>CM076575.1:166554706-166892085 GCA_034641835.2 Pinus albicaulis
GATTTAAAACGAAAAATTAAATCCCTTTTCATAATGATTTCACATTCCAGTTGCCTCTTTGCTGACTGGGCATTGAACCTATGCGATCACTCCCTCATTGGCTAGAGGTGGAGCCCACATGGATTTCAAACAAAAATTAAGCGGATTGAATGGACGTTTATCGAGTCTGAAATTGGAGTTTGGTGACTAGACTTCAAGGCTATGCGATAGCCTTGTTATTGGCTGCTGGTGGAGCCTGCGGCTTCATGACTTGGCAATGTGGGTTCCAAGCAGGTGACGTGGCCCAATTAAAAAATCAAAACAAACAGCGCGAAAGACTATGGTTGCTGCAGTGTTTTAAATGCAGGTTGGTGAAGGATTTAATGAAATGGGATGGCGTGGTTATGTGGTTGAACCACTGTTCTTTAAAAACGTTTACATGCTATGGCCATATCCAAGAAAATGAATTTGCAGGAAATTTAAATCCATGAGTTGATTGCGAGGTTGAGTATCGATTCTAAACGAGAAAAAAAATAGGCTGTTGTCCTTCAATATTTCCATCAGACTTTATGTTTTGTCCTGCTGCACAGTGTTGTAGTTGAATTTTAAAAATTCAACACTCCCCCTTAAATTCAACTGTTGGGTTCTCTTCCATACTGTTGAAGCCTAGAAAATCTCTGCTTCAAACATTGGGGAAAACCACCCGGTCGGGACCTTAGGACAGCTCCTTTTCCGTTTGGTATGGTGGCTCCGACTGGATTTAAAGGACCGGTTTCCTTATAACTAAATGGGTTGGTGATGGGTTGATTTGGATGAGTGGAAATGGGACTAAATTAACTGAAATAAAACTATTTAATTTAAACTAAATACTGATAAAGAAATTCTAACACTAACCCGGGTAATTATATGTGAATACAACTTAAGATTGTTCCAATTTAACAATAACCATGAAAATGTATTATTATTTAAATTGAAATGTGCAGAAACAAATAAAGATAACTCTGTTTAAGAAATTAAACAGAGTTATATTAGCATATTGCATTCATCATTGTATACCATCTATATATATACTTAACGAAAGATAACGTTTCAATTATACTCAGAAATGATATATAAAAAGAAACGTTGTGAAAAATCAAATATATATATAAATGATAGAAAATTCTAAAGCAAATATCATAAGACAAAAGAAATCAACAGTGAATAGATAGAGATACCTCATTCATCTTGAAGACTTGCAAATGAAATCTGATACTCTAATCCAGTAACTCTGATGCAAAATCAAATTCCAAGGTACAGAAATGCAACACTTCAAAGATAATTTCAGCACAAAATCACCAGATGTGATCCTTTATAAAATATAAGAGGCAATGGAGTACAAAAATGTAATCTCCAAGTCCAAAATATTACAACTCCGGATCCCTTCTCTAAATGCATGAGAGGGATTTAAATAAGAAATTACATAAAAACAGAACCCTACTATTACTGCTACAATCTATCAAATTAAAAACATAAATATTATCTTAAAATGAAACTGATTTATTGCTTTTCTTTCTCGCTTGATGTAGCCAAGTTGCAAATTTTCAGCATATCTTGGAGCCTCGGTGGATGACTCATCTCAGAATGTAACTGTCCAGCATATGTGGCATCGGAAAATTCTGGAATTAAACAATCAACAACATTTGAAAGGAATTTAATAGCCATTTGTTGATTGTATGGCTTAATTAAATAAGTCCACATATTGTCCCAAGATATTGCTTGAAGTTTGTTGATCTTTTGACTTTTATTCATCATTTCTTCTTTCCATCTGCAATCGGTTTCTTTAACTTTAGGCAAACTTCCAGGAACACAATCTGAAATGAGATTAATTGAATATAAGCTGTCATTGATAAATTGCGTTATATTACTCATCATGCTCCTAGCTCTTGATATTTCTCCCTCGGCTTTCATTAACTGATGTTCCCATTCTGTAAACAAGATTTCTTTATGTCTTTCTTCTATCCTAGGAAGATTAGCTTCTCTTCCTTTTTCTGTATCTTGCCAAGTAAGAAATTTAGAAATATTTTCATCAGCATCATCAATTTCTTGCCTGAGAGTAATAATGTTCTGGATCAAGGATGATGTGACATCACAAAATGGTTCTGCTTGTGATAATTTTGCACAAAATTCAGTTAATTGCTGAGACAACAGTTTATTAATTTCAAGACCTTCCGATTTGAATTCACTTAATTTAGGGAAATCTTTGAACCTATCTAAAGCTGCTTGAAATTCTTTTTCCTGTACGATCTTCGCATTCTTCTCATTTTGCAACAAATCTTGTAACTTGGAAATTTCTTGATTCAATTGTTGTTGTTTGCCTAAGACCTGCTCATCAACTTTCTTCTTTTCTGTGGCAAGCTATTCTTCTAACTCTTTAGACCTGAGCTCTTGATCTTGTAATTGTTGTTCCAATTGAGCAATCTTTTGTTGATTTTCATTAGCTTGTTCTTCAAGTAAAGTTATATGGAGATCTTTTTGTGTCATCAACTGAGAAACTTCGGCAGCTTTATCTATTGTTGCAGCACTATATTCTCCTGCATATTGGGACAACTTAGTGAGATCCTCAGATGGATTCACTTCAATATTCTTGTAGACAATATTCATGAACTCCTCCTGTGGAGTGGAAAACATGTCCTGATCCATCTTCCTTATTTTTCTTTGTTTTCTAACAACAACCTTATGTTTAGGGCTATAAAATACATCCAAAGGAGGGATCACCTCAATCTTCAATACAATCTGCCCTGTAGGATGTTCAGGAATGATTTCGACGTCCTGATCTTCTTGCTCTTTATATTTAGAATTATCCTGCAGTCCTAATTGCTGAGCGAATTGATCATATTGTTTCAACAATTGAGAGGAAACATTAAGATCAGCAGAGTCTATAATTTTCTCAGTATTTTCTTTTCCTTCCAATTGTGTATCTGTTTTCTCTGTGTTTGTTCCCTGCTCAATGGTTTTGCTATCTGATCCTCCTTTTTGATTATGCACATTAGTATCAGTACTTGTGCATTTTTATTTTGTTTGAGCTGTGGACTGCTGATCAGTATTTACATCGGATTTGCCATCAGTATTCCCTTTCTGAACATCAAGTTTGCCATCAGTGCTCACCTTTTCAGTATGTACAGTGGGCTGGTTAATAGCCGATTGTGTAGTGACTTTACCGGCAGATGTTTCTCCTGATGTTTTGCCAGATGTACCCTCTGTTTCTGACCCTTGTATAGGAATTCTCAGTTGGTCTAGAGGAACTTTCAACAATCTTTGACTTCTAAATAACAAAAATTTATTCATTTCTTCCTTCTGGAATTTGGACTTGGCCAAATCATAAACTTGAGGAAAATCATTCAACGAAACAAACAAATCATCAAACTCATTTGGTTCATGCTCAAATCGAGCAATCGAAACTAAAGCAGTAACATTAAAAGCTATCTGTCGTGGATCATACTGTCTCCCCAGAATTGTCACAAATTTAAAACCCTTTATTTTGGCGACTTCCTTTTCTGCATGTTTGAAGTCATTCAAAGTAAAATGACCACAATTGAATGGGAATGGAGGCCACATTATTTTCTTACTATTGCTTAGAGCTCTGGATATTCCTTCAATTGTTAATTGATAGGAGATTTCCTGGGCGAGAAGTTTGTCTGGAAAAAAAAGAGGGAGAACATGGGGTTCCACAATACTCCCAAAAATCCTGATGTATGTGAACTTTTCTTCTCCAAACCATTCTCCTATTGAGGATAAGTCATCTTTAGCTTTGTCGGAGAATCTTGGAGGGAAGCAATTGAAAATGGTTTGAAAGACAGGGATAAGGAAACCATGACATATTCTATACACATGATCTTCGAAATGAACTTTCCAAAGAAGTTTATGATATATATGAATCGGGGTGGGATCTTTGGGAGTCCATTTCCATCCTAACAAGGGAAACTCAGAATTAAAACAAAGAGCGTCTAGAATATAAGCACAAAAGAAAAAGGAGTGGAATTTCCAACGGTTTTATCTTGTTCGTACTCGAGTATTCTATTAGCCATTCTATCAGAGAGAATAACAGCCCAGTCCATAATGTCGGAATTGACAACAGCTAAGATTAATGGGACCATTTGTATAGAAAACCTAGCAGAATTGTCATTACCAAATAATCTACACATCATGGCAGCGGCATAGCAATACGGGGGTAAGAGGGAATCTACTGAATACATACTGGATGATTCATTTCTGTGCTTCTCAGGATTTTTCCTCCAATCTTTGATAGGATCAGATTGAACCTTATTATTATCAGCAAACTCTTTGATAAATTCTTTGTTATAAACCTTCTACGGATCAGGAAGATGATGCATTGCCTTAATGTCTTCTGCTTTAAACGACCCAAAAGACACTCCAGAAGCTGAAACAAACATTCTGTCCTTTATTTTCACACTATCGATGACCCATCGAATCACATCATAATAAGGCATGATTCTTGCTCTGGCTGCAATTCGATGTAGAAATGAATTTGCAAGTGATTTTTCAGTAATCTCAGAGTCGGAATCTGAGCTATCTTCATCTGGAACTGATGCCTTTTCTACTGTGACTTTAGGGTTTTCTTTCTCCAATAGATTATAAACTCCTTCCCACGTCATTCTTCCGAGCCCTTGGCATGATGTATCTGTAACTAGTCTCAGTTTTGCTGGCTTTTCTTTTGAGACTGTAAGAGTCTCAACAAACTTAACGGGAACAACAGTCTTGGTTCTCCTTGATCTCTTCGACATTTCTGTGTTTGATACTATTTCCCTTTGTCTGTGAATGAAAGGGTTTGGTGTTCCTTGATTTTGCAAGACAATAAACTTTCAGTCCTGACAAACAAGCAACTTGAAAGGAACGATTATGAACTCATGATTCACTATTTATTGGTCTCGTATAACACGTAAATGTTCTCTTTGGGTCACACTCATGTATTTAAAACCGAATCATAAACCAATATTCATTTGATTTGCTATTGAATACCAACGTACAATTGGAGATTTGACGCTTGTGAAATATTATAATATTTACCTATCTTGAATTCTTCGAATATAATAAATGTCATGTATCAATCGCATCGAAAGTTTTCAAATGGTACATAAATATCATAATACATATTTCTCGATTTTCCGATTACGATTGCAAACTTTTTCGATTTCCGATTCGATGGTTATAGATCGCAATCGGGGAGTTTCAATTGAAAAGAATTGTTAATGGCTTTCTCTGATTTCCGATGGTGGGGTCTACCATATAAAGGTTTTTCTCATTTAAACGATGTTTGTTTTCCTTCTGAAAAGTGTTTTCTTTTATAATAACGCGCATCACATCGGAGAATTTTAAATTGTCCGCAAAGAATTCATTAAAAAGTGTTCCGATCATGCGATTGCGATTAGGCACATCGCATCGGAGGTATGTAAATGAATAATTTAAACCCTTTGCGATTGAACTAATCGCATCGGAGAATTTGAGTTTCTATGTTAAATTTTCCTCTAAGGATTTCTCCGATCTCCGATTGCGATTATTATTCATGGGACTTTTACACTTGACTTGTTTTTTATGATAAGGTCTTTTATATTTGATCGAGTCGGAAGTTTTGAATGTTGTATTTTGTTTGTAAACAAACAAAGATGAGCTTTTTCAAAACAATGAATCTTGATTTCTAATTCTTTTATTTCTATAAAAAGAAAAAGGGACCCTATTTCTAAATGAATTTTATTCTAAAATTAAGAAAAAGGGAGGGTTGTTGTATAGTACAACACATACCCAAACACTTTCTCAAATAATTAAAACTTTTCTGCCCCAATGGTTTTGTCAAAATATTTGCAAACTACTCTTCAGTTCTGCAATATTTCAAAACAATTTCCCCATTGTTCATTAGCTCTTTAATGTAGTGATACTTGGCATCAATGTGTTTTGTTCGCTTGTGAAACACTGAATTCTTTGACAAAGCTATAGCTAAGCTATTATCACAATAAATTGTTGTGCCTTTTACCTATTCTTGACACAAACTCCTCAACATTCTTCTCATCCAAACTGCTTGACATGCTGCTGCTGTAGTTGCCACATACTCTGCCTCTGCTGTAGATAAAGCCACAATTGGTTGTTTCTTAGAAGCCCATGAAATGGATCTTGATCCCATATGAAAAACATATCCAGAGGTGCTCTTCCAGTCATCTATACTTCTAGCCCAATCACTGTCAGTATATCCAATCAATTCAGAATTTTCTGAAGTGGTGTATAAAATTCCATACCTCTTTGTTCCTTTCACATACCTCAGAAGTCTTTTTTCTACTTGCCAATGTGCCTCCTTTGGCCTTTCCATAATTCTGGAAATTAAACTCACAGCATGCATAATATCTAGCCTAGTTACAATCAAATACATGAGGTTGCCAACTATGCTCTTGTACAAACTTGGATCAAAATCCTTGTTGTTGTCTTCTTTTCTCAGTTTCAATCCCATCACTATAGGAGTAATTGCTGCCTTACAATCCTGCATGTTAAATCTTTCCAAAACTTCATTTACATATTTAGCTTGAGAGATAAAAATATTATTTTCATTTTTCTCTACTTCTATTCCTAAGAAGTATTTCAGCAATCCCATATCAGTCATCTCAAATTCATCCTTCATGATTGATTTAGAATTCTCAATGAGGTAAGCATCATTACCTGTAAAGATCACACCATCAACATACAAAAAAAAAATGAGAATCTTACCATATTTCTCCTTTATGTATAGTGTGGGTTCTCCTTCACATTTTTCAAACCCATTTTCTAGTAGATAGGAATCTATCCTATTGTACCATGCTCTTGGTGCTTGTTTCAGCTCATAAAGAAATTTCTTCAATTTGCAAACTTTATGCTCTTGGCCTTCTTTCTCATTGCCCAGAGGTTGTTCAACATAAACCTCTTCCATCAATACTCCATTTAGGAATGCTATTTTCACATCCATTTGGTAAACATTCCACTTATGTTGTGCTGTTATGGACAACACTGCTCTTACTGTTTCCATTCTTGCAACCAGTGCAAATGTTTCTTCATAATATCTTCCTTGTTGTTGCTTGTATCCTTTGACAACAAGTCTGGCCTTGTGCCTTTCAATCTTACCTTCAACATTGCTCTTGGTTTTATAAACCCATTTCACTCCATTGACTTCCTTACCTTTTAGGAGATCAACTAATTCCCATGTTTTGTTGTTCTCTATGGCATTCATTTCTTCATCCATAGCATCTATCCATTTCTTATCTTTTAAAGCTTCTTAAAAATGAATAGGATCTTCTATATGACAATATAATGCAAATACAGAGTTCATACCTTCATTTTCTGCCTCTTGCTCATAAGTCTCATTCAAACTTCTGAATCTAGTTCAAGTTGTTTCTGGAGGTCTTTAACCTGATCCTTCATTCTGTTTGTTATGAAACCAACTCCAAAATATAAGAAAAGAGAGATCAACGCCTTAGAAGTAGCCACTTCAAGGGGGAAACCTCCAATACATTACATAAATGAAAAATTCTTCGATGATTCAAATGACGAAAACCTCCTTTCTATATATAGGAGTCCATGGGGCCACAATGTAATCCTAGCTGACCTAACAATAATAATGTAATGGCACAATAATAACAATATGGGGGTTACAGGGGTACAACGATAACAATAAGGGGGTTACACTAGCAACAATAAGGGACTATACTAGTAATATAGGGACCTATCATGCTCCTCTCCTTCAAAAAAGTGTTGTCCTCAATGCTTGAGTAGCTTTGGGTGTTTTTGTATAAAATTATCATCCTCCCATGTAGAATCTTCAGTGGGTAAGTTCTTCCATTTGATGGGATACTCTGAAATTGATCGATTTTGTAGTTGTTGAGTTATTGTTTTTGTGACTGCTTCACGTTCCAATATGGTTTTTCCTTCCTCATCAAGTTATGGAAATATTGTTTGAATTGGAAGTTTGTCCCCTATAACCTTATTTAAGCATGAAACATGGAAAATTGGATGCACTCGCGAAGAAGCAGGAAGCTCCAATTTGTATGCCATAGTACCAATCTTTTGCAACAACTTGTAAGGACCATAGTACTTTGGTGATACTTTATTATCCTTCTTAGCTTTCTTGAGGGACATTTGTTTGTAGGGTTGTAGCCGTAAAAATACCCAGTCTCCTACATCAAAACTTCTCTCGCTACAATGTTGATTTGCCTATTGTTTCATTCGATTTTGTGCCAAATTTTGGTTATCCTTTAAGAGTTGGAGAACTTCTCGTTGATGCTCGATGTAATCTTCCACTGCTTGAACCCTAGAATCTTCCCTTAAATAATATGTGATGGACAGTGGATGATATCCACAAATTGCCATACATGGGGTCATTTTTGCGGCAGTATGGAAGGAAGTGTTATACCACTATTCAGCGAGAGGTAACCACTTGACCCATTGTGCTTCCTTATCAGATAAAAAAAAATGAAGATATCCTTCCAAAAATTTATTCACTATCTCAGTTTGACCATTGGATTGAGGATGATAAGATGAGCTATGAGCTAGTTGAGTACCCAAACAAGAAAATAATTTCATCCAAAAATTTCTTGTAAAAATAGGATCTCTGTCACTTACAATAATCTTCGAGTTTCCATGTAGCTTTTGAATTGTTTCCATAAATTCAGTAGCAACTGTACTTGCTTAAATGGATGAGATAATGCACAAAAGTGTGCATGCTTGGTAAGTCTATCAACTACCACCACGATGACACTATTTCCTTCTGACTTAGGTAAACATGTGATAAAATCCATTGAAATCTCCTCCCAACGTTGAATTGGAATGGATAAAGGTTGTAGAAGACCTGGGGTCTTAATTGTCTCAACTTTATTTTGCTGGAAAACAAAACATTCCGCCACAAATTTTGAATATCCGATTTAAGGCCAACCCAAAAAAATTCTTTCTTCACCTCGTGGTAAGTTTTTAAAAAATCCCAAGTGTCCTCCTAAAGGAGAAGTGTGCAATTCCAAAAGAATATTTTGTTTTATTTTGGAATTATTGCAAATATATAAGTGATATTTGTACCATAAGGAATCATTTTTCCAACTAAATGTATCAGATGTACTAGGATCTTGCTGCAAATTTTGAATGAGCGTCCACACTTCTTCACCCTTCTTCCATTCATCCCTTGCTTCGATTATCCAATCTAGTTGGATAATATAAATAGCACAAAGCAATGCTTCCACCTCTCTCTTCAAACCATCCATATTGTTCTTCAAACCATCCATCTTCTCTTCCATGCCTTTCTTCAAAACTTCCATTTCATTTTTTATTGCTCTTTGAGAGATCGAAATTTGGTGCACTTACTCTTGTAATTTTGATAGATCATGTTGCAATTATTCATATTCATGAGTCATAGTAGAGTACTCTGAGGGCTTAATGGGTGTTGAATTATTTTTAGGAGGCATTTTAGAACCCAATACTAATATCTATGCTCAATAGGCCTTTGGAATCACTTAAAACTGATTTTTCAAACCAGACTTATGCAATTTGAAAAAACAAAAACACACCTTTTTCTTGATTTTGAGGAGCTTGATATTGAAACTGAATTATATCTATGATTTCGGATCTTCAATATTTTAAATTTGGCCTTGAAGTAGCCCTCTGAATATTCTTTCGAATGCCATAGGTCTGACCTGATTTGGATTCTTGAAGAAAATGTTATGCCTAATCGCCTATGATGACCTAATTATGGACTGGTTTAGTAGAGTGAACTTGTACGACTTGCCACGTGTCACTATTTCCTCTTTTAGCTCTGGAATTGATATAGAAGAAACTACAGTTTGTGTGCTTGCGGCCATGTTTTACAGAATCCCAATCCAATTATCAGAGAGAGAGTTATGATGATTTTCCCATGGTCACCTCTTTGAGATGAAATTTGGGAGCTTGAAAAATCCCTAACTTCCACAGACCCTATCTCCCAAAATATTGTGAATCAAGCTTTGAAATTTCTCCACGACGTTCCTTAGGATTTCAAATTATCTCTGTGAAAATTTCAGCTTCTGAACCCTCGCAGAAAACAAATTATAGTGAAAATTCCACAATGACCTGTTTAGGTTAAATTCAGGAGCCTGCAAAAAACCCTAACTTGCACAGACCATATCTCCGAAAATGTTTTGAACCAAGATCTGAAATTTTTCCACAACGTTCTTTAGGATTTCGGCTTCGCTTTTTAAAAATTTCAGCTTCTGAACCTTCATAGGAAAAAAAGTTATAGCAAAAATTCCACAATGACCTGTTTGGAGCAACGAAACCCTATAATCCAAAGCTCTAATACCAAATGTTATGAAACCACCTCCAATAATAGAAGAAAAGAGAGATCAACGCCTTAGAAATAGACACTTCAAGGGAGAAACCTCCAATAAATTACATAACTGAACAATTCTTCAATGATTCAAATGACAAAAACCTCCTTTCTATATATAGGAGTCCATGGGGCCACAATGTAATCCTAGCCAACCTAACAATAATAATGTAAGGGCACAATAATAACAATATGGGGGTTACAAGGGTACAACAATAAAAATAAGGGGGTTACACTAGCAACAGTAAGGGACTATACTAGTAATATAGGGACCTAACACTGTTAGTAGATTTCAAATGCAAGTTCATTTTCCTGACATATTTCACCTCCTTCCTCAATGGCATGGTCCATTTGATAAACTGTTGTGTATTATCTAGGGTCTTGGAAACATTGTCAAACTTCTCTTCCCAAATATCTTTCATCTTTTCAAACTGAACCTTCTGGACATTGTGTTTTCTTGCTTCTTTCTTCATAACAATAATCTCATGGTTGGCCAACTTTAATTGTTCTTCAAGGAGTTCAAACTATGTTTTTTCCATTACTTTCTATTTTCCTTTCTTTGATTTGATAACAATAACTTTCTCTGCAGGTGGTGAAAGATAAATGTTGTCTTGTGGTGGCTGGACTGTGTCAGTAGGTGGATGAACCTCTTTATTGCGCTCTAATAGCTTTATAGCATGCCTTGTCATGAGCTTTCTTTCTTGGAACATAAAACCTACATCTTCTCCTTCAAATTATAGTTTCTTTGCAGATTTGACTTTCTTTAGTTTCTGTCCACCTTCCTCTATATCCTCAGCCTGGACTATAGGAGTCTCTTCTATGTCAATGGCATGTAATATGTCTTCTATATTTCCTTTAGCTACCACTCTGTCTTCTACTGCCACTGTTTTGTCTTCTAAAGCCACTGTTCGAATCCTTTTCATCCTTTTGGTTCCTTGTTTACTCACAGCTTGATTTTGTTTTGCAGGTTTGACCACTTTTGATTTCTGTTTTGCAGGTGGGACATTGGGTGTATCAAAACTCTACAATTGCTTTGTTTTCATCATGATTGGTTCACTTGGTTCCACTCTTGCTGGTTCACTTGTTTCTTCCACCAATGGTTCACTTTTTTCTGCTACTAAGGGTGATGGGATTCTCCTAGGTGTAGGAGTTCTTGAAGGAGTAAGAGCATCCAACTCAAATCCACTAACAAACCAAAATGAAGATCATTCTCTGCCTAGTCTTTGGAGCTCATATAAAACTAGCAATTTAATTAAACCATGGTGAAACAATGAAGTATCACTTCCTTTAGATTTTTCTAGGACCTTATGTGCCATTTTTGCTACACTTATGTGTAAATAGAAAGGCAGATCAAGAGATATCTAACCAGCAAAATGTAGGAGGAGCTTGAAATGGTAAGAGTAAACCTTATGATATCTCTCTTCATAAGTAAAATACTTTGGATGATGAGCAACAACTTTGAGTAGTTATCCTTCATGTAGCTCCTTGGAATGGCATTATTAAGGTCCATTTCATTGTTTTCAGGCTTCATAAACTCTTTGCACTGCTCCATGTTGAACTTGAACCCTTTGAACCACTTCTCCTATCCCCTTGGAATCCCTGTTGCTGTTGCAATGACCTCTGGTGTAATGGAAAGGTTAAGCATTCCCACTTTGGTAGCTGTTCCATTGAAGTTTAAAGAAAATTATTTGGAACCTGTACATGGCAGCCTTGTAATATTTCACAAAACTGTAAACATCCTGTCCTTCTAAAGACTTCTACAACCATTGGGTCTTCATTGATCAGATTCATATCTGTTGGTTCATATCTTAGACATTGGCCACCCTCATTTGTCCTTCTTTTTTTTGCCGTAGTTTCTTTAATGCCTTCTTAGCCTCGCTTGATCAGTAATCTTTGTAAACCTTTGAAAATACTAACCACAACTTTGGCTCAATGCAATAGCTCTCCAGAGCTCAATATCATGCGAAGAAGGAAAGAAGAATGAGAAATGATTGAATTAGAAAAGATTTTGAAGTTTGATGTCCACTCATAACACAATGATGACTCATACATCCCTAAAATGGTGATGTTGACTTCAGACCTGACCATGTACCTTGATCTTATCCCTCAATGACTCGAATGGTATCTAACTTACCCTTTCCCAATGATATTCTGAAACCTAACAACTAATCTGACATGACAGACAAGAAACCACACTTTCGTAGTGTGTTTAGTGTAAATCTGGATGTTTTTGCTTTGAAAGTATCAGTGGTTTCATAGCGAAAAGTGTATTTTCTCAGTGTATTTCGCTATGAAACTGTGATTTCTTGGCTAAAACCATCATTTCGGTACAAAAACCTTGGGAATTGAAAACTGTCAGAAAATTATGAGTGATGTGACATGAAGGGATTTGAAAGTGAGTGGGTTTAGACCTTAGGGTAAACTTAAAGAAGAAAATTTTTAAATTTTCCTTGACCAAGTAATAAAAAAAAATGAATCCTACAACTGTACCTTTGACACATGAACCTATATGACTTTGTCAAATGATGCTTCATTTTTTTGGTGATATCACCTTCAGTGCAAATTTTCTATGATCACTATTGCTCTGAAAAAGATCTGTCAAAGCCTTCCACATTGCATATGGAGTTGCTTTTCCATGGAGAGTTGAGACAATGTGGTCTCATACTCCCTCCAGTAAGATCTTCCTCCCCTTTACAACCTTCTTTTTCCAATAATCAAGATTTGATGCATCTACTGCACCGGGTTTGGGAATGTCATTATCAATGAATTCTTTCAACCCAATTTCCTCCAGTACTGCTTACATCCTATCTTCCACACAATATAATTGGAACTGCCCTCGAGTGCACACTCCAATCTGAAGCCATTGAAAGCCATTTCGATCATGATCTGCCTGTCGCACCAAGATACTTTTTCAAATTAGAATTCTATTCAGTCACAAACTCAATTTCTTCTTCACTATTGTGATTTCATGTGCTTTGATACCATTTAGAAATTATAAAAACATATGTATATCAATGGATTCAATCCGATCAAGTAATGTACTAAAGCTAGATACTGAATCCTTCTACAAATCAATTGCGGAAAATAAACACAATTTCCAATCAAAACAAGTAAAGAAAGGTCAAATCAAACCACAACATAGATATTTTCATAGGGGAATATTGATGCTCAAAACCCCTCTATCTTCTATTGTATATTCACCAAGGAATCATGAAACAATTACAATTCACTCTTCTCACAAGAGTCTCCTACAATCTGCTAATCATCTCACACTGATCCAGACAAAATTAGGCCAACACTAAGCCAATTCTCAGCTTGTCTTTAGCCTGCCTTACTCATGCAATTCACGAGGAATGAAATCCCTATTCCTTAGGAATTTCAGCCTTTCTCAACTGCGCAAGTATCATGGGCAATCCTATGGTGCTTTAACTGCATCTGGGAAGTTTGCTAAAAATACAACTGATAGTTAACTTCCCTTTAACCTTTGTCTCAACTGGGTCTCCACTGGAATTGACATGCTTGCAAATTTTTATAGTAAACCATCAGTTGCATGGAAAATCACTGCATGTGAATTAAATCATATTTAATTGACTTGATCTCTCACTAGTGCAACAAACAGTTACAACTAGTTCAACTAACTTTAATTTAATTAATTGAGAAAATTGATTTCTCATGCATTAAACTAATGCACTAACTGCAATTTGAACTCCATAACTAATAGAATCACTATGCATGCCTCACCAACCATCCTCAACTTGAAATTCATGAGCTAACCGAGTTTATCACACTCATTTAACTATTACAAGTGATTATGAGATATGATTACATTTTATTGTCCAATTTAATTAAGGAAAATTAAATTAGACACACATTTCTTGTTGACTTTTCAACATCAAGAAACTACGATTTCATTAGTTATTCTAACCCTATATTTAAAACTGATAACTAGCATATTAAATATGTTTAAACCTAGACACATTAAATACATGGTATGAACATATAACTAACTAATCCACCATAACGCCGCAATTAAATATCAAAACTAGCATATTAAATATGTTTAAACCTAGACACATTGAATACATGGTATGAACATATAACCAATTAATCCACCATAATTCCACAATGAAATCTCAGAACTAGCATATTAAATATGTTTAAACATATACAAAAAAACAGTATCAAATGCATATTTCTCAATGCAATTTTGATTGTGTCATATCTTAGTGCAAATTTAATCATGTTTTGTGATTCAGACCAAATATTAAGTAATGTTGAAGCACAAACTTATGAATAAGCAATTTATATCTTTGATATTTATGAATCATATATACAATCCTTCCCAAATTTTATTTAGAGTTCATTTTGCCGAAATAAAAATCATGATTTCTCAACCTGAAAAATGAAGAAAATGAGGATGTTACCATGCAAATTTACATAATTTATGAGAACTAATCAAAGGAAAAGTTTATCATGGGTTTTCCACTACCACGTACTTTCATAACATGCCTGTGAAGTCCCATAATATGAATATTTCCAATGTGATTTTTCCATTGGATATTCTTAACATCAAATCTAAAAGTCTCTTGTTCTTCTTTTGAAAGCTCTTGGAACAACTTCTCTAAATTTGAGTTATCAAACCTAGACAAATATCCAATTAAGTGCTTAGTTTAATCCCCTTGAAATAAATGCAACATATGATATTTTACACATGAAATCTCTGCTGCTCTTGGAGACAACTAACCTTCCTTTGTAGAATTCATATGGCCCATAGATCTTGGCCATGTACTTCAATTGGTCTATTGATATCAAATAACTGTGTTTCTATTTTTTCAACATACTTTCATCAGATGACGATAACACAACTAACCATGAATTTGCAGTGTACATATATTTTCTACTTACATTGCTCTTAAAAATGGTATTCCAAATACTAAACAAATACAAAAATGCTATTTCAGCTTACATTGCTTGGATTGGTGTCCCAATTGTGCCCACAGAAGCCCTCCATGGTATGCAGGCAAGTTATTGCCTTCATCAATCTTACTAGTTTCCCTTTATTGTCAATGTATGGATTACATTTAAAATGCTCAAATATTATGTTAAAAACTTTTCCAACTCATATAGGATTTGCAACCGAAGAAGAAACCTGATAAACCTTTAGGGCTGGTTTTCCAGCATGCTTTGTTATTGCTGCTAAGGTTGCATTCACAACCATGTCTATAGGTATGACACTTATTTATATAATATTTTTTCTAATTAATTAATTTAATTTATAATTAAAAACAAAAAAAATCTATTTGAAGTAAATCAAAATTGAATTTGTAGACATTGTTGTGAATATTTAGTGGAATTTAACCTCTATCATCCTAATATTTTTTTTTTTTTTTTGTAAATTTCGTAGGACCTATCTATTTTCTATTTTGTAAAGAGCAAGTTGCTATACAAATTTTGCAATTGTTGGTAGCCTCAACCTACCCGAAGGAAACCAGGTATGTTGGCCACCTCAAAGAGTTATAAGCCAACCAAAATTGATATTGTTTTTTCCTTCTACTAACAGCTAACAATCCTTTACTATGTCCATAAAAACTACAAATAAAACAGAGAGTAGACTTAATTTCCTCAAAAAGCATACAAAATTGAACTTAAAAAGTTAACCATCTGATGAATCAAAAGGTGCAGGGTCTTTTGCAATTGACCCTGGCATCTCAGCTTACTGCATATTAAGAAGTTGTTGCTCAATCCTTGTTATTCTCGCACTGAATTGTATTTGCGCCTTTGTCATTTCCTTCTTATCTTGTTTAATCTGTTGAAGCTAAAAAAGAAGGGAAGAATTGATTTTCTTTTCCTGCATACTTGATAGTGCCTTTGCAAGAACACATTTGATTTTCCAATATGTTTTAACAGATTGTTGAAATAGAGAAACTCTTCCTCTTGTATTGCCTGGGTTAGAAAGAAAATCTATTCCTTCCTAATGTCTTTGAATATCATCATCTTCGTCATCACTATCCCTTTCCCATCCCTGTATACTTTTCCGAATATCCTTTGGAGTCCCAGTTTCATAAGTTTTTGCTATATTTTCAAGGGTCTGCTGATTACTTTTCCTTCCTCGTTTGCTTGGACCAGCTATCTGGGGTGACTATAACTTCCTTCCCTTACCTTTTGTCATTCTACCCTGAATGCCACTGTATGAACTTTTGACTGAAAAGAACCCTATATAGCGAACAATATCAAGGATATAAAACTTAGGATCATTATGAAATTCGAAATGATAAAACAGTATCTTGGGGTATGGACTGCAACTTTCTTTCGTTCTGATGTTGACAAACCAAACCTTCCCATTATCATAATACTTCCATAGACATTTAAGGCTGTGCTTCCAGTCCTGCACCTTCTGTGTTTGAAAATCCCCTGGCACTTTGCTATCTCTGTCTTGGAGGAACAAACTCTTTACAAAGACAAATTAACCTTATGAATCCCCTACCTTTCTGCCAATAATCTGTCAGCTCTGTCATGCATTTATTGTAATAAATCAAGCGCATTGTGAAGGACGCATGCGGAATGATCTCACTGCATATTTCCATGAATGGGAATTAAATGGTCAGTTGAAACGCCTATTACGTGGCAGTGTCATGCTTCCAAGCTCCCTTAGGTGGCACCCCGATCGGGGAATCATCCTAATAATTATTAATAGTTAAATTAAAAATTCTATAAACTCTATTCCCATCAAACTTATCCACCTAAATATATAGATTTTAATCTCCAAATTCTTATATTTTCACCGCTGGAAATATTTTCTTGATCCCGATGGAGCTATACACATGTTAATTGACATATATAAGGAAAAAAGAAGAAGAAGAAGAAGAAGAAGAAGGAGAAGATTCTGAATTGTGTTGTGCTATAAACAATAACTAGATCAAGAAGATTATCTTAATCAACCAAGAAGCAAGACAACTGATATTTTCCATAGAGTGTAATGATTGGATCCAACATTATGCCAATAAAAAAAATATGATTCAACTCTTGTTACATTAACTCGATAATCTATGGGATTCAACAAATAATTTTAATTATTGATGGCCTTATATCCATCCAGGGAAAGGTTGATTATATGTGCTTTCCTTAACACTGGGTCAAACAATAACTACAGGTAAATTTCCCTTGTTTCTGACCATGAGCATCTCAACCATTGCTTTTGTAAAAGTGGATGTATCTTGCCATCCATATTCTCTTTCCCTGAAAGTATCAAAAAAACCAGTTTTAAATATTTTAAAATACCCATAGACCTGTGTGTGAAGATAATATAAATTATGCAAAGGGCTACATTGATATTATTGGCCAAAATGTTCATTAATAGGAACACCTTTCCATGCCCAAATTTTTCATCCTCCGAGTGATTTTATTTTCATAATCTTCTATTCCCTTATTGTAGTTCTGGAAATTTTAAAATTCAATCTCTAAACCCTCGTGAATTTTTTTTTCTCAATGAAATTCAGCTTCAAAGTTCAAAGGAGAAATGAATTCAGCTTTCTCATTTGCTATATTGTGCTCCATTTGAAAAGGCTTCTCTAGTGCTCGACCTTGTCTTTTCCCATGAACATATGCTGGAGTGAAAAAATTATAATTAGGAAAAACGAAAAGTAAAATTAGATATGAACATTGTTTCTGTGGATATTGCTAACCTGATAAGTTCAGCAACCACCTTCAAGTTTCACAAATTGGACACGGCTGTGGCGTGGAGGGATCTAGACTCTCATCCTCTGTGGGGTTTCTTCAACAAAATGGCACCTGACAGAAAATATCATTAATAAGAACACCTTTCCATGCCCAAGGCTTTCATCCTCTTAGTGATTTCTTTTAAGAATCTACTACCCCCTTATTACAGTTCTGGAAATTTGAAAATTCAATCTCTAAACCCTCGCGAACTTTGTTTGCTAAATGAAATTCAGCTTTGAAGTTCAAAGGTGGAATGAATTATTCTTTCTCAATTTTTATATTGTGCTCCATCTGAAAAGGCTTCTCGAGTGCTCGACCTTGCCTCTGCCCGTTAACATATGCTGGAGTGAAAATATTATAATTAGGAAAAACACAAATACAATTTGATCTGAATAGTGTTTATGTGGATATTTCTAACCTGATAAGTTCAATAACCACCTTCAAGCCACGCAAATAGGACATGGATGTGGCATGGCGAGATCTGAACTCTCACCCTCTCTTGGGTTTCTTCAAAAGCATGGCACCTGACAGAAAATATCATTAACAAGAACACCTTTCCATGCCCAAATATTATATCCTCTTATTGATTTTCTTTTGAGAATCTATTATCCCCTTATTGCAGTTCTGGAAAATTAAAAATTAGATCTCTAAACCCCCACAAAATTTGTTTGCTAAATAAAATTCAGATTTGAAGTTCAAAGGTGGTGTTATCAAAAAATTTCACATGATTGGCTGCTAATCAGACAACTCTATGTAACTTTTTCAAACCAACTTGTGAATGAAGCTTAGCCTCTTTGGTTTGAGAGGGATCTCTTAAAGGGGTTAATGATATTTGATAATGATGAAACTAGATGGCTAACTCTATTTGGAAAATAGCTTGATTGTGATGTGTGTAGGTTGAAAAGAGTACAATTATGCAACCATTAGGATTATGGAGTCAACAAAATAGTAGTTTCATTGGTAAGGTCTCTTGACATGGAATCTGAGGCAAGTAAGAGTTTTTACAAAAGTAAATCAAACATGGAACATAGAACAACACAACCATTTCATCAATAAAGGAAGTCAGAGCATACACATATGAATTCTGAGTAATAAATATGAAATACACTGCAAGTGGTACACATAAAAATATAGATCAGAAAAGCACTAAAAACTCCATGAGAATCTTAGGTCTGTCAAGAAAAAGTCCTCTATATTACTAATATCAGTCAAATTACATAAAGTTGCAGTAGTGCAAAAATTCTCCAACCCTTTACAAATTCGATAATATTCCATTTAATAGACTTTCTTACTTTAGAGATGATCTGGCTCTTGGCTAGATTCATCGAACTCTTCCTATGACACCTTGCATAACAGGAAAACATGTTCTTTAATGAGAAGATGATAGCTACACTCTAAAACAGTTCTTTTCCTAATAGGACTCAAACTCCTATTTATTACATCAAACTACCTCATCTCTTAAAAAAGTTACATATCTGAAAACTAATGCTTCACATGTTCGAATAGGCTTTGATAGAACTCATCAGTACTTGGCATCTTAAATACCCTCCTCAACATATGGAAACAAACCCTATTTTTAAGGAAAATAGGGACCTATCTTCAACGAAGTCTTCAACTAATAAGTTGTCGCCATTTCATGGTATTCAAGTCGTAGATGATTGCTGGCAAGGTCCCTTGACCTGTTGAATGTGTCCACCTATCCAAAACTGCTCAGAAACCTTCAAAACAACTTACTACGAAATCATGGCAGTTTCGTAGCATGCTTTCGTAGCATATAAAAAATGACTTTTGCAATCAAAATTTCTACTTCTTTGCTCTTGCATGGTGTTCATAATGACCTGACACATCATCACTACCATTTCCTCTCCTTTAAAGCTGCAAAAATTGGTTTTAGAGGCAAAAAGAAAACTACATAAATTTTCGTAGCGTTTTCTTAGCTTCAAGCCTAGGAAACGCTACGAAACTATGGAAAACTGTGCAATTTATAGATTTTGAATTTGTTTCAAAAAGGTACCTTCCAACTGTAAAAATTTGGTTTTCAAAATGTTCTTTACCTCTCAAAACATAAAAAAACTCAACTTAAGATCCTTGAGGTGTTTCTTCTTCATTAATGATGAGTTGAGCTCTGGGTTCCTCAACTACAGTCATCTTTAAACCCTTCTTCTCCAGCTCCTCATGGATCAATTCTAACTGCTCTTGGAGGTCTTTAACTTGGTCCTTCATATGTATATTGGTATATTTCAAGTGCAGGTTCATTCTTCTAACATGTTTCACTTCTTTCCTCAATGGCATAGTCCATTTGATTAATTGTTGTGTATCATCTAAAGTCTTTGATGCACTATCAACCTGCTCTTCCCAAATCTCTTTCATTTTCTCAAACTGAACTTTTTGGACATTATGTTTCCTTGCATCTTTCTTCATGACTTCTATTTCATGATTTGTTAACTTCAGTTACTCCTTTAAGACCTCAATCTCGATTTTTTCAATAATTTTCTCCTTTCCTTTCCTTTGCTTTATGACTGGATCTTCTTCTGCAGGTGATGAAAGGTCAATAATGCTTTGTGGTGGCTGAACAATGTCAGTGGATGGATGAACTTCTTTGCTTCTTTCCAAAAGTTTTCTAACATGTCTTGTCATGGGTTTCCTATCATGAAACATAAAACCTACATCCTCACCTTCAAACTCTAATTTCTTTGCTGATTTAGCTTTCTTGAGCTTCTTTCCTCCCTCATCTATATCCTCAACTTCAACTATGGGAGTCTCTTCAATATAAATACCATGTAGAATATCTTATAAATTTCCTTTAGCCACTGTTTGGCTCCTTGTAATCCTTTTTCTGCCACGTTCACTCATAATTGGCTCTTGTTTTGCAGGTTTTATCATTGTTGACTTTTGTTTTGAAGGTGAAATAATAGGTGTATCAAGTTTCTGCAACTGTCGTGTTTCCATGATTACTGGTTCACTTTTCTTTGCCCCTGCTGGTTCACTTGTTCTGCCACTAAAGGTGATGGTAAACCTCTAGGTTTAGGAGTTCTTTTAGGGGTAATTGCATCCACTTCAAAGCCACTAACAAACAGAAAAGAAGACCAGTCTTTGCCTAGTTTTTGTAACTCATCTAAAACCAACAATTTTATTAAACCATGATGAAAAAGTGAGGTTTCACTTCCTTCAAATTTAGCTTGAGCTTTATTTGCCATTTTCGCTAAGCTTCTGTATAAATAAAAAGGTAGATCAAGAGATATCTTACCAACAAAATGTAGAAGAAGCTTGAAGTGGTAAGAATAAACTTTATGATATCTCCCTTCACAAGTGAAATATTTCTAAATGATAAGAAGTAGCTTTGAGAAATTATCTTTCATGCAGCTCCTTGGAATGGAATTTGTAAGGTCAACCTCACTATTTTCTGGCTTGATAAATTCTTTACATTCCCGCATGTTGAATTTGAAACCTCTGAACCATTTTTCTTCTCCTCTTGGAATCCCTGTTGCTGCTGCAATTGTTTCTAGTGTTATAGTGAGGTTCAGAATTCCCACTTTTGTAGATGTTCCATTGAAATTTAGGGCAAACTCTTTAGAAACTTGTACATGGCATCCTTGAAATATTTGCAAAACAACAAACACCCTGTTCTTCTGAAAACTTCTACAGCTGTTGGGTCTTCATTTATCAGGTTCATGTCTGATGGCTCATATCTAAGATAGTGGCCACCTTTGTTGGTCTTCCTCTTTGCAGCCATGGTTCTTTAATGTCTTCTCTACCTCGCTTGATCAGTGATACCTGCAAACCTTTGAAAATACCAGCCACAACTTGGGCTCAGTAAAATAGCTCTCCAGAGCTCAATAACACGCAAAGAGGGAATGGAGAATGACAAATGACTTAATTTGGAAAGATTTTTAAGTTCAATGACAACTCATGGCATAATGATGACTCATACATGCTTAAAATGGTGATAATGACTTCAACCATGATCATTCTACCTTGATCTTAACCCTAATTGACTCGAATGGCATCTAGCCTATCCCTTTGAATCATTTACTGACACCTAGCAACTGTTTTGACAAGACAAACATGAAACCTTAATTTCGTAGTGTACCTAGTGTATTTCTGGGCAATTTTTCTATGAAAGTATTAGCAGTTTCGTAGTGAAAAGTGCATTTTCTCTGTGTATTTCGCTACGAAAGTAGGGATTCTTGGCTAAAATGATTTTTTCGGTGTTATAAACTTGGGAAATGAAAAATTTCAGAAAATAATGACTAATGTGACATGAAAATATTTGAATGAGGGTGATTTTTGGACTTTAGGATAAGATAATAAGAAAAAATTAAAATTTTCCTTAACCAAGTAATGAAAAATGAATTCTATGACCCTACCTTTGACACATGAACCTCTAAGACTTTGTCAAATGATGTTTCATTTTTTTCTGAGTGATAACAAGTGGAATGAATTATGCTTTCTCATTTTATATATTGTGCTCCATCTGAAAAGGCTTCTCCAGTGTTTGACCTTGTCTCTTCCCGTTAACATATGCTGGAGTGAAAAAACTATAATTAAAAAAAACACAAAGTACAATTGGATCTTAAGAGTGTTTCATGGATATTTCTAACCTGATAAGTTCAACAATCACCTTCAAGTTGCGCAAATCAGACATGGTTGTGGCGTGGCGAGATCCAGACTCTCATCCTCTGTGGGGTTTCTTCAACAACATGGCACCTAATAGAAAAGAAGTATGTCTACCCATTAATATGGCATTATATATATATACACCCACAATGCAACAAACACAGTGAGATGAGGTTCTAGTTCCGCCTACATATCTTATTTCATTGTGAGGTGGAAGAGACATTAGTATTTGGTGAGTTAGTTAGGTAGTTAGTAGAGTTTTCATGAAGGAGACACTGGATCTAATGGCCTAAAAAATTTCAACCGTCTAACATTTTATCTAATGGCCTAGACAGGGGGAGTTGGGGGAGTTGTTTTCAAAGAGGAACACCTTACAGCGTAATAATATTTGTTGCATAAATATAAATACAAGTGAGAATACAACTCCAATATTTTCTGCATAAATATAAATACAAGTAACAAGATGTAAACTTAAAATTGAACTTAAAAAATGAAATAATATTGTAATGTTTCACTGACGCCATTGCAAAGGGAATCCATTGTGAGAGGATTTATATCACAATGTGGAAGATGGTGGAAGCGATTTTGGCAAAAGAAATAACAAATTAATTCAATTTTTTATTCTTGCATTGGAAGTAATTTTGGCAAAAGAAATAATAAATTAATTTAGTTTGTTATTCTTGCATTTGAAACTCAAAACAATGACTTTCATTTCTCAATCTCTTAATTTAATACATCCATTTTTATTTTATTTTTTGTCTGAATTTAAACTAATCTATTAATAATACAAAAGTTTACATCTCATCCTGAGTCACCATAGAGTTTGCTCAGGGAATGGCGGTTTTACATAGCAGAGATGGGTTCAAAAAAATACCAGACTTGCGAGTAGAACATGAACAGAGAAAAACTGAGAGATGCCGCCCACACAGGGGAAATCGGCTCCGAAACAGGAACATAGTAGCAAACAAAACTAGGAAGTGTCGCCCTCGCAGGGGAAATCGGTTGTTATACAAGTTCAAAATAACAAAGCAAAAAAAAATATAGCTTGTAGTCATGAAAATCAATAAAAAGTTCCTAGCCATGAGCTGGGGAAGAGAGAAACAGCAGGAGCTAACCATGTTCATTGTCATGAGAGACCATGGGTGGTTCCTCAACCACACGACAACTGTATGCATAGGGTTCGTCCTCCTCCATCTCCTTAGCTTCATTGCAACTGGTTCTGCCTCGCTTGGAGTCACTGGGGTCTAGTCCAGGATCTTCACTGCAACTGGGAGCCTTGCGCTTCAGGTCAGCACTTTGGGTAGTGTGTTGCTGGTTAGTAGCACCCACATCCAGCCCAGTGTCGGTGTACTCAGAGGCGGAACCAGGGGGTTCCTCCATGAGTTCAATTGTTATGGTACCAATGATGGTGGGCCAGGTCAAAGTGCCGGGGAGGCGCAGATGGGCAGTGTGGCAATGCGAGGTGGTTATGGTAATGGGCGGAACAGGGAGGTGGGGAGAACCCAAATTGGAAGGAGAAAGCCCGCGCCTGCAGCCTCTTCTACTTCTTGTCTCAAGATAGAGCCCAGAGATATAATTTGAGGAAGGGGATGATGAATTGGAGACGGAGGTGGAAGTAGAAGGCCGACGCGAAGCTTGCCCACTGCTGCTGCCTCTTCGGCAGCGCATGCATTGTCTGAGACGCGGCATGATGCTATGGGTGGAGCAATGGTCATGAACAACAGTAGGGTGAATAGGAACCAAGGGAGCGGCAAAGTGCAAGGGTAAGCGAGCATACAGGGCAATGGAATCATCAATGGGCGGGTAGAACCTCCAATTACAGAGTGAGCTCTGCAAGAAGTGGAGACCCGGAGCCAAATTGAGACAGCAGGCAATGGCACATCTCCTCCCACAACTGGTTCGAGTGCTCAGCTCTGCCGCAGTAGTGGAGCAAGTCAAACGTAGAGGAGGCGGAGCAAGGATAATGCTTCGAGAGCAAGACATGGTTGATAAGAACGCTGCGTTACCTTGGCGCTTGCGCTGCATTAATGCAGTGTAAAGGCCGATGTCCTGTGACTTTAATGCTGAGCTCGCTCAAGTAGGGGTGGCAGTGTGGTTGAACCACGTGCCAAACCCAAACCCACTCCACGTATCCTTACCTTGGATCACCCACATCTACGGAATTTAATACATCCAATTGTGACATAGACAAAAATATTTTAGGATTATCAAATATGGACGATCCAAATATTTTTTTATTTATGAAAAATTGAAATTCCTCAAACCCAATTCCAATATAGACTAGACATGACCATATAAATATAAAATTTCACACATGACCACTATAAATACATGAATCAAAATCATTAAAATAATATTTCCTATTTATTTTTATTTTTTTATTTGTTTATAAGAGATGCAAAAATGAAGCCTATCTTTTTAGACATAAGAACCATTCACAAAATATTTAAAGAGATTTTCATAAAAACATTCTCATGTCAAAATACAACAATAAATAGAGGTTTTTTTGGTTCGAGAATTTTCTTTTATTTACACAAACCATCACAAATATATATATATATATATATATATATATATATATATATATATATATATATATATATATATATATATATATATATATATATATAGATATATATATAATTTAAAAATAAAAATAAAAAGAAAGAGAAAATAAATCTTGTTTTTATTTTTATTTTTAAATTAAAAAAGAAAAAATTATAAGGAAAAAAGTTATCAAAAGTTTTTTTTTTTTTTTTTTAACGTTACCTATAAAACACTCTCAAACAAAAATAAAGCTCAATTTGGTGTTTTGCAAGAGAAGGCGACTTGCCTTTACCAATAATAGTGTTTAGTGAGATTGTCAACTCAAGGTCCTAATCCCTAAATCAGTTCCTGAATCTTTTGTGTCTATATATAGCTCCCACACAAAATGTTTCAACTCTCAAATTTGGCATAAAAAATTGACCCTTGATTGCCTATAAAACAATCTCACGCTTGAGGACAACAATAATTATACAAAAGTAGAGCCAAATTTTTCAGACATGACAAATGTACATACATAAATCAAAATCATTGAGAGGATATTTCTTTCAAAAAAAAAAAAATTTGACTATGATACTTTTTTATTTTGTAAACGTAGTAGTACCTCTCTATTCCTTCATTTATTAAAAAAAACACTTTACATCATAAAATTAATATTCAGTAGCCTCAACCTGCGTGTAGGAAACTAGGTATGTTGGCCACCTCCAAGAGTTAAAAGCCAATCATAATTGAAATAGCTTAATAATATCTCTAAGAGACTTGATACAAAAATAAAGTAATTTTTATAAAGGCTATAGATAGATGAATCTAGAGAAAATAACTCTTATTTTTATTTTTATTTTAAATTAAAAAATTATAATAAAAATTGTTTCGTCAAAAAATATCCTAATTTTTTTTTTAAACTTTGCTAAGACACTCTTATGCTTATGCCCAAGGACAACAACTTTTATACAAAAAGTAAATCCTATTTTTTCAGACATAAAGACTATAAAGACTATAGATATATAAACAAAAATCATGAAAAGAGATTTTTATTTTTTTATTTTTTGAAAACTTTGCTTATAGGACACTTTGATACAAAAATAGAGGTATTTTTGGTGTGAGAAAAACCATTTGCAAAATATTTACCATTAAAATAAATAAATACAAAAAAAAAACTCTTCTATTTATTTTATTTTATTTTAATTAAGAAATTATAATGATAAAATTTATCAAAATTTCCTTTTTTTTAAACTTTATATGGTGTTCATGGGAAGGCTTACTTTACCAATAATAGCCACCTGTGAGATTGAGAACTCAAGGTCCTTATCCCTAAATCCTTCCATGAATTTTTGTGTCTATATATAGCCCTCTCACAAAAGGATTCAAATTTGGCACAATGAATTGACAATTGTTTATTTTTATGTGTGGAAAATTCATTAGAATTTTATGCTTTTAAATAAGGGCGAGTTAGTTGTTTTATTTTAATTAAATAATTTTATTTTATTATTTTATTTTATTTTTTATATTTATATTTATTATTTTATTATTTTATTATTTTATGTTTATGTAGTTATACCAAGTCAGAATGTTTTATTAATAATTATAATAATTAGTTCTTTTTTTTTAATTTAATTTAATTTAATTTTGTTTATACCAAATATTTTTTTGACAAAATCACCTATCGATTTTAAAGTCGACACGTTTCGAACCACTTAATGTGGTTCATCATCAAGACATATATGGATATTTGAACCATAGAAGATTTTTTGGCTCTTAGAGACAACCTTCGGGTTGAGAAAGAGATTAGTGCCTATCTTTTGAATGATATACCTGTGATATTCATGATTTTTAAAATAAAATGATTTAAACCAATTCACATATCCTATCCAAAGGCGGATTTATTAACACATACACTAATAACTCTTTTAAAATAATTAACATTCATATATTGAAGCCTAACCATAGAAAAAGCATCTCTATTGGTTGTTTCAGTATAGATGGAGAGTTAAATATAAAGAGACGAAATTAGCGTATAGGGTTGATATCAGAGTCTTATGCATTAAATTCTGGCATAAATATGGAACTCTTGATGTAAATGAAATTCAAAAAACGTGGAGTGCATTTTAAGGACATTATATCTCATACATCACAGACACCATTTATCAAAACATGACTTAGATGAATCCACAACTTTGAGATTAGATCCAACAACTACAATTACAGGTCTTCAAGGAGGAAAGAAGCACATAAGAAAAGATGAACACAGAAAGAAACACATATTGCACATTTCAATGTTTGGAATCACTAGAACTTTCTATTAATCTTCGAAAAGAGCATACATCTCATAGATATTCAGACACTTGCAAGTTAGAACTGCCTCTTGAACAGAAAAATGTGAACCTTTACCAATGAGTCTTCTCTCCCCTTTATAGGGTTTCGCTAGAAAACATTACATCTTACAAAATATTTTCTCTTAAAATTTTCATAACTGTCTAATCGCTCCATAGTACAAGCGTGTTGCTAGCACAATTGTCCTAATGATTACATAACAAAGTAGATTCCTATCTTGAAACAAAATATTTACAAAAAAAATCAAAATGACATGGATTGACATTATTAGCATATCAAAATATCTTCAATGTTGGTTGGTTGATTCTATTGGAAGGGACCCCAACTCTCTGATTTGGATTTGTGGAAAATTAACAAATTGGTCTCATTTTTACCACGGTGATGGATTCGGTGCAGGAGAGTGAAAGAAATATTGATAGGCTATCTTCAGATTGGTGAGCTCAGTGTAATTCTGCATGTTAACAAACAAAGTCTTTACCGGCTAGAGTATATGAAAATCCCTCTACAAATAGTTGACTATGGTTTTTCCCTTGAGGGTGGAAGTCTTCTCATGAGAACCATCCAACTTACTCTTAGCTTCTACTAACAATTATTGATATTGTTCCCATGTAAGCAGATTCCCTTGAAAATCCAAGCAGTTGGACAACCCTACTCTAATTTTTTCATCAAATCCTGAATTAAATGCAACTATATATTCCAATAAGTATCACTAACTAATTAATTTCTCATTGAGATACCTGATAAATTTCTCTGTTGTCTTGGCATTTTTACCATCTTCTTCTTTGGGTGAGAGGATAAAGAACTCGGTCTCCTTAATTACAATTTTTTTCTCTGCAACTAGGATCATATGCTCCCAGATGCTCTTTACTTCATAAATAATTTCATCCCAAATGATATGCCTGGCCTAGATGAGATACATATTACCTTTCAACTTAATTTTTAGTTTTTTAATCTCCTCATTTGCAGTGTCCAAGTTTTTATTGATTTGCTCCACATTTTTCCTGGTTGAATCAAGTTGCTTCTCCTTTAGTGTGAGTGAATTCTTGGAGTTATCCAAATCATTTTGCACCCTTTTGAGCTCACCCTCTGACAGTTGTAATTTAGTAAGGGCATTGGTTAGTTATTTGGTGGGATTCTATGGATTTTCTGGTACAATATTTGCACAGATGTAAGAATCAGTTTTCTATTGAAGTTCTACCACCTGTTGTTTAAGGGCCACCACCTTACTATTTATGTATATTAATTCCTTAGCTAGGATTTCTTTTTCACTCTCTACATGCACCAACTCTTTGGATTGCACATGTTCAGATGTAGGCATCTTCAGCTTTTTTCTCAACTCCTAGATTTCGGATTGTGAGCCCTGAGTGATGACTTTCACGACAACTTTATCATTTAGGTTCATCCCCAATTTGATAATTAATTCTTTGAAAATTTCATTCAACAAGTGAAGGGATATAGAGTTGTCCTTCTCTTGTTTTACCATGGTGGCAATTCTTTCTAATAATTTCTCAGCTTTACAGATAATCAAGGCACTTTTACTAAACTCATTGTAGAGCATTTCTCCAGCATGTGTATGTTAATTTATTTTGTCTTGCAGAGGAATACTAGCCATATCTAGTGGCAGGTCCACACTCCTGAATTGTGATCCTAATGGAAGGGACTGTGTTGAAGGATGATACAAAGAGAATTTCATTTGGTTTCTCTTCAGGTCCATGGCAGCTAGGATCCTGGTCTGATAAGGAACCGAATGAGATGCCAGTTGCTACAGCATTTTGTCCCTGACCCTTTTGTTTTTATCCTTTGTTCTTTGCCCTTCTTCCCATTTAGGGCCTATTGTTGATGCACATCCCAAGGAGCCTAGGATTGCTACCTCAGTGGAAGTAAAAGTGGCAGTTTGTTGAGAGTCTTCTAGGAGTACCTAGAAGCATGGTTGGTCTAGGTTCCTCTCGATCAACCTAGTCTCAATCTCTTCCTTGGTTTGTTCCCATACTTTAGCCTTCTTGTTGGATGATGTCTCCTCCATTTTCGTGTCTCTAGCTTTGTTCATGTTTCTCTTTTGAGTATTTTCCTTTGAAGTCGATGTTTCAATTTCCATTTCTATATTAATAGGCCAAGAATCCAAATTAGCATTCCATTAAAGTTTATGTCTATACTCATTCTCGTAAGCTAAAGCATTAATATCCATTTTCCTCTTTGATATGACACGATGAGGATCATAGTTCCACTCCTCTCCCATTTCAAAATTAATCTCCTTCAACATGTATCCTACTTGTTGAAAGGCTTGTGTGGTATTAACAATGAACGAGCCTACTACCCTACCCAACTTAAAAATGCAACCCTTCTTAGCAGGAACAAAGTGAATTTGATCAGCACTGAGGCTATGTTAATAAATTCTAGCAAATATTCTCATAGACATAAAAATAGGGAAACGGTATGGGGGAAGCTCTAACCCATATACCCTAATCTCAGTGTAGTCTTTAAACAAAAACCAATCACCCACCATGGTATTTTCACTGAGCTGAAGGATTTCCTTTTGCTGGGACATGATTCCAGGATGGGAAATGTTATTTATAATTATGCAGGAAATGTACATACAAGTGGAAATGAACAGGAAGAAACCCTCATTACCAATATTTTTCTTTAGGGCACTGTCTCAATCAAACACAAACTTCCTCTGCTTGCAAGAATCGATAATGCTAAGGCCCAAAGACTCAAATTCTTCTACTTGAGTGTACAAGAAAAGATATAAAAATATGGAATAATATCTTAAATAAGAGGTAATAGGAAAATGCTTAAGCTAAATCTTTATGGATTCTGCAAGGAATGTGGGCATGTCGAATACAATGCGAGGTTGCATCATTGGGTGCAGGAATCACATGGTGGCTTTAGTAATATTACCGATTTCTTCTTCCGCAAAGAGCAAGGAAATAACAGTCAGAATGAGTTGTATAGTTTCAGAAACATAGAAACAAGGAATCTATCTACAATGGGAAGGGTTTGATTACTAGATGCTAAAATTAATTGGAGGAAGGCTTGTTGTTCTTCAGTTGAGAGTGCATTATAACTGTAACAGAGGGTAGTTTCTGTGAATATCATAGGATTGGGGGATTTTGGGTAGATGAAATCATTTTGGAATAATTTTGGGGTCACTTCTAGAATTTTCACCCATGTGGAAGATATGAAATACTTCCTCCCTTTAACGTAGGATGCTGCGAGTGAAGAAACAAACTATGGAAAAGGATAGACTATGGGGGAAATTAGGTGGTACAAACCAGACTCTAAGACCTGAAATGAGTCTTCCTTTTTAAAGTGATGGTCATACAGCTCGAAGCGGAGATCTGATAGGTGGTAGGAGCATAACGAGTCACGGATTTTAGCTTTTGTGTCCATGAGAGGCTCGGTATGGCCAGGGGGTTTTTCCTCTCGAGATTTGGGGGTTTTGGGCACAAATTTTTCATTTTAAGCATAAATGATAATTATTGAGTGACTAGGGATTGTAGGATACTTAGTGACTAGAAGAAATTGGACATAGTTGCACTAGGATGGCTCTACGCTTGTTAACAATAGAATGGTATTGCTACAGACAAAGCTGTGAGGAAATCCCATTTGAATGAAACAAATTTGAAATACAATGGCTAATGTTTTGTGAATTTGTAGGTGTGAAACGTGGTGGAGTGATGCATGGGGAGAAACATTAGGAGACACATGGGAGGGAGACATGGTACCACCAATCTGGACGAGAGGTGAGAGGGAGGGGTTTGTGGTTCTGTGAACGTCGCACTTACCTCCTAATGTCGATGGTGTGTTGGAATTTTTTGTGGCGGGTGTGGTACCCACTCTCTAGTGGAGTGATTGAACGGGGTTAGGAGTAGGGTTCTACCTCCCAGATTTGATCTTGGTCATTCATCTTTCACACTCGCCCGATTGAATTTGACCTTCTAGGGGCTATCATAAGCTTATCTGCCACGCTAGTTACCCTGCCGAAATGATTTTGGGATTGCACAACTTTAGGATAAATGATGATCCTCCCAATCATTGTTCTTTAGTTAACTACCGCGTACAAGAGGCGGGGATGGGGTCCATTGTATTCGTCATTTACCCCTTCCTCCCTTTCTTATATTTTCTACTTCTTCTCCAATGATCTTCCTTCGATATTTATTATGTCCTTTGGGCTTATAGATCAAACTCCCATGAAATTCAACCATTTAAGGGAACATATAGGGCACAACATCGACTCGTACTATAGATAGTGCCTTGCAAGCAAGGCACTGGGAACCTGAAGATTAATGCCTTGAACTTGGGCATGGAGTTAAATTAAACATTCCATATACAAAATTGAAAGAAAAATAATCACTTTGGCATTTACAATGGCTCACTAGTATTTAGAATGGGAAAGAATGAAATTCTTCAATGCTGAAAGTAGTGCTTGAGTTATTTCCCATTTACAGGCAGATCAAACACTTCACCATCAAGTTTCTCTAATAGAAATGTATTATTCCCTTTGACTTCAGCTATCTTTAATGGCCTGAACCATAGAGGATAAAATTTCCAATGTTTTCCCTTGTCCTCTGTCCGAACATCCCATCTGAGTACAAGGTCACCTAGCTGAAAAAAAATGTCTTTAGGTTTCCTGTCAAATAGAGCTTCCATATTATCTTATTATTTGATTAGGCTCTAAGTTACTTTCTCTCTGATTTCCTGTAATTCGACCAACTTATTTATCCTCTTGGTTAAAGGATTGGGATCCTCCTCTACATCCTAGATGAGCTTTGCAACTAGCATATCCAATTGGGTAGGAAATACTGCAGTGGTCCCATATACCAACTCAATTGGGGATTTTCCAATTGACCTCTTAGTAGTGACTCTATTAGCCCATAATGCAAACTTAAGCTGAGAGTCCCAATTATTTTGATTTTTTGTTTTGATCTTCTTAAGAATTGTGTCTAAGGCCTTATTGGAATATTATGCTAGCCCATTCACTTGTGGGTAGTAAGTATTAGAATTCCCAAAAATAATATTATAATTCTGACAAAAACTAATAAATTTGGCTGATTTAAACACTTGCAAATTATCAGTGGCTATTTTTTTGGGACAATCGAATCTAGCTAGAATGTTCTTCTCCATTAACTTAATTACCAATGTCTTAGTCATGTTCTTGGTAGGAATGACCTCTATCCACTTGGTGAAGTAATATGTTGTTGTAAGTATCCATTTGTGATGTCCACTAGCTGATTTTCCCAATAAAATATAGCCCCCACTACCTAAATGGTTCATCTACAAAAACAAGGATCAAAGGGAGGGGTGATAGTTTATGATTTTTAACAAAAAATTGGCACTTTTTATAGGCTTTTACTTGAGCATGGACATCATCGAAAATAGCTTAGGCTAATAGAAGCCATCCTTTAGGATTTTATGAGTTGTGACCTTCCAGATATAGTGTCCCCCACAAACATAGTTATGGAACTCATCTATTACCTTGGAATTTTCTTCTTACACCAAACATATTAACAATATTCCCATAGGGTCTTTCTAGTACAAATGACCATTGGAGATGAAAAACCTCTGCAATTGAAGCCTTATAGCTCTACATTTTACTTTTTCAAATCTAGGTGTGCACTCCATAAACAATATATAATGAACAACAACTTTATACCACTCAAAAACTAAATATTTCATTTAAATTTTGAGTGTTGATCTCTTGATATCCCCTTGTTCATTTTCTTTCTTTGATTCTTCCTTATTAGCTAGCAGGTTTATGCCCAAGGCTTAATAATTTGCTTTTGACAAAATATGCACCAATCCTTGTTTATTTATCAATTTGGTAGGCTTGATATCCATGTCATACTGCTTAATCTTAGCTATCCATTTGCCTCTCTTACCTTCGTTGTCTCCCTGTGTGAGGATGTATTTAACAACAACTATAGGAATGTAAGCAATATAAGTTTGGAAAGCTTTCATGGCCTTGACTATAGTGTAGGCTTGTTTTACTAAAACATTATATTTCAATTTTGCATCCCTTAACACCTGACTGAAAAATGCAATTGGTTGTTCCTTCTCTTCATCATTTTTCTGCAAGAAGATAGTTGCCATAGTGTTATAAGATGCAAAAGAAAAAATGAGAATTGGCCTTTGATAATCAAGGCTAGCCAAAACTAGAGCCTCTGCAAAGGCCTTTTTTTATCCTGGAAAATTATTCTCTAGCTTTTGCAATCCACTTGCCCTCCTTGTCTTTCTTTAAAATATATGTGATCTCTCTCACAATCTCAACATAATTGGGTACAAAACTCCTTAGGAAATTTATCCTTCCAAAGAAAACTTGTATCTTCTTTTTATAACTTGGCAGATGAATATTATTGATTACTTCTACCCTTTTGGGGTCAATCTTTACTCCTCCTCTTGCTACTACGTGTCCCAAAAACTTCCCTTCGCTTAGAGAAAATTATGAATTCTTTGGATTTAGAGACAAGCCATACTTCTTGCACTTTTCAAAGGTAATTTGTAAGTGTTGGAGGTGTTCCTCATTAGATTTAGAGAAGACAACTATGTCATCTAGATAAATTACCACAAATGTGTCTTTCTCCTCAATAAATGTTATATCCATTTTTCTTTGAAAAGTGACCACAACGTTCATGAGACGAAAGGGCATCCTAGCGTACATGAATATCCCCAAAGGTGTGGTAAAAATTGTTTTCTTATGATCCCCAAGGTGTATAATAATATGATTATATCAAGATAACCCATCAATCATGGATAACATGGATGATCCCACCACCTTTTACAAAATTTCATCCATCTTGGATAGAGGGTAGTTATCCTACGGAGAAGCCTTGTTCAGGTTTTTGAAGTCCACACATAATTTGATCTTCCCATTTTTCTTCCTGGCAGGGACTAAAATTTCCACCCAATCTGAGTATCATAGAGGGACAATGATTTTAGCCCAAAGCAACTTCCTAACTTCTTTTTCAATCAATGGGAGTAGTAAGTGACGTATTTTACTGAGCTTCTGCTTGGGGGGTTCATTACAGACTTCAAAGGAATTTTGTGTTGAATTATACTAGAATCAAAGGCCTTCAAGTCATCATTCGACTTGGAAAAAACATCAATATATTTTTTGAACAGATCAAGGTATTTTTGTTTGTATTCTTTTGGGATCCCTTTAGCCAAATTAACAAGTTGAGGTTGTTGCTCTATGCCAATATTATAGTCCTCTACATCCTCCTCGTACTCTTGTTTAGTTGGCTTAACAACTACATCATTTGCATTAAACAATATTTCTAGTGGAACCAACCCTTTGGGAATTATGTTTCCCTTCAACTGCAAAATTTTCTGCCCAACAATGGATTCCTCCTAAGATACATGTTATTCTTCCTCTACATCTTCACTCTCCTAGTCTATCACCGAATTCGAAAATTTTCGAATTACCTCCATAAAATGTTTGATTTGATCCTCATCTTTGAAAATTTTCCAATATTTTACATTATTTGGTATTGAGGGTCTATACCTGACCTCCACTACATACCTGAGCAAGGATTTTTGTGGTAGTTTAAAGGTACTTTTTGTAGCTTCTATGGCATCAACCATTCTATTATGTTCTTTGGGAGGAAACTAGATATTGAATGCCAGAAATAATTTTTTTATTAGGTCCCATACCTCATTTTTGTATGACTTCAACCTCAGATTCTTGGTCCAACACTAGTTCTTAATTTGTTTCACCACCAGGTCAGAATCCCTGAAATTTATTAAGCATTGAATACTCAGATTTTTAGAAGCTTGTAGCGTTAACACCATTACCTCATATTCAGAAATATTATTTATAGTATCAAAATCTAGTTTGAATGATAAATGTATAAGGTTACTGTTGGGAAGTGAAAAAGGTATGAAATAATTGTGTATTTTATCATTCTTTTACTATAGACATACTCCTTTTTACCTTAGAAAGGTAATTTATTATAAGAATTATGGTAGAATTGGAAGGGTTTATGTTTATTGTAAACAAATGTTTAAATATTGCTTTTTGTTGATAAAACAGGAATTAGACGAAGTGAACATCTGTACCAAAGGCGAGGCTGAGATGAATGCAATTGTTGTTCCTCCAGCATTAAACCACATCCTGCCTAGGACAAGGAGATCCGAACGAATTGCTAAGAAAAGGCAGGGGACAACTCGGCTTCATTCAAAGTAAACAAGATGATAACTAAACGAAGGGAAGCGAATCCCTCAGGATCCTTCGATCCTGAGGGATCACTGTTCAAACTCATCTTATTCCTCGTCTTGTCTATCAAGGTCTGATATATAAAGCAATGTCATTTAGTGATCAAGGGGTCGATCGGAAGTTCTTGTATTAAAAAATTTCCTTTGTAATATTGTGTTTATTGACTCTCGACTTTGAGAGAGCATTCTCTGTAATACTTTATGTTCGATTAATATCAAAGATGCATTTCGTTTCATCTCTTAAGTTTTGAAGTAGCCTAGCAGTATTTCACTGGCGTTAAGGGCCCAGCTCTGGTGGAATTACCCTGTTGTTTGTATTTTTAATCCTTGCTTATTGTTGTGTGAAGTTGTGTTTAAAGTTTATTTTGATTGCAGAGTTGATTGATTGTTGTTGGATTGAATACAGATTCGTTGTGAGAATTAACGAATTGCATTGCTATTTTACCATTTGCAAGAAGTGAATTCGCTATTTATTTACCTTGCCAACGTTATAAAGCTTTGTTGTTCTATATTTAATTCTAGCTGTCGTTCCGTTGGTTTATGATTTGTTATAATTGACTGTTGTGTAGTATTGGCTATCGACAGGATTGGAGTATTGATATTGGTTGCTTGATTGCGTTAAATTTATAATTGCTGTTCAATTCATGTTGTTGTTCCATTTCTGTTCATTGTTCATTTCTGATTTATAGCTTCAGATTAGAAAATAGATGAGTTACAATTGTTATGCATAGGAATTACAAGTTGTTGTTCCTTTCCAGATTTTGTTCATTTCAGTTATTTTCATCAGAAAGAAGATTGAATTTTCTTTCATTTCGATTGCTTTAAGAACAAGACCACCAACTGTAGAGGACACTAGTTACTGCTTCCAAGTTCCCAGATTGGTTATCTTGCCTCAGTGTGATTTCAGTTGCATCGATTTCTAAGGGAAAGAGTTACTGCTACTATATCCCTGATCGATGGTTTACATAATGATGTAGTTAAGATTTCAGAGCATTTCCATTTATGTTACTGTAATTAGATTTCTTTACAAGTGTCTGTTTACACTTGTATTTAACATTCTATACTACATCTTCATAGCATTACTCTTAGTTAATTGTAGCCTCAGACAGAGTACACTCTTGAAATAAAAAGTCGTTCCCAGATTGATGATTAATGTAAGCTAATTAGGTGTTCAAAAGATACCTTTTTATGACCCAACATTTTGGCGCCATTGCCGGGGAGAGTGTATGCCATTTCAAAGGAGTGATGCACAACTGATTTTCTTTTTCTTGCGAAGAATTGGGTATTAAAGATGGAAGGTAAGAACCTGTGCACTGGGCAAGAAACACACTTGCTCACAACCTGCTTCACAGAAGAATTAGGTAAGCTTCTTTCTTTAGGTAGGAATGAAGGTTTATTTTCTTGAATGAATAGACCAACTAAGCAAAACAAAATTCCTCTTAAAATTGAAAAACCTAAGGGACTGGTGACCCTTGGGCAGACAACTTTTATTGACGAAATCCTTAAAGAACTGAATCTCCGCCATCAGTAGGATTTAGAAAAGCTATCTCTAGACAACATACTAGTTCCCTTCAGGCTACAGAGTCACCATCTAAAGCCTTTGGTGAGATACACAGTCAAACAGAGGGAATTGAGCAAGATTCCCAAGAAATTGAGAATCCCTGCATAATTTCCCCTCAAGAAGGGAACTCTAGCAATCTCCGTGAAGGAGAAGGGGAAACAAGAGAAACAGGAGACCCAAAATCTCCTATTGAAATAGCCCAAACAGTAAGCAGTCCGGATAAGGGAAGTGTTGTTAAACTTATTCAAGACCAAGGTCCTGAATCACCTCAAACAGTAGGTCAACAAGGAATAATCATTGTTCTAGATAAGGGAAGTGCTTTCAAAGCCATTCCTGCTCCTGCTAGTTAGCCTAGAAATTCCTTGGAGATCCCAGAAGGATATTGGCACATCTTCAACCAAATGGCCCAGAACCAAAATCAGAATCAGCAGACACCCCAGTAAACCTCTACGCTGCAATATCCTATAGTAGATACTGCAATCAACGCACCTATGAAGGCCATTCCCCTTTAGCATATTCCCACATTTCATGGCCTAACATCAGAAGATCCAAATGCATTTTTGTTTGAATTCAATGTGTTATGTAGGGGATATGATTACACCACCGATCCCCAAAAATTAAAACTGTTTCCTTCTACATTAAAAGGAGCAGCCTTACGATGGTTTATGGGATTAGGTGGGGGTGTCATAACTGATTGGGATCAGATGAAAGCTGCATTTTTAAAGAAGTATGAAGATTATTACAGGTCTCGGGAACTAAAATATGAGATATTCCAAATGACAGCAAAACCAAATGAAACCTTGGAAGAATATGTGGAACGGTTTCAATACAATCTTCAGAGATCCCCTTATGCATCCTTACCCTTACCTGATAATGTTCTGAAAACTACATTAATTAGGGGAATGAAAGATCAATGGGTTGAAACATTGAATATTATGGGAAAAGGAGATATATATCAGGAAATTTATCCTAACATCATTGATTTGTGTATCAGGAGTCCGAGGGGCAACACAAGGCTAAAATCAGCAGAACGTGATATGATTACAAGAGAAAATAAGACCTCTAATGAAGGTGTGACTCGTGCAAAGATTGGAAGCCTACTGGAATATTTTAAGACAGATATACTTGGGACTCTAACAACGTAGTTCGACATTATGCAAGCCAAACAAAAGAAAGCATAAGCAGAGAAACATTTGGTGATATTCTGTCCCAGATGCAGGAAGAAACACAGCCACAAAGAATGTCCATTGGATGTAATCAAATTCTATGCCATTTGCATGAAATATCACCCTACAGAAGGATGTCCCTCGCTTCCTGGCCTAAAAGTAGTTTATAAGGAGGGAGAAGAAGAATCAGAAGTAGTATGTCTGCTTAATCAGCGCCGACAATGGCAGCCACAACAATCAGGTATGCCAACTGATCCATTTTCTTCTTTTCAGCCTCCTCAATACAATGCTCAGTAATATAGTGGAATGTGGAAAAATCAAACACCTTTCCCCAATTGGTCACAACAGCCATTTCCTCCAACAGCTTGGCCAAATCAAACAAATCAAAATAATTGGCCTAGCTTTCCTTTCTGCCCACCGTTTTGGAAAAATAATAGCTATCCAACACAATGGTCCCCCTCTACTTCGCAGAGTCAGGCCTGGCAGTCAAACTAGAAAAGACCTACAAATTAGCCAGCTGGAACAATTCCTCTCTCTCAACCTACACTGCCAGCTCCCTATACAAACCCCCGGACCAACTTAAGACCACAACTCCTAGCCCAACCCAACCCAAACCCAAACAATAGGCCAGTTCAGTCTGTCCAAATAATGGAACGCCCAGAATTAGAAACTGAACTGAGGCAGTGCAATGACCTTCAATTAAGGTCTGGGCGCATAGTAGAAATAGAGAGAAACAATAATGTTCATATTGAAGATCCGTTACCTATAGAACATACATTATAGAAAGAGAAGGAGGTTCAACAAAAAAATCAACAACAAAGTCAACAACAAGTAACAACTTCCTCTCCACCATTCCCAGAATGATTAATCATACCATGCCCATTAGAACACCCTAATTTTGATCTTCTGGGAGAATTAAAAAATTTGTGTATAAAAATCCCTCTCCTCCAAGCTATCCAAGACATTCCTATATATGCAAAAACCATTAAGGAATTATGCATAAAGAAGCCAAATAGGAGAACAAACACCAATCCAACTGTCCAAATAGTCGGTACTTTATCTGACTTATTATCAGGGATGGAAACACCTGTAAAATATGAAGACCCAGGAAATCCTATAGTGACAGTGCAAATCCATGGGAAATTGTTTCCAAATGCCTTAGTTGATTTGGGAGCAGCAATAAATATCCTAACAACCACCACCTATCAAAAACTTGGCATTACATCACTAGAACCAACAACAACCTTATTGGAATTGGCTGACCGATCGATAGTCAAACCAGAGGGTACACTACAAGATGTAATGGTCTCTATAGATTCTTGGGAATACCCTGCTGACTTCCTAGTTATCAATCCAAAGAATCGACTAGAAGGACACCCGTTAATCTTAGGTAGACCTTGGTTGGAAACTACCGATGCTTATATTGGATGCCGACAAGGCAACATGACAATAACAAGGGGAAATTATGTCAAGAATTTAGCTTTATATCCCCCAGCCCAGCCAAGTCTATCAATAATAAAACCAAGAAAACAACCTGTATCATATCTTATGGAAAATATGAGATCACATCTAACTATAGAAAATGCTCTTGATTTTAAAGATCAAACAGAGGATGATATCATCAATAGTTTTATTAATAAACCACAAATCAGATCCTATCCACAATGTCACATGATTAGGGCAGCATTTGATAATAAAGAAGAAGAAGATCCTTTGAAAGACATTCCCAATCAAGTATTACCCACTACTTCTGTGTACAATAGCAAGATTGTAGAAATTGAGCCGGGAGAAAAGAGACTCTAAACATTAACAAAAATTTGACTACTGAACAAGAAGAGAAGTTGGTCCAACTATTGCGGAAACACAAAGAAGCCTTTGCATGGGATTACCCCGATATGAAGGGAATTGACCCTCAATTGTGTACACACCACATCTATATTGAAAAATATGAGAGACCCATTCGCCAACCCCAAAAAAGACTAAACCCTCAACTTAAAGATATTGTGAAAGCTGAATTACAAAAACTATTGGATGTTAATTTCATTTACCCAATATTTGATAGCAAGTGGGTCTCTCCATTAGTAGTGGTACCAAAAAAGAACGGAAAGTGGATAATATGTGTAGATTACTGTAAACTTAACAAGGCAACATAGAAAGACCACTTTCCCCTTCCTTTCATTGACCAGGTATTAGACACATTGGCAGAAAGAAATTCTTTTATTTCCTCAATGGCTTCAGTGGGTACAATCAAATCTAGATTTCCCTTGAAGACCAAGACAAAACTACTTTTACCTGTCCATGGGGGACATTTGCCTACCGAGTCTTACCTTTTTTCCTATGCAATGCCCTTGCTACATTCTAAAGGGCCATTCTCAGCATCTTTGCAGAATTAATAAATGAAGGTATCGAAGTATATATGGATGACTTCACACCTTATGGGGATGACTTTGAGCCAGCATTAGAAAATTTAGAAAAGGTGTTGCAAAGATGTATTGACACTAGACTTTGTTTAAGCCATGAAAAGTGTCATATGATGATGATCGAAGGATTTATCTTAGGGCATTATATTTCAGCAATTGGAATTCAGGTGGACCCAGCGAAAATTCAAATAATCTTGTTAATACCCACACCCACTACACAAATAGAGGTACATAGCTTTCTTGGATTTTCTAGTTACTACAGAAGATTTATAGAACATTATTCTCGAATAGCTGCACCTTTATATGCACTAACTAGAAATATTGATTTTATTTGGACAGATAAATGTGACAATGCCTTCAATGATCTGAAAAAGATTGTTTCAACAACCCCAGTGCTGAGGGGCCCAAATTGGAATTTGCCATTCCAAATTTCATCCGATGCCTCAGACACAGAAATTGGAGTAGTACTTGGGCAGGAGGAAGACAAGAAGCCATATGCAATCTATTACATTAGCAAAAATCTATCCCCTGCTGAATTAAATTATACAGTGACTAAGAAGGAATTTTTAGCTGTAGTTCATGCTATATATAAGTTTAGACATTATATAACTGGGTATCTTGTAGTACTATATACTGATCACTCTGCCATTAAATTTTTAGCAAATAAACCTGTTACAAATGGAAGAGTGACAATATGGTTGATTTTATTGCAGGAATTCGATATTACAATCAAAGATCGACCAGGCAAAGAGAACCCTATAGCTGATTTTCTATCAAGAATGCCAAAGCCAACAAACACAGAAGCAGTTGAAGATCACTTCCTAGATGAACATTTGTTTGTTGTTACTGTCAGAAACCCATGGTATGCTGATATAGAAAATTATTTGGAAATAGGTAAATTACCTAAACATCTATCCCTTAATGAACGAAAACAGATAATACAACGTAGTACCTGATTCTCATGGATTGGGGGCTACCTATTTCATACAGGGGCAGATATGCAAATAAGAAGATGTGTCCGGGAGGACGAAGTATTTGATATTTTAAAAGCATGTCATGATGGGCAATGTGGCGGAAATTTTGCAGATCATAGAACTGCCCATAAGATTTTACAAACAGGCTATTATTGGCCTACTATCTTTAAAGATGCCAAAAAATTTGTGCAGGCCTGTGATAACTGCCAAAGGGCAGGTCGACCTGGGCAGTTTGATGAAATGCCTTTGAACCCTCAACTAGTGATTGAACCCTTTGAATGTTGGGCACTTGATTTTGTTGGCCCTATTAGCCCCCCATCAAACCAAAAAACATACATCCTAGTTGCAACCAAGTATGTCACTAAGTGGGTCGAAGCAGAGGCTCTTTCAAAAGCTACAGAGGACTCTGTAATACAGTTTCTTTTCCAAATCTTTGTGCGATATGGCCTCCCAAGGGACATAATTACAGATGGAGGACCACAGTTTGTAGGTAATAAATTAGCTAAAACACTACAAAACTACCACATTCAGCACAAGATTACAACCCCATACCACCCACAGTCCAATGGCCAAGTAGAGAGCACGAACAAAGTAATTGAATCTATATTGACAAAAATCGTTGCCTCACACAGACGACATTGGGCCTACAGATTGCCAGAAGCATTGTGGGCATATCGAACAACGTGGAGACCCACTACGGGATATTCACCATATCAATTGGCATTTGGAAAATAATCCATCTTTCCAATAGAGTTTGAAATTCAAACATTAAGAACAACTCAAAAAGTGGGTCTAGATCTAAATGAAGCCCAGGCTAAAATATTGCAACAAATTAATGAGTTAGATGAAATTAGGCTCTCTGCTCTTCAACACACAACGTTAATCCAACAACAGAGAGCAAAATCGCATGACGCCCTTAGCAAAGAAAAGATCTTCCACGAAGGAGACTGGGCACTCCTATATGATTCTAGGTTTCGGGATTTCCCAGGGAAACTCCAGACACGATGGCTCGGACCCTATGAAATACAAAAAGTGCATGATAATGGCACTATTACATTAGCCACCATTGATGGATCTGGACATTCCTTTAAGGTAAACGGTCATTGAGTACGATTGTATCATAAACCGCTTACCCGAGAATCCTTTTACCAACAGTTACGGGAAGATTCTACCATGGAAATTTTGGCTGAAGGGGATAAATCCCCCTCGGCACCAACTTATTAAATCATTTCTTTTTTTAAATTTTGTACATAAAGACTGTTCATTTATTTGGATTGTTGTTTTATGGAATTCTTTTTTTTTTCAAAATCTCTATTTATTTTGTTTATTCTAAGTTTTTATTGTTTGTTGTATGGAATTCTGTTTTTTTCAAAAACTCTGTTTATTTCGTCTGTTTTGAGTGTTTTATGTTCCTTTCTAAAGGAACAACACTTCTGCTGTTCTTTCGAAAGGAACAACAGTGTCGCAGATTTTTGATGTTCCTTTCGGAAGGAACAACAGTTCCACAGATTGTTTCTGTTGTTCTTTTTAAAAGGAACAACACCTTTTGAATGGATTGTTTTTGTTTTAGATCAGCATTTTTGAGGATTTCTGATGAATTTTATAAAGGCAAACATATTATTCATACAAATTAAAGCTTACTATAATCAACAAATCAAAATAAATCGTCATTTTTAAGAAAAATGTTTAGTAATGATAAGAAAAAGGAAAAAGGGACATAATCAATAACATGATTTTGCTGTTTTACTACCACTAAATTAGTCTGATCGATTATCCTTATCATCATTGGTTCTTTCCCATATGTTATAAATTTATTTGATTTTTATTTATGGATTAGGAATAAGGGCATATTTTTTTTTTCTATTGAGATGTTCAAACTTCTTCCACCATCCCTACTCTTAAGGAGTGTTGAGCCATCCTTTATGAATAACTAGGAAAGTGCTATATGAAAAAGAAAAATATTTATATGTTTCACTAATAATTTTATGATTTGGTAGATAGAGGATAGGGGGTCTCATCAATCGCCAGCCTAACATGATCATAAGGAAGTCAGTGAAGTGGCATTCCCATCATGGCCACCAAACCAGGGATATGGTCCAATGGACAATTGAAAAAATTAAGAAGTCCTTGGAACAGGAGGTCTCATCACAAGCCGGCCTACCCACTTTTCAATTCTTCTCGATGAATGGCATTGTGATTTATCAGGCCACCAAGCCAACACAATGGCCTCCATTATGACATTTAACAAGCACTTCCTCAGTATGCATAAAGGACAATGGTTCCAAGCGTGAGAAAGCAACTCTGTGAAGGTTATGGACACCTGTGGGAAACAGAGCTCTGCTGATGGTATTGGAGTCACATTTCTACACATCAATAGTCATATTAAACCCTTCTCCTATGTCTCTATTTAAATATCAAATGAAAGTATGAATCCTTAACCTTTGATTTCAAACCTATTATACATGAAAATCATTATAAATCGATCATATTAGTTTAAAGTGGGTAATAAACGCATATGTACTTATGTTTATCTTAATTTGTCCCTTCTCCTTATATTTGAATCATTACAAATGATTTTATATCTATTAACGATTTATCACACGCATTGATTTCAGTAATTGCTATAATTTGATTGAATGTATCATAATTACGCCTACTTTTTTTCCTTGTTGTACTACTGCTGTGCCACACTTGCCTCTCTCAATTGACGGTCGAGGAAGACCTACCATCCATCAGGGGGGGCGCGGATGTCTGCATGCAGATAAAATCCCAATATTTCTTTACCTATATGCAAACCAAATCCCTGCATTTTAGGGAATAACAAAAATTTAATGACATTATTCCAATTCACTGTGCTGTGATGTTCCATTGCGATCACTGTGTGTTTGGAGAGAACTAACAGAGTGCATAGACGATGGGAGGACGACCAATTCGTAGTGAGCCACAAGTGCTAGTCATTTCTGAAGCTGCATGAGAGATTTTGGAAAGATTAGGGTGGATTACATATTTCATGAGGATGCAACAACCCCATGAAGCAGTGGCCACCGAATTTTTACAGAACTTGTAGGAAGGATTCTCCATGGTTAGAGGAATACAGATAGTTGTATCTGATGAAATAATTGCAGAGGTGTCTGGCATACCAACGCAAGGAACTATATGGACTCAGAATAAGATTAGGATTCGAGAAGCCATGAAGATTTTTTAGGATGACGGATAGACATTGGTTGTCAAAGGCAAAGGAGTTCAGCCAGCATCATTGGGAGAACCATGGATGGAATTGGCCAAGATAGTGCAGGCCTATATAACGTGTGATGGAAGAAAAGACGTGGTAATACCCCGCCACCTTAAATTACTGGCTGTATTAAAACAGAAATACACTATAAATTTGCCTGCATTTTAAAATTCCTTATTGCATGATACCACCCGTAGTATAAGAAAAGCTAAACATGCAGACATGGTGGTCAACCACCTTTGCCTAATTTGATTAATAGTAAGTCGTATCCTCGCCCAGCAACAGACCAGTTGGGAAGAGTTGATATTCTCCATTGATGGAGGGTTAGCCTTGCCTGCCCCAAAACAAAAAAGAATGGCTGGCTCAATAGTTGAGCCATCAACTCACAGACAGTCCCTCCATTCAAAATGAAGTAGGGGGATGATGGAAGGACTTCTGGGCAGCAGTAGCCAGCCCCTGGAATTGCACAGCTTAGAGGATGAACAGCCTCCACAATTGGAGGGAGGAAGTCCTCGTACTAATGAAGAAGAGGAAATGGAAGGATAAATTCGCTACTCGGATGAAGAAGAAATAAGTCACCACACCAGTGGTGAGAAACAATCTAGTGCCGAGGAAGGAAATACCGAGGAAGAGGAAATTGAAGGGGAAATTCGATATTCAGATGAGGAAGAAGGAAGCTATCATACCTGTGAGGAGGACGAAGATAATCATAGCAGTGACAAAGAAGGAACAGAGCCTCCCGAAAATGCTACTGTAAGCCCTTTACAAGAAGACCAATTGGCTCAAATTTTGGCCAATATGAGTGACTATGTGTAGCCTCATAGCCCTTTGGATCTTAACATTGATATTGATCAGCTGCAGGAGCACTCTGTAGTTAAAAAATAAACATCTAAAGAAATTCTGGATGAAACAGAAAACCCTAGCGAAGCTAGGGTTGCTTCCCTTGAAAGGCATGAACAAGAAAAAAAGAGCACCAAAGCAATATCTCAACTTAGAAGCCCTCAGGGGATTGCAGAGTCAACTGAGGGTATGATTCCCGAAGAATTTAGCCAAGGGCATATGAATTTTGAAGAAGAACCCCAAGCAGAAGACCAAGAAGAGACGGCTGATATGTACCAAAACTCTGTTGAGCAGATGGGTTCAGATAAGGGAATAGTTGTTCCATTAAAAAAGAATAAGAAAGTAACTGAGATTGAAAAGCTTCACAGGGAACAAATGAAGCTTCACAGACTTGTGGAACAGCTCAGGCAAACCATTAGGGTTATGAGAATGAAACAAATGCCTAAGCGAGCCCCCAAGAGAAGAAGCATAGCTACCAAGCGAATTTTGAAAAAGAGAAAAGTGACCGCTAATAGGAACCCCCAAGTTGCAGAAGCCATGCCTGAGCCTAATTATGGAGATACGGAATAGAAAATAGCTGTTCCAACACAAGCTATTCCAGAGGGACCTGCTTCAAGTGAAAACATGCAAGCTAGTAGTCAGCATACTTTTAGTGACCCGACACTGGCCAGACTCCAAGAGGAGTTGGCACAGGCTCAAATAGAAAGGAAAAGGTTGGAAGAAGACACTGTCCCTAGGAAGAGATATTAGGAGTTGCAGCAACAGATGAAGATCATCCATGAAGCAGAAGTTGAAGCTCACGAAAAGTGTCAAAAAGTAGAGGAAAAGGCTGACAAGGTAATGAACCAATTAAAACTAGCCTACAATCGAATGGACACTCTCTGCTCGTTGTACACTGATGTCTTAGCCTGTAGATGCCCCGCCAAAAACTATCCCTTTTTTTTACTAGAAAGATATTTACAGCTAAAGATTAAGGCAGTTAGGGCAGGGAAATCCATAGAGCTAAACACTATAGATGACTTTGTATCATGCTGCAAACTTTATGGGATCAAAGTACAACGCCTTGTGTGAATTTTATTTGCATAATCTAATACTTGAAAATGATTGTGAGTCAAACCCTAGCCCTTTTGTGGGAGATATTCAATATCAGGCATTCATTTCCTTTGCTGTAAATCAATTAAAATGGCTTAAAGCCTATAATTCTTTTCAAAGGCAGGAAAATGAATTAAATTTGTGGGTTAGGAGTGAACCTCAGGACCCACTTCAATTTTGGGCTAGGTAGAAAAGTTTGATGACAAAGGAAGGCATTATCCAAGAATTGGGGCCTGTCCACAAATCGATTATCTTGAATGGGACAGATTATTTCTTATCCATTAGAAATGAATCTTATATAGCAGCTAAGGTCCAGTGGAGAATTTCCAACCAAAATGTGCAAAATAGAGAACCATTTAATTATTAAAACTTTGGGCTAGCTGCAGACCGCTTGATTTCCTATAGTAATCTCATTTTAAAAGAAGGACCATTCTGGCTAGGGTGTAGGTTCCGAAGCCCTATTGCATGGTATCCTGCTTCAGACTACAAAGCCATTTACGAACTCCCCGAAGGACAGACAGAGCATGTTTTTGGGGAATTAGTTGCACTGCATGGTTTTAGGCCTTTTAATGACAAACCTTATCCAGCTTATTCTTTGACTGCTCTCCATGTGAACTATAGTTTTCATGAGGACATGAAAAAGATTAAGCAGGGGGGTATGTTGGGCAGTGAAAAGGGTATGAAATCATTGTGTATTTTCTCATTCTTTTACTATAGGCATACTCCTTTTTACCTTAGAAAGGTAATTTATTATAAGAATTATGGTAGAATTGGAAGGGTTTATGTTTATTGTAAAGAGATGATTAAATATTGCTTTTTGTTGATAAAACAGGAATTAGACGAAGTGAACAGCTGTACCAAAGGCGAGGCTAAGATGAATGCAACTGATGTTCCTCCAGCGTTAAACCACACCCTGCCTAGGACAAGGAGATCCGAACGAATTGCTAAGAAAAGGCAGGGGACAACTCGGCTTCGGTCAAAGTAAACAAGATGATAACTAAACGAAGGAAAGAGAATCCCTCAGGATCCCTCGATCCTGAGGGATCGCTGTTCAAACTCATCTTATTCCTCGTCTTGTCCGTCAGAGTCTGATATATAAAGCAATGTCCTTTAGTGATCAAGGGGTCGGTCAGAAGTTCTTGTATTCAAACATTTCCTTTGTAATATTGTGTTTATTGACTCTCGACTTTGAGAGAGCAGTCTCTGTAATAATTTATGTTCGATTAATATCAAAGATGCATTTCGTTTCATCTCTTAAGTTCTGAAGTAGCCCAACAGTATTTCACTGGCGCTAAGGGCCCGACTTTGGTGGAATTACCCTACTGTTTGTATTTTTAATCCTTGCTTATTGTTGTGTGAAGTTGTGTTTAAAGTTTATTTCGATTGCAGAGTTGATTGACTGCTGTTGGATTGAATACAGATTCGTTGTGAGCATTAACGAATTGCATTTCTATTTTACCATTTTCAAGAAGTGCATTCGTTGTTTATTTACCTTGCCAACATTATAAAGCTTTGCTGTTCTGTATTTAATTCTAGCCGTCGTTCTGTTGGTTTATGATTTGTTATAATTGACTGTTGTGTAGTATTGGCTATCAACAGGATTGGAGTATTGAGATTAGTTTCTTGATTGCATTAAAGTTATAATTGTTGTTCAATTCATGTTGTTGTTCCATTTCTGTTCATTGTTCATTTCTGATTTATAGCTTCAGATTAGCAAATAGATGAGTTACAATTGTTATGCATAGGAATTACAAGATGTTGTTCCTTTCCGGATTTTGTTCCTTTCAGTTATTTTCATCAGCAAGAAGATTGAGTTTGCTTTCATTTCGATTGCTTTAAGAACAAGACCACCAACTGTAGAGGACACTGGTTACTGCTTCCAAGTTCCCAGATTGGTTATCTTGCCTCAGTGTGATTTCAGTTGCATTGATTTCTAAGGGAAAGAGTTACTGCTACTGTATCCATGATCGATGTTTTGCAGAATGATGTAGTTAAGATTTCAGAGCATTTCCATTTATGTTACTGTAATTATATTTCTTTACAAGCGTCCATTTACTCTTGTATTCAACATTCTGTACTACATCTTCATATCATTACTCTTAGTTAATTGCAGCCTCAGACAGAGTACACTCTTGAAATAAAAAGTAGTTGCCGGATTGATGATTAATGTAGGCTAATTAGGTGTTCAAAAGATACATTTTATGACCCAACAGTTACCCTCCGAGGATAATAGCAACACAATAGCCCCATTTCCCTCCCTCAAAATAAGCACCATCAAAATAAAGTTTCCAAATATGATCATATTTTTCTCCCTGGTTACCCATCTAAGTAGGAGTTTCCACCAGGGTCTCTTCCATAATTTGATCCTTTACTTCCAGTAGAAGGCATGGAAAATCTCTTTCTTGACCCTCTACTGGAGAATTATTTGAACATTCAACTTTAGTCATAGTTTTCACAAATATGGACTCCTTGTATAGCCTATGCTCTTCTCCACCAAACACTAGGATAGTAGCATATGTTAGATATAGCTTGATAGATGCTCCAATTTTTGTTTCCCATGACCTGGAAAGGAGCATACCAAATCTTGCAGGAATATCAACAACTACAATGTCTGTTACCACACTCCTCACTGGAATTTAGGCAAAATTAACCACTAGGTATTTAATCATGCCCAGGCATTTTACTCTTTTGGAATCAAATGAATATAAATCCTTATATGGTTTTGTTATCTATAATCCTAAACAAATAGTGGCACTAATTATGAGAAGCCCCTGAATCAAGCATGCAATTATGCAACAATAAATCATAGATCACTAGAGTAATATAGAATGGAGGTGTGGATGGATTTTTTTCTTCTATGTGTGGACCAAACACCACCATTGGCCTTTCTTATTGTGGATTCAAACTGCCTTGATTTGGTGTTAACTGAGGCACCTCCATAAAATTATAATTTTTCCTTTTATAAGAAGTTTGTTTCAACAATTTGATTAGTGGAACAAATATCTTTACCTTTTCCAACTCCTTATGTAAGATAAAAGAAAAAACATTCTTTTCAACCTTCGTTGGCTCAATAACTGTTGAAAATTTAGGTAGATTCAAACTTATATTTGTAATACGCTAAAACAAAATGCTTGAATCTACTCTACAAATTGCAGAAACCAATTACGATCGCAAAATCACATGAGCAAGAAAGAGAGAGAATTTCAATCGCACAACACAGATTTATCTGGGGAAAGCCACAACTAAAAACCCTGATATATGTATATTGCATAAGTTATAAAATACAATGCTTCTCTCAGGCTTGAGAGATCTCTACACTATCTCTGTCTATCTCACTGATTCTTGGGCTGACTGTTATACACGATTTACGATTGTGGACAAAGGTATCCCCCCTATGTTTGGTGGTAAACCTAGAACAATAGAGAGACAAGGAACCCAATGATTTTCCTTAAAGTAAATAGATGATGGAGTGAGGCTTAATTGTAATCTGCCACAAGCTTCACTCCTTCTTGAGCTTGGAAGCTCCAATTCTAGCTCTGATTGTAAAAATTAGATCTTGCACAGTCAGATAACACAAGCCAAGAAACTACGAGATGTATGAAATAACATCTAAATACTCTATTCAATAGATCAACATGGTATTGAAATAAGTGAAATAACAACATCACATATAGTAAAACAAATAATTATTTGCATTAATATAAATGGAAGGAAATTACAACCCTAAGTGGTAGTTGATCTTGTAGAATAGCTCCTCCAAGTTATTGACTCGTCCTTTCCTTGTCACAATATGCACCTCCAATCACCCTATGCATAGGATGATAACTACTTACTGTAGCAACATAAGGGCATAATCACTCTGCATAAGCATGCGTGGGTATGGGCCACTTACTCTTTGCTAACTACCTATGTTTTTTGGTGTATATTTTCACAAAATAAGTTCATTCAGATGGCATGGGTGGATTTTAGCCACTTACTTTCCCCCTAATTAAACTATATGAGTTTGTGACAATAAAATAAAAATTAAAACTATGCCAATAGCTAAACTAAAGTGCAGCTAAAAGCATGTCCTAATAGTCATGGGACACTAGACACAGTGCTGGCATATTTATTTTGGGTTGCCAATCACTTTACAGTTGCAAAAACTGAAGAAAACTAATGAAAAATTGGTTCACTGGTTTCCGCACGGAATTTTCCTACACAGGCGTGCGACTCTGCGAGCAAGTCTAAGCTGAACGCGCGTGGACCGACGCGTCTTTTGTGCTAAAAATGCACGGTTTTCTTTCATAAAAAAAATTCCAGAACTCCTGAACTGCAACTCTTCATAGTGGGTGAATGAGAGAAGATGAGGAGGAGGATAGCTGGTCCAGTAGCAATCCTGAGCAGAGAGAAGGTTCTGCAAAAACACAACCACTTAGCTAAAGGGTAATATAAGTGGATTCGCCAATCCTATTATGGTGTGTTTAGTGCACGAGTGTACTAAAACATGGGTGCTTGGTAGGAATGGTTGCAACCTACAAGAAATGGTCACATGCAGAAAGAATTGTTAGTTGGTTAGTGGAAACATACTAACATGTAAAATAAACTAGTTTATGGATCATAGCATGCTAAAAATAAGAAGAAACAAAACTACAATAAAACACAAACATAATCTCAAATGAGTCAAACGAGCCAATAATTTAAATGGAGAAATAATCCCCTCTTATTAGCCACTATTAGTAAAGAAAAGGTAGAACGTTACACACTTGCAAAGGATCCTTAGATCTATGGAGCTCTAATACTCGATGCAAGGAGGGCTTTACCCTTGAGCTGGTTCTGCAAGGCCTCTCTCTTCTCCTAAGCGATTTGAGTTATTGGGTGGCCAAAAATTGAATCCTCTAACTCTATTGCTACTCCAGGTCACACACTGTTGGTTTTCTCATGGGAAATTTGGCTAGCATAACAATGTGTTCTCATTTTTTTCTTCTCATGGTGGGAATTTATAGGAAAATTAAAATCCTTCTTCCCTCTCTTGGTACAATTGTGGATAGTGACCCAAGAGTGGGGGTTGATTCATTTGTGTTCTCACTTGAGGTCTCAAGGTGGCTCTAGGTAGCTGTCCTTGGGCAGCCTCAAGTGGAGAATCTTCTCCTGAAGTGTGTCAAGTGGTCTCGGATGGTGAATTTTTTCATGCTCAGGACTGCGCGGCTTTTTTAGGGAAAGTCGTGTAGATCAATGTGCCTATCGAAGAAAAATGTGCGCGAAGTGCATTTTTCATGTGGCTTCTGTGCGAAATTTGATATTTTTCCTCTTGACTTTAGATATTTTTAAATTTTCCAGATCCTCTAATGTTTCTCAGCCCTGTAAATCCTTTTGTTTGACATTTTATAATGTCTTTTTTCTTGTCCGATTTTCTAGTGATAACAATTCCCCCCTAATGTGTGAGGTGTAGGAATAATTGTATAGCCAAAATACATTATAGTTTCTATTCTTTGTAATCTGTGTTGAGAGAGAGAGAGACCTGTGTATAGCCCAAGGTTGGAGACCCCTTACAGTGGGTAAAAGAGGGACCGTGTTATGTCAACCTCCAAGAGAAAGTATGATACAATAAATACAATTTTTCTACGAGGCGGGCATGTCCCATGCTCGTGATGCTTTAACTAGTTAAAAAGTCTATTTGAAAGATAAAGGTTCTGTCGGTGTTACTGATATGGTAGTGATCTGCTAATTTGGTTGATGAAAATGATTGTTGACGCCCTCAGGGGCGTTTTTTTCTTTGAAAATAGGTTTAATGTGGTGCCCACATGCGTAATCTCGGTATGGGATATAAATTCTCATTGTATGCATGGGTGTATGACTGGGACCTTCCCGTGTAAGCATTGTTGAAAGAGATGCTTATGATGGCATGGGTCTTCGACAAATTTGGACAAAGTGCAATGGTTGTGAAGTACAATACCATCTTGACATGAAATCTTGTGTTGTAGTCAAATGTTAGGAGGATCGGTGACATCTATGGGCAATGATTCCCACAGTGCCACCTGAGGATGCCCCTATTGAGATGAGGAGCCATCCAAGGTATTGCTTCCTTTTTGGAGAATGGTTGTTGAAGTCGACAAAAAGGGAGCCTCAACTAAAAGAGAGAGCTACTGATGTAAGGGACCAGGGTCTTAGATTTGATAGTTTTAACATAGGCATGATGGCGAGGGATGACTGAAAACTGATGATGGGAGTTTAGTGGCCCAAGTTCGGAGCATGAAAAAAGTAGTTTGGTGGCAGTCATAACTATTTCTAATGAGGAAAGCCCTGGAGTTGGTAGGAAATCCAGGGTGGGTATATTTTGGTTATGAATGTCATGGTGTATTTGTGTGAAAGGTGTAATGCTCCGACCAAGCATGATTAGGGAATATTGCCATGGGAGAAAAATGGATGGGTGAGTGGGGGATTTTCTCCTACGGAATCTTTGTACACTTTCCAAAAGAATAAAAAACATGGGTTTGGATTGCACAAAACACGGAGACGGGTGCCCCAAAAATTATCGCTGACTGACGATGTGAGGAAGGTGTTTTTGCTAAGGGTGGGGGCCCCATTGGTTGGTTTCGGTGTGGGGATGATGAAGCAGATGGAAACTATCATAGATGGGCTATGATGATGGGGGGACGGTAGGCAAAATGTGAGATGCGATTGTGCGTCTTCGATCTACTTGCAAAAATGGTTGCCCAGGAAAGAGTTTTATTTTGATATGGTAAAACATGACTTAATGCATGGTGGATTAATGATCATGAAGTGCTTCCCGGACTTAGGTGATATGGCCATGGCGTCATATTTTTTAATGCATGGTATACTTTGAGTGATGGACACCATGGAGGGGGGGCTCTACCAACCAACGAGGATTTTCATCATGTGCAAGGTGGGGAGATGATAAACATGGTCGGGTGTTTGGAACCTATGGTTGATTTTTTATGGAGAAATGATGTTAGGATATGTAGAGTTTCTGTAGGAATCTATCATGCTAAGGGTAGAATGATACCTACTCTGGAACCTTCAGTGCATGGGAAAATAGGTGGTTTGTCATACTGTATAATACCTGCAAAAAAATACCCCAAGTGAAAGAATATTTCTCATTCAAATATATTGAAAAAATGTGCTGAATGAATAGAGGATAAGCGAGGGCATACCTGTCAGAACTGATTTTCTTTTTTTTCGGAGACATGAATGTGTGGAGCCTCCTTTAGGCGTTATGAGGTGTTGATCACTATGTTTCTTTCAGTTTTGAGCTCTTGTTATGGTCCTTCAAAAAATTTGAAAAGGGTGACATATAGGCGAATATGGCTCATTTCAACTCATTTGTGTCATTTACATGTTTGAGAGTTTGAGAGGTCAGAGGTTGCTGCTGATATTTTCTTGTTGTTCAAAGCTTTGGGAGGTGCTCACATTTCATTGTATGGTGGAAATGTGAGAATATCCGACAATATTTCTGCGTGATATTCTCTTGGTTAGAGAGATATTTCTAAGGGAAGGAGGAGACCATGCGAAATTTGTTCCTAAGGTGCTTCATTTCTTTACACTGATTGACTTGGCGGCTGATTATGTCGCATAATCCGCATGCTGGCCTAGACCAGACATGGGTCTTATTAGGTTGATGTGTCTTTTTAACTTTCCCAATGTGTTGGTATGGAAATGGGGTAGGCTTCCTGGGAGCAATCTGCCTTACATTAGGTTCTCTAAGCTCTGGGTTGATGATATCTCGGTGATGCATTTCTAATGAATAGATGATGTCAATTAGTGGATGCACTCGAGGGATATAAGTATAGTGCTGAGCATGATCGTTGCCCTGATATACTAGACAAGAAAGTCTTTCTTGGGTGTTCCCGTCTTGTTCGATTGATAACGTGATCGGGAACCATCTACGGAGTTATTCTAGGTCTGGGCATTGGGCGACCAAATGGTTGTGTGTGTTACACAATGCACAGGTTGCTCTTCTTCGTGGAGGGCAGGTGGGGGTGATTAAGGGTTCCCCAACCGACTTCTTTTGCGCTAATAGGAAGAGAATGGACCTCCTTCCCACATCCTCTTGTGTTATTGAGCTATCCATGGATTATGTTTATGAGTCGTCTTCTAGGGAGAGGCGAACTATGGTTGTGCATAGAATGGTTAGATTTGCATGAAATCGAGGTATGTAATGACAATCTCATAATGGGTGATCACCACCACATACCTGACACAAATGCTGGATGGCTAGAAGGCTGGCCTGGTATACTACACTAACTAGATACGATCGTTGAAGCAATTCTAGGGCTACACATTCGGCAATGAAATGATCTCGTTCATCTCAGAGTGCACAATGTTGGATAGTATTGTGGTTCCTGTGTTTTGTCAGATTTGGCAATACCAAAAGACAAGACAACATCAAACCACTTTGGGATCTCAGGATCTAGCCCTCCTAGATCCAGAGAGGGATCTCTCTATAAAGGAAAAGAAATATATATCTTTGAAGTTCAGTTTAAGGTATTAGGCTAGTTATAGGGCACAAGAGTTTTCTTTTTTGTTTGTTTGGTTGGGAAACATGAAGGAAGGGTTTAATGTAAGGTAAAGGAGTGAGTAGAAAAGGATTTTGGCAATGGGAGATAATTCAAAGAAAACACAAGTCCATTGGGCAATGGGGTTATAAAAGGGTTTACTTGCAATTCAAATATCCAAGGCTTTCAAATGGGCTAGTCATCTATATCAGAGGATCTCTTGAGATGATAGTATGGGATGAAACAATAAGGAAATGAATAGAGTGACAAGGAAAACCTTTAATTATTGACACAGAGTGAAGTCTAAGATCAGAGAAATACTTTTAACTTTCTTTGCTTTTGCATTCAACTCAAAGGGATCTTAGAGTGGTTGACTGTTAGAAAAGGAACCTAGTGAGACAGGGCTAACTCTAAATCTCCTAGTTTCCCAATTCTTTCAGCTGAAACCAAACAAGAACATCTAGGAAACAAACTCTAAATTCATACATCAGTAAGCATGGGTAAACCTACTTCTATACTAGTTAAATTATATTGAATTTGTTATTAGATACACAATTAGCAGAAAACATAAAAGATAAGAAGAGCAGGAAGCATTAGGGTATTTGCATCAGTATATCCTAAGCTAAGATTATTGATTCTTATCAGAGAGAATTGAACATAATGTATAACAGAAGGAAACAATAACAAATATAGAACACATCACCACTGATTCAGATCAGGATCCAATGTACATGCTTCTCATATTAGAAGAGCAACACCACTCACATACATCCTTTGTCCAATGACTTTATATCATCCAGAAAACATCTCCTAGCCTAATTTCAACTACTACTCACAGAACTCTAACTCGATGAACCAGCTTACAATCAGTGTTTTTACAATGATCAACCAACATTAACAATGTATTTCTCAACAGTTCTTATAGCTAAAAGAGTGACATTAGAGGTAGATATAACTTTAAATGAATCATTAAAATAGAGGAAGAAGAGTGTTTGAGGCCCATTCTGTTTTAATATCCCTGTGTTGACTTTCGGTACCCCTTGGATGAATTAGGGGTCTTCGACAAGCTAATAATAACTTCCAAAGGTATGTTCTTGAAGGTACGCTTCTGGCTGCATGTACTTCTGTTTATCTTCTGTGGAAAGAAAGGATGAAAATCTGACATTCAGGTCTTCCATTCTTTGTAACTAATTCACTAACAGTTTCAGGACTTCTGTCAGGGTGATAGTCTTCTCAGGAGCTTGATGGAGAATGGAAAATGCTGTGGGAACTTGTCCTTTCTTAGAAAAGAACGTTCTGCTGATGTGGAAAACATTGATATGGCTTGTTTCATGTGTTTTAGGCCTCATTAGGCCTCCTTGATCATCTTGGGTCTTCATTTGTGTCTCTTTCCCTTTTAAACGCTGGATTATAGCATTTAATCTTCAATAACGGGCTTTAAGCCCTTTAATCTCTTACTGATACTCTTTGTCGCTTCTGCTGACTGTTTATGTGAATGTACAGGTTTTAATGGTGCTGGAGGGTTTGAAACAGAGTTGGTAAAGCTGATCTTCAATAGAAAACATGTTTACACCCTTCTCAGGTGTCTCTTCCGCTACCTTTAGCTCTGTAACAGCCTATCTGTGCTCTAAATCACCATGACAGTGACTGAGTAGAAGGAATGATTTCACCATCTGTAATCCTGCAAAAATAAAATAAACACGTTAGGAGAAAACCTGTGGGAGTGGGTGAGGATTTCTGCGGAGGCTCATGGAGGATGCAAGGGAAATGGCGGAAAGGTGTATGCAACGATGAAAAATGGTGGTTGTAGTGAAAAGATGGGTGAAAATTTGTGTTGGAAGGCGAAAAATCAGAGCTGATGAAGGTTTGGGGCGTCATGGATTCTGGACCGTCAGATTCGATCAGACAACGATGATCTACGGCTCAGATTGTGCGATGAAGTCGCCCAGGAGCATTGGATGAATGGGAGACGAGGTTATATGAGAGCCGTTGGATTAGGTTAGTTAACGGTGATCAACGATGGAGGTTCGTCAAAGAAGTTGTTTGGAGGATGAATGGAGAAATTGGTGAATGGGGGCGAAGTTATATTAGAACCGTCGGATGAGAATGATCGACGGCTAAGATCGTTTGATGGGATCACTTGGGAGCATAGGTGAATGGAGGAGGGGCGGGAGCGAGATTAGATCAAGACCGTCGGATGAGACCTGATCAATGGCCATGATTAAACCCAAAAACACCAAGCAGAGGGTGGTAAGCGGAAAACCAGAATGGTTTTCATGCGGGCTATGGGGTGGTAAGTTGATTTTACAAAAAAAAACGCGATTCCACTCAGCGATCACCACGTGGAAAAACAAAACCACCCATATCACGCGATTTCAAAACTTTAACGTTCGGATGCCAAAATTACGCGATATGCATATCAACCATTGGATGATGGGCAGTAAGAGCTTACGGTGCAGGTGATGGCATGATGTGGAAAGATGCATAGGTGAAGGCGGTCGTCGGGTTTCTTACTGACCATCAGATCTGGTGTATGGACAGCTCAAATCTGCTATCGGGCAGAGGTAGTGTTAGCCCGTCGGGTTCTTTGTGGATCGTTATATCTTCATGAATGGACAGTCATGATTGGATGGAGTGGCAACATTTTGAAAGGGCAACGGAATGTTATATGGTTAGTGGAAAATAGATCCTGGCCGTTGGATCTATAGCATGGACGGTTTAGATCTGCTGGAAGAGGCGGAGGGCTTTGGAATGAACAGAGGGGGTATGAGATGAATGGGATTCCCGAGGACCATTGATCTGTGAAGATCAACAGTCCAGATCTACCTGAACCAAAACATCAGAAATGATAGAACCAAAGGGAAAAGACATTTTAATAAGAGTTTCTTGGTTCTCTTAGCACCTGATTACACCGCTTAGGTCCCATGGAGGAGGGTGTTGGGCAGTGGAAAAGGTATGAAATTACTATATATTCTCTCATTATTTTACATAGACATACTCCTTTTTGCCTTGGAAAGGTAATTTATTGTAAGAATTATAATAGAATTGGAAAGGTTTATGTTTATTTTAAAAAGATGGCTAAAGGTTACTTTTTGCTGACAAAACAGGAATTCGAAGAGGTGAACAGTTGTACCAAAGATGGGGATGAAATGAATGTAAGTGCTGCTCCATCAGCGTTGAACCATATCTAGCCAAAGGCAAGGAGATCTGAACGAATTGCCAAGAAAATGTAGGGGACAACTCGACCTCAGTCAGAGTAAACAGGATGATAACTAAAAAAATAGGAAGTGAATCCCTCAGGATCCTTCGAACCTGAGGGATCACTGTTCAATCTCATCTTATTCCTTTCTTTGTCCATCCTGATTTGATATATAAAGCAATGATCTTTAGTGACAAGGAGAGTGTTGTTGTTGAGAGAGTGAATTTAGTCGAAAGACTTTACATTTAAACATTTCCTCTGTAATATGATGTTTGATTGACTCTCGGCCTTGAGAGAATTTCTTCTGTAATGATTTGTGTTTATTTAATATAAGACACATGTTCCATTTCATTTTCCAAGTGCTAAATTAGCCCAACAATATTTCATTGGCGCTAAGGGCCCGACTTTGGTGGAATCACTTCACTGTTTGTATTTTTAATCCTTACTTATTGTTGTGAGAAGTGTGTTTAATGTTCATTTCAATTACATAATCGATTTATTGTTGTTAGATCAAGTACATATTCATTGCTATTTCATTCTTTACAAGAAATGCATTTGTTGATCAGTTATCTTATTATCATTATACAGCTTTTCTTTTCTATATCTGACTCGAGTTGCTGTTCCATTAATTTATGATTTGTTATGATTGATTGGTGCGTAGTGATTGACTGTCGATGGGATTGAAGCGTGAAGATTTAGTTGTTTGATCACATTAGAATTTTAATTACTATTCATTTTATACTGTTGTTCCATTTCTGTTCATTGTTTATTCATAGCTTTCGATTTACAAATAGATGAGTCATAGTTATATGATGTTGTTCCTTTTTAGATTTCATTTCTTTTAGTTATTTTCATTAGCACGAAGAGTGAGTTTGCTTTATTTCGATTGTCTTAAAGATCGCCGACTATAGAGGACACTGGGTATTGTTCCCAAGTCCCCAGATTGGTTATCTTGCATCGATTTCTAAGGGAAGGAGTTATTGCTATTGTATCCCTGATCGATGTTTTGCAGATTGTTGTAATTTAATTTCCAAAGCATTTCTATTTCATGTCATTGAATTAGATTTATTTACAAGCATTTGTTACTTTTGCATTTAACATTCTGTACTACATCTACATAGCATTTCTCTTAGATAATTGCAACCTCAGACAGAGTACACTCTTGAAATAAAAAGTCGCTCCCGGATTGATGATTAATGTAGGCTAATTAGTTGTTCAAAAGATACCTTTTTATGACCCAACATTTTGGTGCCGTTGCCGGGGAGAGTGTATGCCATTTCAAAGGAGTGATGCACAGCTAAGTTTCTTCTTCTTGCGAAGAATTGGGTATTAAAGACGGAAGGTAAGAACCTGTGAATTGGGTAAGAAACACACTTTCTCGCAACCCCGCTTCACAGCAGAAGAAGGTAAGCTTCTTTCTTTAGGTAGGAATGAAGGTTTGTTTTCTTGAATGAATATACCAACTAAGAAAAACAAAATTCCTCCTAAACTTGAAAAACCTAAGGGACCAGTGACCCTTGGGCGAACAACTTTTATTGACGAAATCCTTAAGAAAACTTAATCTCAGCCATCGGTAGGATTTAGAAAAACTATCTCTAGATAGCCTACTAGTTCCCTTCAGGCTACAGAATCACCATCTGAAGCCTTTGCTAAGATACACAGTCAAACAGAGGGAATTGAGCAAGATTCCCAAGAAATTGAGAACCCTTGCATAAGTTTCCTTTAGGAAGGGAACTCTAGCAATCTCCAAGAAGGAGAAGGGGAAATGGGAGAAACCAAAGACTCAAATTCTTCTATTAAAATCATCCAAACAATAAGCAGCCCAGATAAGGGAAGTGTTGTTCAACCTATTCAGAACCAAGGTCCTCAATCACCTCAAACGGTAAGTCAACAGGGAATACTTATTATTCCAGACAAAGGGAGTGCTGTCAAAGCCATTCCTACCCCTGCTCATCAACCTATAAATTCCTTGGAAATCCCAGAGGGATATTGGCACATCTTCGATCAAATGGCCCAGAACCAAAATCAGAACCAACAGACACCCCAGCAGACCTATACGTTACAATATCCTATAGTAGATACTGCAGTCAACGCACCTATGAAAGCTATCCCCCTTCAACATATTCCCACATTTCATGGCTTAACATTAGAGGATCCAGATGCGTTTTTATTTGAATTTGATGTGCTGTGCAGGGGATATGATTATACCACTGACCCCCAAAAATTAAAACTATTTCCTTCAACATTAAAAGGGGCAGCCTTACGATGGTTTATGGGATTAGGTGGAGGTGTCATAATTGATTGGGATCAGATGAAAGATGCATTTTTAAATAAGTATCAAGATTATTGTAGATCTCGAGAATTAAAAGATGAAATATTCCAAATGACAGCGAAACCAAATGAAACCTTGGAAGAATATGTGGAACGGTTTCAATACAATCTTCAGAGATCCCCTTATGCATCTTTACCCTTACCTGATAATGTTTTAAAAACCACATTAATTAGGGGAATGAAATATCAATGGGTTGAAACACTGAATATTATGGGAAAAGGTGACATATATCAGGAAAGTTATCCAAACATCATTGATTTGTGTATCAAGAGTTCGAGGGGCAATACAAGGTTAAAATCAACAGAACGTGATATAATTACAAGGGAAAATAAGACCTCTAATGAAGGTGTGACTCGTGCAAAGATTGGAAATATGTTAGAAGACTTTAAGACAGACATACTGGGAACTCTAACAACGCAGTTCGATATTATGCAAGCCAAACAGAAACAAGCATAAGCAGACCAAAATTTGGCAATATTCTACCCCAGATGTAGAAAGAAACACAACCACAAAGAATGCCCATTGGATATGATTAAAGTCTGTGCCATTTGCACGAAAGATCACCCTACAGAGGGATTTCCTTCGCTTCCTGGCCTAAAAGCAGTTTATAAGGAGGTAGAAGAAGAATCAGAAGTGGTATGTCTGCTGAATCAGCGCCGACAATGGCAGCCGTGACAATCAGGTATGCCAAATGATCCATTTTCTTTTCAGCCTTCTCAATATAATGCTCAACAATATAGTGGGATGTGGCAAAATCAACCACCCTTCCCTAACTGGTCACAAAAACCATTCCCTCCCACATCTTGGCCAAATCAAACAAACCAAAATGATTGGCATAACTTTCCTTTCTACCCACCATTTTGGAAAAATAACTATCCTACACAATGGTCCCCCTCGAATTCTCAGAATCAGGCCTGGCAGTCAAACTGGAAAAAACCTCCAAATCAGCCAATTGGATCAATTCCTCTATCTCAACCTACACTGCCAGCTCCCTATACCAACCCCCAGACCAAATTAAGACCACAACTCCCAGCCCATGCCAACCCGAACCCAAACAATAGGCCAGTTCAGTCTGTTCAAATAATAGAACACCCAGAATTAGAAACTGAACTGAAGGAATGCAATGATCTTCAGTTAAGGTCTGGGCGTATAGTACAAACAGAGAACCAAATGGCATGACGCCCATATCAAAGAAAATATCTTCCATGAAGGAGACTGGGCACTCCTATATGATTCTCGGTTTCAGGATTTCCCAGGAAAACTCCAGACACGATGGCTTGGACCTTATGAAATAAAAAAAGTGCATGATAATGGCACTATTACATTAGCTACCATTGACGGATTTGGACATTCTTTTAAGGTAAATGGTCATTGAGTATGATTGTATCATAAACCGCTTACCCAGGAATCCTTTTACCAACAGTTACGGGAATATTCTACCATGGAAATTCTCGATGAAGGGGAGAAATCCTCCTCGGCACCAGTTTGTTAATTCATTTCTTTTTAAAAAAATTTGTACATAAGAGCATTTTTCATTTTCTTTATTGTTGTTTTACGAAAGTCGTTTCTTAAATTGCTTTATTTCTTCATCATTTTCTTTATGAAATTTTGTTTCTTTAAAGAAAAAAAAGACAAAAAATTCTGTTTATTTCGTTTGTTTTCAGTTTTGCTGTTCCTTTCCAAAGGAATAGCATTTCTGCTATTCCTTTCGAAAGGAATAGCAGTTCCGCAGAGTGCTTTTGTTGTTCCTTTCTAAAGGAATAGCACTTCCGTAGAGAGTTTTTGTTGTTCCTTTCGAAAGGAACAACACTTCCGCAGATTGTTTTTTGCTGTTCTTTTTAAAAGAACAACACCTTTTTGAGTGGATTATTTTTGTTTCAAAACAACATTTTGAGAATTTTTGGTCACTTCTCCAAAGGAAAAAATATCATTTATATATACAATCATACAAATTAAAGCTCACTGTAATCAGCAAATCAAAAGAAATCGTCATTTTTAAGGAAATTGTCTAGTAATGATAAGAAAAAAAAGGGAAAAGGGCATGATCAATAACATAATTTTGCTATTTTTTTACCATTGAATTAATCCGATCGATTATATTTATCATGAATGGTTCTTTCCCATACGCTATAACTCTCTTTGATTTTTATTTATGGAATAGGAATAAGGGCATATTCTTTTCTATTGAGATGTTCAAACTTCTTCCACCATCCTTACTCTTAAGGAGTGTTAAGCCATCCTTTATGCATAACTAAGGAAAAGTGCTATATGAAAAAGAAAAATATTTACATATTTAACTAATAATTTTATGATTTTGCAGATGGAGGATAGGGGGTCTCATTAAGAGCCAGCCTACCATGATCATAAGGAAGGCAGTGAAGTGGCATTCCCATCATGGCCACCAAACCAGGGATATGGTCCAATAGACAATTGAAAAATCAAGAAGTATTTGGAACAGGAGGTCTCATCACGAGCCGGCCTACCCACCTTTCACTTCTTCCCGGTGAATGGCATTGTGGTTTATCTGGTCACCAAGCCAGCACAATGGCCTTCGTCATAATATTCAATGAAAAAAAGCACTTCCTCAGTATAAATAAAGGACAATGGTTCCGTGGGTAACAAAGCAACTCTGTCAAGGTTATGGACACCTGTGGGCAACAGAGCTCTGCTGATGGTATTGGAGTCACATTTATACACATCAATAGTTATATTTAACCCTTTTCCTATATCTCTATTTAAAAATCAAACGAAAGTATGAATCCTTTACCTTTACTTCCGAACCTATGATACATGAAAATCATTACAGATCGATCATATTAGTTTGAAATGGTAAATAATGCAATTATACCTATGTTTATCTTATGCTGTCCCTTCCCCTCATATTTGAATCATTACAAAATGATTTTCTATTCATTACCGATTCATCAGACGCATTGATTTCAGTAATTTCTATAATTTGATTGAATGTATCACAATTACACCTGCTTTTTACTGCTGTACTACTGTTGTACCACACTTTCCTCTCTCAATTGACGGTCGAGGACGACCTATCATTCATTTTGGGGGCGTGGATGTATGCATGCAGATCAAATCCCAAGATTTGTTTACATGTATGTGAACCAAATCCCTGCATTTTAGGAAATAACAAATTTTCAACGACATTATTCCAATTTACCGAGTTGTGTTGTTCCATTGCGATTGCTGTGTGTTGAGAAGAACTAACAGAGCACAGAGACGATGGGAGGACGGACGATTTGCAGTGAACCTCAGGTGCTCATCGTTTCTGATGCGGCACGGGCAATTTTAGAAATAATGGGGCGGATTACATATTTCATGAGAATGCAGCAACCCCACGAAGCAGTGGCCACTGAATTTTTGCAGAACCTGCAGGAAGGATCTTCCATGGTCAGAGGTAGAAAAATAGATGTATCCGATAAAATAATCGCAAAAGTGTCTAGCATCCCAGTGCAAGGGACTATCTGGACTCAGAAAAAGATTAGGATTCGAGAAGCCATGAAGATTTTTCATGAAGAAGGACAAACATTGGTTATTAAGGGCAAAGGAGTTCAGCTAGCATCATTAGGAGAACCATGGACAGAGTTGGCCAAGATTGTGCAGGCTTACATAACGTGCGACGGAAGAAAAGATGTGGTAAGACCTCGCCACCTTAAGCTACTGGCTGTATTAAAACATAAATGCACCATTAATTTGCCTGCATTTTTAAATTCTTTGTTGCATGATACTACTCGTGGTATAAGAAAAGCTCAACATGAAGATATGGTGGTCAGCCACCATTGTCTAATTCGATTAATAGTGAGTCGCAGTCTTGCCCAGCAACAGACCAGCTGGGAGGAGTTGATATTCTCCATTGATGGAGGGTTAGCTTTACCTTCTCCAAGACAGAAGAGGATGGCCAGCTCAATAGCTAAGCCATCTAATCAGAGACAGTCCCTCCGATTAAAACGAAGTAGGAGGATGGTGGAAGGACTTTCGGGCAGCAACAACCAGCCCCTGGAATTGCACAACTCCGAGGATGAACAACCTCTACAATTGGAGGGAGCAAGCCCCCACACGGATGAAGAACATGAATTGGAAGGAGAAATTCACTACTCAGACGAAGAAGAAATAAGTTGCCACACCGGTAGAGAAAAAAAATCCAGTGCAGAGGAAGGAGATAATGAAAAAGAAGGAATCAAAGGAAATACTGAGGAAGAAGAAATTGAAGGCAAAATTCGATATTCGGATGAGGAGGAAGGAAGTTATCATACCTATGCGGAGGATGAAGACAATCATAGCAGCGATAAGGAAGGAACAGAGCCTCCCGAAAATTTTATTGTAAGCCCTTTACAGGAAGACCAATTGGCTCAGATTTTGGCCAATATGAGTGATTATGTATGGCCTCATAGCCCTTTGGATCTTTACATTGATATTAATCAACTACCAGAGTACTCTGCTATTGATAGAGAAACAATTGGAGAAATTATGAATGAAACAACAAACCCTAGCGAAGCTAGGGTTGCTTCTCCTGAGAGGTATGAACAGGAGGAAGAGAACACCGAACCAATATCTCAACCTGGAAGCCCCCGGGAGATTGTGGAGTCAACTGAGAATATGATTCCCGAGGAATCTAGCCAAGGGCATATGAATTTGGAAGAAGAACCTCAAGAAGAAGGTCAAGAAAAGAATTTAACTGAGGGCACGGCTAACATAGATCAAAACCCTATTGAGAAAACAAGTTCAGATAAAGGAGCTGCTATTCCATTGAGAAAGAATAGAAAAACAACTGAAATTGAGAAGCTTCGCAAGGAATGAATAAAGCTTAATAAACTTGTAGAATAGCTCAGGAAAACTATTAGGCTTCTGAGAATGAAACAAATGCCTAAGCGACCCCCTAGGAGAAGAAGCATTGCTATGAAAAAAAGTTCGAAAAAGAGAAAGGTGACCGCTAATATGAACCCCCAACTCGCAGAAGAAACCATGCCTGAACCTAATTATGAGGACATGGAGCAGCAAACAGCTGTTCCAACACAAGCTGTTCCAGAAGGCCCTGTTTTAAGTGAAGACATTCAATCTAGCAGTCAGCATAATTTTAGTGATCCGACACTGGCTAGACTCCAAGAAGAGTTGGCACAGGCTCGAATAGAAAGGCAGAGATTGGAGGAGGACACTGTCCCAAGAAAGAGATATCAGGAATTGCAACAACAAATGAGAATTATTCATGAAGCAGAAGCTGAAGCTCATGAAAAATGTCGGAAAGAAGAGAAAAAGGTAGATAAGGTAATGAACCAACTAAAACTAGCCTACACTCGAATGGATACTCTCTGCTCATTGTATACTGATGTCTTAGCCTGTAGATGCCCCGCAAAAAACTATGCTTTGTTTTTACTAGAAAGATATTTACAACTAAAGATCAAGGTAGTTAGGGCAGGGAAATCCATAGAGCTAAAAACCATAGACGACTTTGTATCATGCTGCAAACTTTATGGGATCAAAGTGCAGTGCCTTTTGTGTGAATTTTACTTGCATAATCTTATACTTGAAAATCACTGTGAATCAAACCCTAGCCCTTTTGTTGGAGATGTTCAATTTCATGCATTCATTTCCTTTTCTGTAAATCAATTAAAATGGCTTAAAGCATATAACACCTTTCAAAGGCAGGAAAATGAATTAGATCTATGGGTCAGAAGTGAACCTCAAAACCCACTTCAATTTTGGGCTAGGCAGAAAAATTTGATGACTAAGGAAGGTGTTACCCAAGCATTGGGGCCTGTCCACAAATCAATTATTTTGAATGGAACAGATTATTTTTCATCCATTAGAAACCAAGCTTATATAGCAGCTAAGGTCTGGTGGAGAACCTCCAATCAGAATGTGAAAAATAGGGAACCATTTAATTATAGAAACTTTGGGCTAGCTGCAGACCATTTGATTTTCTATAGTCATCTCGTTTTAAAAGAAGGACCATTCTGGTTAGGATGTAGATTCCGCAGCCCTATTGCATGGTACCCTGCTTCGGACTACAAAGCTTTTTATGAACTCCCTGAAGGACAGACATAACATGTTTTTGAGGAATTAGCTACACTACATGGTTTTAGGCCTTTCAATGACAAACCTTATCCAGCTTATTCTTTGACTGCTCTCCATGTGAACTATAGTTTTCATGAGGACATGAAAAAGATTAAGTAGGGGGGTATGTTGGGCAATGAAAAAAGTATGAAATTACTATATATTCTCTCATTATTTTACCATAGACATACTCCTTTTTTCCTTGGAAAGGTAATTTATTGTAAGAATTATAATAGAATTGGAAAGGTTTATGTTTATTGTAAAAATATGGCTAAAGGTTACTTTTTGCTGACAAAACAGGAATTCGAAGAGGTGAACAGCTGTACCAAAGGCGGGGCTGAAATGAACGTAACTGCTGCTCCATCAGCGTTGAACCATATCCATCCAAAGGCAAGGATATTAGAATGAATTGCCAAGAAAAGGTAGGGGACAACTCGGCCTCGGTCAGAGTAAACAGGATGATGACTAAACAAAGAGGAAGTGAATCCCTCAGCATCCTTCGATCCTGAGGGATCACTGTTCAATCTCATCTTATTCCTTGATTTGTCCATTGTGATTTGATATATAAAGAAATGATCTTTAGTGACAAGGAGAGTGTTGTTGTTGAGAGAGTGAATTTAGTCGAAAGACTTTACATTTAAACATTTCCTCTGTAATATGATGTTTGATTGACTCTCGGCCTTGAGAGAATTGCTTTTGTAATGCTTTGTGTTTATTTAATATAAGACACACATTCATTTCATTTTCCAAGTGCTAAATTAGCCCAGCAGTATTTCACTGGCGCTAAGGGCCGGACTCTGGTGGAATCACTTCGTTGTTTGTATTTTTAATCCTTACTGTTGTGAGAAGTGTGTTTAATGTTCATTTCAATTACAGAATCGATTTATTGTTGTTAGATCAAGTACAGAGTCATTGCTATTTCATTCTTTACAAGAAACGCATTTGTTGATTAGTTATCTTGTTATCATTATATGGCTTTGCTTTTCTATATCTGACTCGAGTTGTTGTTCCATTAATTTATGATTTGTTAAGATTTATTGGTGCATAGTGATTAACTGTCGACTGGATTGAAGTGTGAAGATTTAGTTGTTTGATAACATTAGAATTGTAATTACTGTTCATTTTATACTGTTGTTCCATTTCTGTTCATTGTTTATTCATAGCTTCTGATTTACAAATAGATGAGTCATAGTTATATGCTGTTGTTCCTTTCTAGATTTCATTTCTTTTAGTTATTTTCATTAGCACGAAGAGTGAGTTTGCTTTATTTCAATTGTCTTAAAGATCACCGACTATATAGGACACTGGTTATTGCTTCCAAGTCCCCAGATTGGTTATCTTGCATCGATTTCTAAGGGAAGGAGTTATTGCTACTGTATCCCTGATCGATGTTTTGCAGATTGTTGTAGTTTAATTTCCAAAGCATTTCTATTTCATGTCATTGAATTAGATTTCTTTACAAGCATTTGTTACTTTTGCATTTAACATTCTGTACTACATCTGCATAGCATTGCTCTTAGATAATTGTAGCCTCAGACAGAGTACACTCTTGAAATAAAAAGTCGCTCCCGGATTGATGATTAATGTAGGCTAATTAGGTGTTCAAAAGATAAATTTTTATGACCCAACAGAGGGGTTAAGGAGAAATAAGCCCTCGAGGGCCAAATTCTTTCATGGAGCGTAGAAAACATTTTTTATGCTTTTCAAAGGGATTTTTGGGGATTTTAGCGCCCTATTGCAAGGCTGCGGTTGTATGAGGGAAGGGGCTAAGCCATATAAGCCCTTAGGGGTTATAAGCCTGTCATAGTGTAGAAAAGGGAGTTCTAAGCCAAAAATAATGCTTTTTAAGGCCAAAAGGAGGGTTCTGGTAGGTAGAAAAGGGGATTTTTAAATCAAATCAAGGGAGCTATAAGGTTTAAAAAGGAAATTTGATGATTTAGAGGGCTAATGAAGGGATTTTGGAGGAATTTTGTCAGGGGAAAAGGGATGAAAAATGGGGATTTTGAGGGAATAAAATGGAGCAGATGGAGGCCTTTTTGAGAGCATGTTCTTTCACAAACAGTGAGGCTTATCAAATGGAAACAACAGTGAAGATTTTTTTAGGGGACGTAAGACACTTTAAGGCTTCAAGAATTATAGATTTTCAAGGAAAATGTCTCTCTTGAAGATTTAGGAACATACTTAGCCATGTGTTTTCTATGCCAAAATTTATAGGTGGCTAATAGTGGCTCCACATGGGGATGGCATTTTCTTGAAGGTGTCAAGAACTTCAGCAATAATCCTTTGGAAGTAGGCCAGATGCTTGATCTTTAACCATCTTTCTCTTCTTTGATTAGTTACTACAAACATGATGGATATTAAATCAATAGATAATATTCTCCCAAACAATCTACCTCCCCATCCTACAATCCTAACAGTTTTTCTTCAAGGTTCATTTATACTTGCAGACCTTCTTCATCATTTTTTTTAATTGAAAGCAGAAAAAAAAACTAATCTAATTCTCTCCTTAATCCTCCATGAGACCAGATTAGACAGTTGGCCTCATAGCTTCTCTACCTAAACTAATACTTGCTAGGATTAAACTGTCTAGCAGATTTCATTCTCTACATTATAAAACAGAAATTGAAATATAGTCAAACCAGGATTAAACTGTCTGGCTTGCTGTGGGTCCATGGAATAAAGAGCTGCCCATGAATTGAAATTTTGCTGAAAATTGAAACAAAATGTGAAGGCTTTAAATTCTGAAAATTAAGAGCCTCCTTCCTTCTTCTGTGACTCAGATTTTGAGCTTGTTAGAGTCGCTTTTCTTCCTTCATTCTAGCTCTGATTTTGAGTCTGTTAGAGCTGTTCATTCTTCTTTCTTTGCTGGTTCAAGTTTTGAGCATGTTAGAACCAGCTTTTCACTTTCTCTGGCTCAGGTTTTGAGCTAATTTAAGCCTCTCTTTTTTTTTTGAAACTTCAGAGGTTCAAGTTTTGAGTTTGTCTGAACCTTTCCTTTCTCTCTTTTTGTATATTTTTTCTTTTCCTTTAAAACAGAACAAAGCAATGGTATTTACAATGGAAGTGAAAACTTTAATCTGAACATCAGCAGTAATAATGCTTGAGCATCCTGCCATTGACATGAGCCCCAAATAGATTTGTACCATCCAATTCTTGCAGAAAAAATGCATTTGAACCAATAGTGGATTGAATAACGTAAGTGCCTTGCCATAAACTGTCAAATTTGCCATGCTTACCCTTGTCCTTTCTCCTAGAGTCCCACTTAAGTACCTTGTCTCCAATTTTGAAGTCACAAGCCATTGCTCTTTTGTCAAATAACCTTTTTATGTTCTCTTGCACTTTCTGGGCTCTGTTGTAGACTTCTTCTCTTGTTTGTTGCAGATGCATGGTTTGATTGATCCTCCTTACCATGTTGTCCTCTTTTGACTGTATTTCTTGGACCAATTTTATCACTGGTACCCCTAGGGTGGTAGGAAACACTGCATCTGCTCCATAGACTAACTGATATGGAGACATTCCAATGGATTTCTTTGTTGTCAATCTGTCTGCCCATAAAGCATGCACTAACTTGTTATGCCATTATTTTTTATTTTCTTCAAGTAGCTTCTTGATGATGGTCACCAAACTTTTATTTGATGGTTCTGCTAGCCCATTACCCTGAGGATAATAAGCATTAGAGTGACCAAGTGCAGTCTGATACCTGTGACAAAAATCAATCATCTTTTTGGAACCAAAAGAAACAGCATTATCAGTGATAATCTTCTTAGGGCAGCCAAATCTAGATAGGATGTGGTCTTCAAGGAATTTTATGATGACAAAATCAGTGGCATTCCTAGAAGGGATGGCCTCTATCCATTTTGTGAAATAGTCTGTGGCTATAAGTATCCATTTGTGTAGGGCAGATGAAGCAGGATGGATTTCCCCTATGAAGTCAAGGCCCTACTATTGAAAAGCAGCTTCAACAGTGATTGGTTGTAATGGTAAAGGAGGGAGTTTTCTTTTGCCCTCAAAGATTTGGAACTTATGGCAGGCAACTATCATTTTATGGACATCTTGGAATAGGGTGGGCTAGTAATAGCTAGCTCTAAGGATCTTGTTGGCAGTGGTTTTCCAGTAGAGATGGCCTCCACACTCTCCTTCATGGAACTCATGCTTGATTCTCTCTGCATCAACTTTAGGCAAACATTTAAGCAATAAACCATTGACATTTTTCCAATATAAACATTCATTCAAAATGAAATAATTTCTAGCTTTTAACTTTAAAAACCTTGCCTTTGTTTTAGATAAATTAGGAGGAGCATTGATATTTTCAAGCACATACAAGATATCAGCATACCAAGGAGAACTTTGGAATTTTTCTTTAACAATGGGAGTTGGTAATCCTTCATATTCATCCAAGACATCTACCATGTTAATGTCAAGGGCTTGTAAGTTAGATTCAACCATTAATTGAGCTAAGCCTTGACCTTTGATCAGTTTAGCGGGTTTTATTTCCAAATAATTCTCTAGTATTACAACAATCCACTTGCCTCTTTTTCCATCTGGATCTTGTGACAAAATGTCCTTCACCACTATGTTAGGCACAAAGGCAATAATATGGGAATGCAATATGTACACCCTAAAATACTTTAAGGCCTTTACCAAGGCATAGGCCTGTTTTTCCATGATGTTATATTTCAAGGGTGCATCCTTTAGTGCCTTACTGAAAAAAGCAACTGGCTGCTCTTGTCCCTCTGGATTTTTCTACAATAGGACAGCAAGCATAGTATGTTTTGATGCAATGGAGAAAATAAGGAAATCTTTTGTGAAATCTGGGTTGATTAGAACTGGTGCTCGGGTGAGTTCATGTTTTACCAGTTCAAAGGATTTTTTGGCTTCTATAGTCCATTTAACTCCTACTTCTTTCTTGAGCATATTAGTCATGTTTCTAAGGAGTTCTGCTAAGTTGAGAATAAACCTCCTCAAGAAGTTAATTTTCCCAATAAAGGACTGCAACTCTTTGATGTTTCTTGGATGACTAATCTGCAATATTCCCTCAACTATTTTTGGGTCTATTTTAATCCCCTTTTCAGATATAATGTGACCAAGAAGCTTACCTTATTGGAGACCAAACACTGTCTTCTTGGGATTTAAAGATAGCCCAAACCTTCTGCACTTCTCAAAGACTTTTCTCAAATGTTTAAGGTGCTCTTCATCAGTTTTGGAATAGACTGTGATGTCATCAAGATAGATACAATGAAGTGACATATTTCCTCTGAAAATGAAATGTCCATTGCTCTTTGAAAGGTGGCCCCAACATTCATCAATCCAAAAGGCATTTTCACATACATGAAAGTGCCCCAAGGAGTCGTGAAAGTTGTTTTAAGTTGATCTTCTGGGAGTACTAAGACCTGGTTATACCCTGAAAAGCCATCTAATAGAGAAATCCTTTTTGAACCAACTACCCTTTGTAGGATGTGTTCCATTTTGGGTAAGGGGTAATTGTCCTTTAAGGAGGCTCTATTTAAATTTCTAAAATCAATGCACAACCTAATTTCCCCTGTCTTTTTCCTTATAGACACAAGGTTAGATACCCAATCTGAAAACCTCACAGGGACTATGATTCCAGCCTCATACATTTTCTTAAATTCCTTTTCTACTAGAGGCAGTTGTACAGGGTTAATTCTACGCAGTTTTTTCCTGAAAGGTTTCTGGTTTTCTTTCAATGGGATCTTATGCTGGATGATATCTGTATCATAGGTTTTTAAGTCCTCGTAGCTCCAAGCAAACACATCAACAAACTCTTTAAATAAATAAATGTATTTCTGTTTGATATGTGCTGGAAAAGTTTTAGATAATTTAATCATTTTAGGCTTATCCTTGCTACTTATGTTACATTCTTCAACATCAGATTTAGCGTGTGCTATAGTGGGCTTCTTTTCCACATCATTAAAATCAAAAACGTCCTCAAGGGGTGCTAGTCCTCTGGGTATGTTTTTATCTATGGACTGCAGCACCTTTATGTCTCCTTTTTCTACGTTTTTGTATTCTTCAGTTTGGTTTTTAAATTCTTTGGTCAGCATGTTTATTTCTGCAGTATGGAATGGTTTTTCTTCATCATGGGACTCTTTATCCAGACATTTTTCAATGGATTTAAAGTCTGAATCAGGTAATTCAAACTCATTCCTGCAAAGCAAGAAATCTTCTATCTGTTTCTCACCCTCAAAGGCCTGCCAATATTTTTCATTATCTGGCATTGATGGTTTGTATTTGGTTTGAACCATGATCTGTTTATCACTAAATGGTCTCTGATATGAACTGGTAGTGTAGGCCAATCCATTTTCAATTATGTTTTGACTTCTAGGGACAAACACAAGCTCATATTCTATGAATGTTTTCAACAAATCCATAGCATCATTCCTATATGCCCTTAATCTAGGATGGTTTGCAGTGTACTCTCCATTTATTCGTTTGATAACTAATTCTGAGTCTCCATGAACAATTACCCTCTTAGCACCTAGTTTTTTCAATAGATGCAGTCCTAAGAGTAGAGCTTCATACTCTGCAATGTTGTTTGTGCACTTAAAGTCCAGCTTGAAGGCATGACTCTCAGCATAATTATTTTCAGTGTTGTGCAACCACACCCCAGCTCCTGCATTCTTTTTAGTACAAGACCCATCAAAGTTCATGTTCCATAAAGGATGGTTTGCAGATTTGTTATCAGTTTCACCCCTAAAACTGTGTTCACCATTGTCTCGTGTTATGTTTTTTTCTTAAGGATTTTCATAGAGTTCAGAGTGATGAGTAATCTGTTGTTTGCAGTCTTGGCTTTTTTCACTCTGGTTTTTTCATTCAGCACACCATTCAAATGTTTCTCCCTTGTTTTCTTCTATATCTAGAGCTACCATTATGTTAAGATTTGTGGGCTCTGCTTTACTGTTTGAATATTTATTCACTAGCTCTTCTTCATCAGTAAAATCATCATTATAGAGGATAAAAGAGTCTAGATCTGTATGAACAGAGTAGAGAGGGGAATTTTCTAGTTTCTCAAGACTACTTACCATAAAATTCATGTGTGCTTCCCTATATAATCTTCTAAGCTGGCTGAAGACAGGGATAGTGGCATATGTCATGTCCATCTGCATTATACCTTGCAGCTTGGCACCCCTTGATCTTGACAATAACATGCCATATTTAGGAGGCACATTAGCCACTACAACATCGATTACCATGCACTTGGCTGGGATTTGGGTTAAATTTACACAGAGATCTTTAATCAGTCCCAAACACTTCACTCTGCTAGAGTCAAAAGAATATAAATCCTTATAAGGTCTGGTTATCTCTAGGCCTAATTTTTCCATGATCACCTTGGGCATGAGATTGTGTGAAGCCCCTGAATCATGCATGCAATTATGTAAGATTTTTTCATGGATATTGAGACTGACATAGAAGGGAGGCACTACTCCTTCCTAAAATTTCCCTTCAATTTTTGGGCCAAACAAAAAAGATGGTAGATCATCATTTAAATTGATAGAGTCAATGTTTTCCCCTAAGTTTAAAGCTTTCAAAATTTGACTTTTATATACATCTTGAGTGACCAACTCAGTGAGAGGAACATAAATTTTAATTTTGGAAATCTCACTGTCTAGATTGAAAGGAGACTGACTCTTTGAAAGGTTCAATTCTGTCTTGTTGGTCACTGTTTTACTGGCAAAATCAGCTTGCTGATTTTCAGTATGTACATTGGTTAAAGCTGTTTTTTCAGGAGCAGTAGATGCAATGCTAGTGCTGCTATATTCTTGACTAGATTTATCAATAGTTTGGAATTCTTTGTCTTTGTTTTTGCCAAAAATATTAGTTGTTGTTTTGTTGCTTTCAGTAGTCCCTTTAGGAGTCTTTTCAAGTCTTTTCTTAATGGTGATTTCAGAGAATTTTGGTTTGGGAGTATCTATGTTCTTTTTTATTCTGAGGTCATATTGTTCTCGGACCTGCATGATGGCATTCTCGAATCCTAACCTATAGTCTTCAGATTCTAACCCTTCCTCATTCCAAGGTGTGTGTGAGGTCTGGTTGTCTTCTGTGGAATAGGTGTGATATTGGTTACCCACTTCCACCATGTTTATGGTTGTTCCTTCTGATTCTTCTATTATCGCCTCATCCTCATCAAGGAAATTTTCTTGGAATGGAGGTATGAATTTTTTATCAGAATCCCTTTGCCTATTTGGAGGGGTGTTTCTCCTAAATTTTTGGTTCTGGTTATGATTTTGGTTTCTATTCTGATTATTAACTTGGACAACCATTTTCTCCATCATTATTTCTATCCTCTTTATGTTTTTGGCTAGATTATCATATTTGGGATCAGATGTGGAGGCTGAGGTGTCATCCCTATAGGTTACCTTCTTTTCAGCCCTCATCCTAGATCTTTTTTCAATCAAGTTTGCCTCTACACTCACAGCTCCTTTCTGCATATCTTCTAGAGTTGTATAATCTCTCTCCCTAAGTTGGTAGGCCATGTCAGCATCAAAACCCTCGAGATATTTCACTAAGGCCATTCCTTGGGGATATTTCATGTGCTGTGGAAGAGCATTGTAGACACTGTTAAATCTGGTGGAATAATCATGAACACTCTCTCCCTGATTTCTTTTAAGATTTTTATACTCTGCTAATATTTGTAGAGGATTGCTTTTGATTTCCCATTTGTTTATGAAAGTCTGATGCAAAGAGGGAAGGTCATTGATGCTATTAGGAGTTAGGCTTTTAAACCACTTTTTAACTTCTCCTCCTAAACTTTGAGCAAGGATTCTCATCTTAATGGTTTCATCTTCAATTTCCATATAGTCAAAAGCATCTTCCATCCTATCTACGCGGTGTTGAGCTGTGGTAGATTCTTTTCCAGTGAAATGTGGGATTTTAGACTGATAGTCATTGGGTAGAGGAGCCAAAGGCTGTGGTAACAATAGGGGAGCATACCATGCTGCCATGATAGTATTTTGTGGAGGGAAAGGAGGGGCTTGGACAGCAGGTATGTGGATGACAGAAATGCCTGGACCAGCAACAAAATGTTGAGCAGATCTAGGGTGAGAGAGACCCAAGTTATGAATGAAATGTATATCAGGAGGTTTAGATGGAGGGGTTTCTCTATCACCAATATGTTGACCACATTGTGGTGATGAACTTGAAGGCTCAAAGTCTGTCTAATCTATACTATTAAAGGACTTAGTTCTTGGTAAATCACTTGGTAAGTCTAAGCCAAATTGAGGATCTGATAGAGCTGCAGAGTTTTCAGGTGTTGAGTTAGCTCTATGAATGGGTTTGATAATAGTTGGATTTGTAGGGGTAGGAGACTTCCTAAGAATTCTCTCTGGATTGTCAACTATTCCAGGGGGGTTTGGATTAGGATAAGCTCTAGTATGGATTGTTCTTGAAGCTAGTATGTTAGTCTTAAACAGAGAAGCTTAATCCTATGTGTTTTCTTTAATATGGATGATGTTGTAATGAAACTAGTCTTCCAGTGGAGTCTTATGAAAGCAAAGATAATCAGTAGGCCTACTGATCACCAATGGAGCCTTTTGGTCATTTAGGAACTGTGGAGTCGCCAGGTGGAAGGTTTAAAATGTTTTGAAGGAGATTTACTGTCCACCACAGTGATTAACTACCAATCTAAGGAGATTACGGGTCTTCTGAGGTCCTAAGGATGTATAAGATGGAAATCACTTAGAAATTCTCCCCAGTATGGTCGCCATTATGTTGTGGTTCATGTGTTTTGGCAGATTTGGCAATACCAAAAGACAAGACAACATCAAACCACTTTGGGATCTCAGGATCTAGCCCTCCTGGATCCAGAGAGGGATCTCTCTATAAATGCAAAGTAATATATATCTTTGAAGTTAAATTTAAGGTATTAAGCTAGTCATAGGGCACAAGGGTTTTGATTTTTGTTTGTTTGGTTGGGAAACATGAAGGAAGGGTTTAATGTAAGGTAAAGGAGTGAGTAGAAAAGGATTTTGGCAATGGGAGATAATTCCGAGAAAACACAAGTCCATTGGGCAATTGGGTCATAAAAGGGTTTACTTGCAATTAAAATATCCAAGGCTTTCAAATGGGCTAGTCATCTATATCAGAGGATCTCTTGAGATGATAGTATGGGATGAAACAATAAGGAAATGAATAGAATGACAAGGAAAACCTTTAAGTATTGACACAGAGTGAAGTCTAAGATCAGAGAAAGACTTTTAACTTTCTCTGCTTTGGCATTCAACTCAAAGGGATCTTAGAATGGTTGATTATTAGAAAAGGAACCTAGGGAGACAGGGCTAACTCTAAATCTCTGAGTTTCCCAATTCTTCCAGCTGAAACCAAACAAGAACATCTAGGAAACAAACTCTAAACTCATACATCAGTAAGCATGGGTAAACCAACTTCTATACTGGTTAAATTATATTGAATTTTTTTTTAGAGACACAATTAGCAGAAAACATAAAATATAAGAAGAGCAGGAAGCATTAGGGTACTTGCAGCAGTATATGCTAAGCTAAGATTACTAATTCTTATCAGAGAAAATGAAACATAATGTATAACAGAAGGAAACAATAACAAAGATAGAACACATCACCACTGATTCGGATCAGGATCCAATGAATATGCTTGTCATATTAGAAGAGCATCACCAATCACATACATCCTTTGTCCAATGACTTTATATCAGCCAAAAATCATCTCCCAGCCTAATTTCAACTACTACTCATAGAACTCTAGCTCGATGAAGCATCTTACAATCAGTGTTTTACAATGATCAACCAACATTAACAATGTATTTCTCAGGAGTTCTTATAGCTGAAAGAGTGACAGTAGAGGTAGATAGAACTTTAAATGAATCATTAAGACAGAGGAAGAAGAGTGTTTGAGGCCCATTCTGTTTTAATATCTCTGTATTGACTTTCGGTACCCTTTGGATGAATTAGGGTCTTCGACAGGCTGATAATAACTTCCAAAGGTATGTTCTTGAAGGTAATTTTCTGGCTGCTTGTACTTCTGTTTATCTTTTGTGGAAAGAAAGGATGAAAATCTGACATTCAGGTCTTCCATGCTTTGTGTTAGTCATCAGTATTTTTAACTTGTTGGTGATGACTAGTTCTAGCAGCCAAGTTTTCTAGCAGCTGATCTAAAAATTTGTCAAATTTTCCAGTTGGAAAACACCCATAAAATTTTTTGCCCTCTTACCTTTTAGTCCGCCCATGACGAGATGAAACCTCATTATCAAATCCTACCTAGCCTCAGCCATACTAGTCTGCCCATCAGCTCTAAAGAAACAATCCAAATCTGTCCAAACAGTCTCCCCTAAGTTAGGAAGTGGCGCTTTAGGCATTTCTCCCTTGGCGAACTATCCAAAAGCCAAAGAACCTCCATCTGCTATAGACCAGTCATAACAAACCTTCCCATTCTACAAATAAAGTTGGTTACATCCATAGGTCGCGCCACTAATACACCCTCAAGTCTCAGCAATACATGGACCTTAAGTCAAGCTGATTTTAGGTGTTTCTACAGTGTTTTGATGGATCTTTCAAGGACAGAGGCATACCAGCATCCTAGAAGACAATGTTTGGCTCTACATGAGAAGACAGTCGCTTCTCAATGTGGTTTTGAGCCTGGGATGCAGCTACAGAGCAGAGAGTTTTTCATTTAACTCTTGCGATCACAGTCAAAGCCTGAAAGGACAGTGACAGGGAAAAACAACACTGTCAAAAGACTGATGACATGACATGACTAAAAAAACTCCTTCATCTATAAGCAGAGGGTTTGAAGATTGAATAACCTCCTTCATTTCATAAGTAGAGGGTTAAGAGTGCCTCCTTCATCTATAAGCAGAGGGCCAATGGATAAAATTTGATTTTAAGAATCTGCGCTGACTAGAGTACATTTTTTAGGTACAGTGAGACAGAAACTAAGGGCTTTTGCATGAAAATGATGATTAAAGGGCAGAGGTAAAGCAGTGGGTTTTAAAAATGGTCTGCAGGAGTTTCATTATCTTTTGAATTACAAGGAAAAACTTATAAGCTGATCATAAGTGAAGAAATATTATGAAGCAGATGGTCAAAAGAGTCAAACAGTTTTGGACTCAAAGTGACCCCTGCCATCAATTATAAAGGAAACCACTGTCAGTATGCTCATCAAACATTCTTCAGCTGGTTAAGCCAGAGGTTGAAAAGAAATCATGGCATATGGTAAAGATTCTAAAGGGGATGCTTTCAAAAAGGGTGAAATGAATGAAAACTCATGTTTTTGCAGGCCTCCTTCGCAGAAAAACAAGGGACAGGCTTCCCTTGTGCACTTTTCAAACTCTAAGTACATCATCCTCTATTTTGTTTCCACCCATAGTCAAAAAGGAAGCTCAAACAACACCTACCATCTCATTTAGTTTTCACAATGAGCATGACCATATGCAAAGTGTCAAGAGCAGACATGGTCAATGTAGGTTTCAAAAGGGTGAAGCTATCCCCCTCATAGTGTCAATAAGAATCTCACATAACACAGTTTGTTTTTCTACAGGTGTCCTTTTTCAATGAGGAGACACTAACTAATGTTGTTATTCCAAAGGTGTTGCTCTATACATTCATAAAGACCTTTTTTAGGAAACTTGTCAAAAATGACAGCAAATGAGCAACACAAAGGCAGGAGGAGGAAAAGGAATATGGAAATCACAATATAAAAAAGGAGGACATTTTTCATTTTTCATTGAGAAGCAGTTGAAGTTTTAAATTCTCAAAATGGTTGTTTCATTTCAAGAATGGGTCAGGTTCATGAAAGGACTGCTCATTTCCACCATGACACTTATTCGAACAAAAGGTATCAAGTTATGATTTAAAAGATAAGGGTTCCAGTTTTGATTTAAAAAACAAAGAAATTTTCAAACATCTCTTAAAGAAACCCTCACCAATCAAATGTGAAAGGGACTTTGGTGTTTTCGCTTTCAAAAGGGTTAAGGACCGTTGCCATCCATTTTGCAAATTCCAAAGCACAAGCCAAACTCCCCCTTGCTGTTCACAAGACCAGAGAAAGAATTTTTTGGCAATTTCATAGAGTTTTTTGGGCTTGGAGACCGCGCAGTGCGCCTGTACAACCATGCGGTGCGTTTAGGCGCATTTTTTACATAGGAATACAAAGTTGTGCGGCACGCCTGTAGGCACCGGTTAGGTCGGCCCGATAAGTGACCCGACAGTTGGTTTTGCGCAGTTCTCTTTCATTCTAAACATGTCGCGCATATTTCAAGCCCTCAAAATGCCTTCCAAAAGCCTTGAAGTTGCTCAAAATTGTCAAACAAGGGCTGCCATGAAAATTTTCAAGGTATTTATGTGCCTCCTTGGTATTTTCAAAATTCTAAAGGGTGATAAATGCTGCGTTTTTAAAGGCTAAATGTTGGTGAAAAGGGGAAAGTCTTGGTAGGAATTTCAAAATGATTTTGATTAGAATCTATTGACCAAGTTGGTCACAACAGTAAATGGTGGGAGGTTTATTCAATTTTAAGAAGACCCTAGAGCTACCCTAAAAAAACAGTGACAATTCATGAACTCTGTCAACTGTATGTAACGAAGAAAAGGTGCTTGGGAGGTTTGTTATTTTGTTTTAAAAACTCAAGAGTTGTTGTAGTTTGTGATTGATCAGCAGTGAGCATAGAAAAATGATAGGTTCCTATTGATGATTAAAAAACCTCACAAACTGCCCTCAAACAGTATTGAAAGGTGAAGGCACTGTTTGAAAGGAGAAACACAGGGTTTTGAAAGGTGAAACAGTGGGTCTATTTTCAAATAGCAGTGATCATTGTATTAGCATTTTTTTCCTTTCAAAAGTCTCCTCTGTGTGTTAAAAAAGGTAAAAACAGTGTTTGCTTTTTCGTTCCATGAAGCAAAGCTAGTGAGTGGAGCTACCATTGCATTTGGAGGTATTTTCAAACTCTGTATGAGGAACAGTGAATACAAGGGCAGTGTTTTGGTTAAGAGGAGTTTCTTCTGTTTGACTGCTACAGGTCTGTTTGGGCTCACACCAAAACACAAGGAACTGGATGACCTTACCACAAACACAGAAAATCACTTTGAATGTGTGTGCCTTTTGTTTAATTTTTTGCTCATCATTAAAATTTTTTGTTGAGTGGCATACAAAGGGAAAAATAGTGTTTTGGAAAGAGCAGAGAATTTTGTGTTAAAAGTTCATCTCACACAGCATTTGAAACCAATTTTGCCTTATCAAACAGTGATTGATAGCTGAGACAGAGTTGTGTTGAAAAGACATTTCAGAAAACTTTTGAGGCATTTTGGTTTTGCAGAAGCGCATCCAAGACAAGATGCCTCCCAGTCAGGATAGTAGGAGTGGATTGCATAAGAGGCATGAGCCTATTTCCACCAAAGAAGTGAATGCACACCGATTAGTTCTTTTCAATTTCCATGAGGTCGGGTGCTTAGATTTTTGTCAAAGGGTGAAAGAAGTGAAGAGTTTCTCTCCTTTAACACATCTGTGCGCTTTGAGGTTTAGAGATAAACATTACAAATTAGCAGGCCTTGACTTCAATTTCTCCCCAAGATCCCTATCCAAGGCTACTAAAATCCCCTATATTGGCGAGAAATGGTTTAAACAAAGACATTTGGACTCAAATGATTACAAACCCTTCCTCAAGCCTGAGCACAGAGAATCATGCCCTTATATTTTCCCTTTCTCATATCTTTTAGCCAGCTATGCCCCTCTCATGAAAATTATCATGAAGTACTTCACTTGTGAAGGAAGATTCTCCTGAATTTATGCTTATCACATTCGACTGTTGATGCATTTCACAAGGACCAAGCAGCTAAATCTCCCTTTCTTCTTAAACAAGAGCATAGAGAAAATGGCCTCCAGTGTCCAGAAGAAGCCTCCGTCACAGCAAATAGCCTGTCTATTCCATCACTCTCTCATCAAAATCATCATTCTTCATCAGCTTGAAAAGATAGAGGTCTCTTGGGATGTTTTCATCACTCATCCCCTACATCTCCTACTCATCGCCCCTCGCCTTCTTCTAGTAGACCTACTCCTAAAAGGCTCAAGTTTACTATAGAACAAACAAAGGAATATGAAGAAGGAGAAGGAAGTGACCAGCAAGAGGAGGAAGGACATGAGCATGAAGAAAAAGATAAAGGGCAACAACATGAAGAACAGCAAACTGATGATGAAGTGCAGCAGCATGAAGAACAACAAACTGATGATGAAGGGCAGCAGCATGACAGTGATGAGGGTGAATAGCAGACTCATGATGAGGGTGAACAGCCTTATGGTGAAGGGCAGCAGCTTGAACAACAACATCACAGTGAGACAGAACAGCAGCATAAAGATGATGAAGTATAGGAAAGTGATGAACAGGGGCAGCCTTGTGAAACAGAGCAGCAAGGGTAGCATGACAGTGATGAGCAAGGGCAGCCTAAAGAGGACACACAACAACCCTATGAACCAACACATAGCATAAATATGATGAACAAAGGCATGACAATAATGTGCAAGGGCAGCCAAAAGATGATACATAGCAGCCTCTTCAAAAATAACAGCAAACTAGAAAAGAAGAGAAGCAAGGTGACAAAGGTAAAGAGGCCATGCCCTCTTCTCCTAAAAAGGCCAAGCCCCGGACAGCAAATAAGAGAGGAAAGAAGACCATGATTGATTTGCCTAGGAGGAAGAGCACTAGAATAGCCACCCAAAGCAAAGGGAAGGGCAAGATAGAAGGTAGTCATGAATAGGAGAGTGCATTCGACATCATCCAAGTCCAAAGCGATGATAGTGATAATGAGGCCTGAATTCTAGAAAACCTCTTGATCCATAGGGAAGGCCAAATTGATGCCTTAAATGATGATCTTCATAGAGCTAGGAATTTAAATCAATTCTTGCAAATCCAAAATAAACAATTGAGTGTCCATATGGCTGATTATGAGACATGGGCGACTAAGTACAAGAAGGAGGCCTCCAAAGCCCAAGCAAGGTTGGAAGAGCTCATGGGACAATTTGATGAAAGTGAAGGAAAAGATCAGCCTAAGCGAAAGAGGCCTAGAACCATAGGGCTTAAAAAGGCCCTTGAGAGGCAAAAAGAAGAGGAAAATGCCCTTCTCCAATCTACTCCTCTCACTGCATTGTTTGAACAGGAGATAGAAAACAATAAAGAGGCGTGGCTTGAGAGAGTCAATGACCACTTGGAGAAGAAATTGGAGAGGGAAAACAGGGATCTAGACCTTCAAAGGAGAATGAAAAAGCATTATAAAAAGTTAAATCAGTTTGTCCGGTGCAAGTTGAAGGCTGCTCAAGAAAAGCTCAAGGAGGCTAAAGGGAAGCGCCCGACACGAAAAGTGAGGAAAGACACATCAGGACTTCATATTTTGGCCTCTACTTCACAACATGTTTCTAAGAATGCTTGAGGGTCATGCTCACCAATTTTGGGAAAATTTCGACATATTTTTGTTTTTTGGCATTTTTGGGTTTTTGGCCAAAACTCATGGGCTTCACCATTTCAGTTTGGGGGATCATCAAAGGAGGAGAATGGTATCATTGGATGCCATAATTTTAGGAGCATACACTCAGCAATTTTCAAGACATTTAAAGATCATTTTCTCCCCCAAAATGGTGAAAAATGCCCGCTTTTTCCACACTCTGCCCGGTCTATCAGCAAGCCTTATTTTTTGGCTTTTTACACACAGTCCTATTTTGGAGGACTTCCAAGCATCAGATTGGGAAAATTCCAGTTGCTCCAGAATTTAGACACTCAGAGATTTCCAACGAGCTATCATGAGCCTTATTTCGACATCGGGAAGGCTGCCAAAAGTTGTCGGAGAGTCAGGGGACCTTTTGTTGATGTTTTTTCCAAGTATTTTTGTAAAAATTGAACCTTTAAAAACTGCTTTTTCCTCATGTGCGTTTAGCTATTTTTTCACATGAGAAGTTGTGAAAAATCAATTTATTTCCCTTTTTTTATCATTTTTTAGATATTTTGTGCCTTGGGCTTTGCAAAGCCTCAAGGACAAATCTAGATATTTTGAATAGGCCAACGAGAGTGCAAGTTGAACCATGAGGTTTTCCTCACTTGAGCCTATATATTCCAAAGGCTTTCATTGTAAACAAGGATGAACATGATGATAGAAGCAATATATGGTCATATAAGATTTGGAAGAAATACTTGTCTCATGCTTTTGGATAGTCTCGTGGATGTTCTTGGATGATGAAAGAGGATTGTTGTTGGATTCCATGACTTGGTAGAATGGTATAGTGTCTCTTTCTTTGTTTTGTATTCTAGTTTTCATTCATGAATACATGTTTCTTGCTTGCTATAGAACAGTAGAGAAAAAATTTGAGACATGCCCTTGGAGGCACCTCAAATTTCCTGTTTCTTCATAGCTTCCATGTTTTCTTCTTCCTTAGTCACATTAAAGAATTCTTAATTGCTCTTTAATAACTTAAGGATATTTTTGCTTATTTCATTCATTGTTTATGTATGCTAAGTATGATTTACGGTACGCCCTACTTACCTATGGCTAGCCATAGCTCCATCCATGAAATTATCTCTTTGACTGATTAGATTCTCATTTGTTGAACCAAGGAGGTCTTGTTCTGATCTTGCCCTTTGTCTAAGACTATGAAATCTTGTTATCAAAGTGCCCAATAACTTGAAATACTGTGTTTAGGCGTTCCGGCATAGTGATTTGAGTTGTTTTTCTATCTTAAGTGTATTTTCCCAAAGTCTGATAGCCATTTCCCAAATTTAAAGAGTTATATACCTCTATGCATGGCTTGAATGTTTATTTCTATGTATTTATTAGCTTATAGTTACATTTCTCATGATTAATGGTTTGCCCTACCATGTTTATGTCAACTATTAAACTAGTTATGCTTGAAATCCTTTGTTATTCACAAACTTGATGTCCATTTTACTCCATTTTTCCCAAAGATCCATTCTACCTCGAATCAAATTGGCCCTTCAATAGCCTTGCATCACCATCTGATAGCTTTCTTGACCTTTTCAACCCCATAGCCCAGTTGATCTGACATCTTTTTACCTATCTTATATCTTTGATCAGTTTCATCCCTAAGAACTTAAAAAACTAAAACAAAAAACTTACTTCATAACTAGCCTAAAATCATAACACAATAAGCAAACACACAGATATCCCTTACACAAATAGAGAGAGCCCTCACTGAGTCTAGGAAGGCTAGGTCCTTGGGCTCCAAAGATTGGTTTGATGTTACACTGTCATTTGGTTTTCCAATCAGCCAAATCACGGGACCCTAACATAATGGCGATCACGGTGGGACTTTTCTGAGTTTATTTTAATCTGAATATCTTGCAAGACTCACGGAAAGCCCCTTTTTGACTAAGCACACTATCTGATTGAGCCACCTCATCGCCACCTTAACATAATGGCGATCACGGTGGGACTCTGAATGATAAACAAACTTAGTTTCCCTAAAATCTTTAGAGACCTTTGAGAATACTATCTGGCTAACTTATCCCACTGCTCCCTAACATAATGGCGATCATGGTGGGACTTTGAGTCAAAACATCCTAGGTATCCCTTAGGAACTCTCAAAATCTCAGTTAAACTTAGAAGAGTAGAATATAGCTCTTTCACCATCTTAGCAAAATGATGATTCAGTTGTAGGAAGCTCTTCCAAACCTCACAGGCAAGCAGTCCATAGTATCATTTAGAGTAAATTCTTTTTGTTATCGACACCCTAGCAAAGTGATGAAACAAGTTTAGAATACTTTAATAGATCATAGGCTGCACATAAAACTCAAAAAACCCCAAAAAAATTCCCAGATTGGCTTTTCCCTAGTTACTGGTGGTGGACCATAGCTACATCCTTACAAAAACAACCAAGTTCCACCTGGCGACTCCACTAGCCTCCAGTAGGCCAAACACTCCATAAAAGACCAAAAATTCATAAACCACATCTTTTTTCTAATTCATCCTTCCATAAACTTAAGCTTAGGTTGGAAACCCTATAATCAGTGACAAACTAAGTATAACTTAGTGATTCAGAAAACCTCACCTAAAACATAGGAGATAAGCAGAAGTCTTCTTGCCAAGAGAACCATTAGCTTGTCTATACAGCCTAGCAAACTGTTAAAACCAAGTGAATCACTCTTCTTTGCAAGTTTTTCTCCATCTCAAAGTGTGCTTTAAAAACTTTTTCCATTAGCATCTTTGATAAGTATTGGTGGTAGACCATAGTTTTCATCGAAATCCACCTGGCGACTCCACTAATCCATCCTTTTTGTTTTTGACCATCCTTCACATTAGTAAAACCTTAGAGAGGCCATTCATCCAAAACATTCACAAGTACCATCCTCTCTAAAATCTAAGTTCAAAATCTGGCTTCACGAAGAATCAACACCAGATCTCATCCAGACCCAAATCCCCCTATCATAGTAGATGACCCAGAAAAGATTCTGTGGCAAGCTTCCGAAACTAGCAATCTAGCTACCGATAGGTCCATCCGTAAAGCAAGATCAGTACCTGAACATCTCACTACCTTGCAGGATTCCCCCTTTGACTTAAAATCAACAAAAACCCTTTTTAGAAGCAAGTCACAAAGTAAGATAGACTTTGACGATCTTGAGCCCCTAGATTTTCCACAGAGTCCTAGTAGAGAAGCCTCACCTACTACACCTCCCGACCTTCAGCTTCTCCATCACTTTGGCTCCTACCATCCCAGATCTGCTCAAAATCAGATCACTAGTCCAAGTACATCCGCCACACCTATCCAAACCACTACTGTTCAAACCACCTTAGCTCATCTCGTAAACCCTCATTTTATACATCATCCATTAGCTCCCGTCATGGCAGCCTGGTACGCACCTTTGGTGTTGCCACAACCTTTGGCTCCCTTACAAAATGAATATAAATCCAAAATCCCACACTTTACCGGAGCTGAGGCTAGCACAGCTCAACAGCATGTAGATAGGATTAGCGATGCCTTTGAATACATGGAAATAGAAGACGAGACCATCAAAATGAGAATGTTTGCCCAAAGCTTGGGCGGAGAACCCAAAAAATGGTTTAAGAGCTTAACTCCAAACAGCATCCACAACCTCCCAGAAATCTACCAAGTCTTCGTAAACAAGTGGGAAATCCGAAAGAACTCCATTCAAATCCTGTCAGAATATAACAATCTAAAACAGGAAAATGGGGAAAGTGTCCAAGGATACTGCACTAGATTCAACAGTGTGTATAATGCTCTCCCACCTCACTTCAAACCCCCACTTGGCTTATCCTTGGCGAAATTCCCCGAGGGTTTTGACCCAGACATGACTTATCAGCTAAGAGACAAAGACCCCCATACCTTAGAGGAAATGCAACAAGTAGCCATAAGGGCAGAAGCCAACTTAGCAGAAAAAGGAGCTAGGACTAGATCAGAAAGAAAAGTCACATACCGAGATGAGGTCTCCACTTCATCCCCTTCCCTAGATCCTAGAATAGATGACTTGGTTAAATCCATGGCCAAAATGTGGGAGAAGATAAGTGAAAAGACCCCTCTTAGAGACAACCAGCCAAACCCTCCAAACAGAAACCGAAACCAAAATTTTAGGAGGGAACAGCCTCAAAACAAACCAAGGAAAAATGACCAATAGATTAGGCCACCGTTTAATGAAAATGATGTGGATGAAGATGATAGAGATACAGAACCCATTGATGAAAATCATTTGAATTTCATAGGGTCTGACAATGAGAGTGAGGTGTACCTCACAGAAGAAGAACAAGCTTTCTTCTCTCCAAATCAGGATGAAACCAACTATGAAGATCCCGAGGATCCTGCCATAGATTTTCAGAATGCCATAATAGAAGCTCACAGGAAGTATGACCTTAGAAGTAGGAAAAACCAAGACAACTCCAAAAAACACAACTCAGACACTGCTAAAACCCTCGATACCATCCCTATTAAAGCAGTGGACAGTAACAAAATCATGGTCAAGAAAAATGACCAGAACAAAGATAAAGTTACCCAAACAAGTCTTGGCTCAGATGCTCCTATCACTTCCACAAAGATTCCCAAGATGGCTGTGTCAAACAAAATCCCAAAACAAAGCCGGCAAACTCAAAACATAGAGAAGGTCATGGCTGAAAAATTTGAAACAAACATGTCTAAACTACAACTACCTTTTAGTTTTGAGGGAGAGATTTCCAAAATAAAGATCACCATGCTTCTCACTGAACTTATCGCCCAAGGCTCTTATAAATCCCAAGTGTTAAAAGTCCTAAATCTAGGGAATGATGCGAACACCCTTAATCTAGCTGATGACACTCCCGAAGTGTTGTTTGGTCCGAAAATAGAAGGGAAATTCCAAGAAGGAACCACTCTTCCCTTTTACATCAGTCTAAATATCCATGACCAAATCCTTCACAATGCCATGCTAGACGCCAGTGCCTCGCATAATCTTATGCCAAAGGTTGTAATGGAAATATTAGGCCTAGAAAACACTAGAACATACAAAGACTTATATTCTTTCGATTCTAGTAGAGTCAAATGTCTAGGCTTGATCAAGGATCTGTGTTTTAGTTTGGTCCAAATACCCGCAAAACATCTGATCATGGACATAGTGGTAGCAGACATTTCTCCCAAGTACGGAATGCTTCTATCTAGATCTTGGGGAGCCAAGCTCCAAGGGAATATTCAACTCGATATGTCCTACGCCACCATTCCTGTGTTTGACCAAACAAGAATACTCTATCGAGAGTCAAACATGAAATACATGATTAGTAGTCAAGAGAGGCCAGATAACATCCCAATGTATTCCTTGCATTCCAACCTGAACTCTTTTATCCTGCACACTGATGAGGACATGGAAGAACATTCAGAAGAATTTGAAACAAACTTAGACCCACCACATCAGCTGCCCCTAGTTCTCTATGATGAACTAGCTGCTCAAAACTACCATGATCATGAACAGCTATGTCTTGAGGAAAGTAAGTCTGTTACTTTTGAAACAGAGGTAGAGCAAGAAGCACAAACCATTATGTACTATCAAGAAAATCACTTAAAACTTAAGCAAACATCGGCAGTAACCTCCGGAGACTTTTTCAGAATAGAGGCATTAGAAGACCTACATATCACAAACCTTTTTGGGACTCAGAAGTTAGGAAGCTTGATGTTTTTACCATACCTCAAGGATTTACCACCACATAACTCTTCCACTGAAAATTAAGCCTTGACTGTAGCCATAACAACTCCAAATCCAGAAAAAATGCCTGATAAACTTCTTATGAGCAAAGATGATAACTACAGTCCAAGCATACTTGAGTTACTTGAATTGGCTAATATTCTGTCATTCCACAAAAGACTCAAAACTGCTAGAATTGGAAATCTAATGCAGAATGCCACTACCATCACTCCAAGAAACAACTTCGACAAAAGGAAATATAAAAATCTGAACCAATCAGTAATAATCAAAGATAAACTAGCTGGTCATAGGATCTGTTTTGATTTTAGAAACTCTAATACACATCCTTGTAACAAAAATTTTATCCTTTCCCCCCAAGACCATGATATACCAATGATAAGTGCTTTTAATCATATGTCTTCGCAAGATGATGTTTCAGGTTATAGTCAAAAGATTCCCTTGCAGAGTAGACAGCTCAAATATTTTTTCCAGTATGCTGGAAGTATTTCCAGTTTCAGACTCAAAATTTCAAAACCACCGGATATCAAAAATATGCTCATGAAAACCATGTTTCCAGTCTTGAATTTCTGCATATTGACATACCTTGATGATGTTATTATCTATTTCAAGAATGACAAAGAATATATACATTACTTAAGGAAGATGTACGGTAAAGGAAGGAGTGGAAATCAGAGATACAAAGAAGTACAACGAGAAGATATGGGTTTGTTTAGAGATTTTTTCATGAATCCCTACGTCATGCTAGAAAGAGAGAATTTTCCAAATTTCTCTTTTCAGGAGTTGAGTGGGCCAAAAATGGTAGGAGATCCTTATGAGGATAAGATGCTTAAGTTTCGCCATTTCCAAGATTTCTGATTTTAAAACATTTTCAATCATTGTACATACCACTGTTTAAAAAATAGATAAAACAGAAAAGTAAAAAAAAATAGAAGAACAGAAAAGAGGGCGGTTGAAAAATAGAAAAAGGCCACATGTTCCAAAAAATAGTCGTTCAGAAAGCGCGCAAGTCTAAATGCCGCTACTAGTACTCAAATGTCTTGTTTAGTTATATAGCCTAATCATAGCTGAACATGTTTAAATTTATTTGCTGATAAGTTAGAGAGTGAAAAAAATGGTCAACATTATGTAAGATTGACTTATCAAAGAGAGTATATTAGGAAAAGATGTTGGTTCCACATGCCTAAAACAGAACCAAAGAGAGAAGCGGGAATGAAAAACAAAATTGTGCATCTTAACCCCGTTTTTTTCTAGATTTCCTTTTTGCAAAATAATATTTGTGTGCAGTTTGTCCTTTCATGCCACAAATACATGACAAATCAAACTGTTTAACCCTGATTTGATCATTTTAAATTTCATGTTTTATATTAGAGAACAAAATCCTGTTAAACAGCTTAACCTTGACAGTTGATCTAGCATAGGTAGAGTAATGAAGGAGTTCATTAGTTTAATCTGAACTCCCACAGATATAAGTGTAGAATTAGATAGGTTCATTTTACAAAAAGAAAAATATATTGTCAAAAGGGTTGCTAGTCCAAATGCACCCAAAAGAAGAAAAAATGTTAGGAAAGATAGTGGGGTAGGTAGAAATATCATTGATGCTAATCATGCTGTCATTTTTCAGAAGTAACATCAAGGAGGAATGAAATTTGCGCCAATGGGTAAGGCACTGGTCTTCATAAGCCAAAGATCTGAAATTCTGGACACCTCCTGAAAAGGAGCTGCCCTCCCCAAATGGAGCCACTATTAGTCATCAATATTTTTCACTTGTTGGTGATGACTAGTTATAGCAGCCAAGTTTTCTAGCAGCTGATCTAAAAATTTGTCAAATTTTCCAGCTGGAAAACACCCATAAAATTTTTTTCCCTCTTACCTTTCAGTCCGCCCATGACGAGATGAAACCTCATTATCAAATCCTACCTAGCCTCAGCCATACTAGTCTGCCCATCAGCTCTAAAGAAACAATCCAAATCTGTCCAAACAGTCTCCCCTAAGTTAGGAAGTGGCGCTTTAGGCATTTCTCCCTTGGCGAACTATCCAAAAGCCAAAGAACCTCCATCTGCTATAGACCAGTCATAACATACCTTCCCATTCTGCAAATAAAGTTGGTTACATCCATAGGTCGCGCCACTAATACACCCTCAAGTCTCAGCAATACATGGACCTTAAGTCAAGCTGATTTTAGGTGTTTCTACAGTGTTTTGATGGATCTTTCAAGGATAGAGGCATACCAGCATCCCAGAAGACAATGTTTTGCTCTACATGAGAAGACAGCTGCTTCTCAATGTGGTTTTGAGCCTGGGATGCAGCTACAGAGCAGAGAGTTTTTCATTTAACTCTCGCGATCACTGTCAAAGCCTGAAAGGACAGTGACAGGGAAAAACAACACTGTCAAAAGACTAATGATATGACATGACTAAAAAACCTCCTTCATCTATAAGCAGAAGGTTTGAATACTGAAGAACCTCCTTCATTTCATAAGTAGAGGGTTAAGAGTGCCTCCTTCATCTATAAGCAGAGGGCCAATGGATAAAATTTTATTTTAAGAATCTGCGCTGACTAGAGTACATTTTTTAGGTACAGTGAGATAGCAACTAAGGGATTTTTCATGAAAATGATGATTAAAGGGCAGAGGTAGTGCAGTGGGTTTTAAAAATGGTCTACAAGAGTTTCATTATCTTTTGAATTACAAGGAAAAACTTATAAGTTGATCATAAGTGAAGAAATATTATGAAACAGATGGTCAAAAGAGTCAAACAGCTTTGGACTCAAAGTGACCCCTGCCATCAAGTATAAAGGAAACCACTGTCAGTATGCTCATCAAACATTCTTCAGCTGGTTAAGACAGAGGTTGAAAAGAAATCATGGAATATGGTAAAGATTCTAAAGGGGATGCTCTCAAAAAGGGTGAAATGAATGAAAACTCATGTTTTTGCAGGCCTCCTTCATAGAAAAACAAGGGACAGACTTCCCTTGTGCACTTTTCAAACTCTAAGTACATCATCCTCTGTTTTGTTTCCACCCACAGTAAAAAAGGAAGCTCAAACAACACCTGCCATCTCATTTAGTTTTCACAATGAGCATGACCATATGCAAAGCGTCAGGAGCAGACATGGTCAATGTAGGTTTCAAAAGGGTGAAGCTATCCCCCTCATAGTGTCAATAAGAATCTCACATAGCACAGTTTGTTTTTCTACAGGTGTCCTTTTTCAATGAGGAGACACTAACCAATGTTGTTATTCCAAAGGTGTTGCTTTGTACATTCATAAAGACCTTTTTTAGGAAACTTGTCAAAAATGACAGCAAATGAGCAACACAAAGGCAGGAGGAGGAAAAGGAATATGGAAATCACAATATCAAAAAGGAGGACATTTTTCATTTTTCATTGAGAAGCAGTCGAAGTTTTAAATTCTCAAAATGGTTGTTTCATTTCAAGAAGGGGTCAGGTTCATGAAAGGACTGCTCATTTCCACTATGACACTTATTCGAACAAAAGGTATCAAGTTATGATTTAAACGATAAGGGTTCCAGTTTTGATTTAAAAAACAAAGGCCTTTTCAAACATCTCTTAAAGAAACCCTTGCCAATCAAATGTGAAAGGGACTTTGGTGTTTTCGTTTTCAAAAGGGTTAAGGACTGTTTCCATCCATTTTGCAAATTCCAAAGCACAAGTCAAACTCCCCCTTGTTGTTCACAAGACCAGAGAAATCATTTTTTGGCAATTTCACAGAGTTTTTTGGGCTTGGAGACCGCGCGGTGCGCCTGTACAACCGCGCAGCGCGTTCAGGCGCATTTTTTACACAGGAATACAAAGCCGCCTGTAGGCACCGATCAGGTCGGCCTGACAAGTGACCCGACAGTTGGTTTTGTGCAGCGCTCTTTCATTCTAAATGTGCCGCGCATATTTCAAGCCCTCAAAACGCCTTCCAAAAGCCTTGAAGTTGCTCAAACTTGTCAAACAAGGGCTGCCATCAAAATTTTCAAGGTATTTATGTGCCTCCTTGGTATTGTCAAAATTCTAAAGGGTGATAAATGTTGCGTTTTTAAAGGCTAAATGTTGGTGAAAAGGGGAAAGTCTTGGTAGGAATTTCAAAATGATTTTGATTAGAATCTATTGACCAAGTTGGTCATAGCGGTAAATGGTGGGAGGTTTATTCAATTTTAAGAAGACCCTAGAGCTACCCTCAAAAAACAGTCACAATTCATGAACTCTGTCAACTGTATGTAATGAAGAAAAGGTGCTTGGGAGGTTTGATCTTTTTTTTTTTAAACTCAAGAGTTGCTGTAGTTTGTGATTGACCAGCAGTGAGCATAGAAAAATGATAGGTTCCTATTGATGATTAAAAAACCTCACAAACTGCCCTCAAACAGTATTGAAAGTTGAAGGCACTGTTTGAAAGGAGAAACACAGGGTTTTGAAAGGTGAAACAGTGGGTCTATTTTCAAATAGCAGTGATCATTGTATGAGCACTTTTTTCCTTTCAAAAGTCTCCTCTGTGTGTTAAAAAAAGAAAAAATAGTGTTTGATTTTTCGTTCCATGAAGCAGAGCTAGTGAGTAGAGCTACCATTGCATTTGGAGGTATTGTCAAACTCTGTGTGAGGAACAGTGAATACAAGGGCAGTGTTTTGGTTAAGAGGAGTTTCTGTTGTTTGACTACTACAGGTATGTTTGGGCTCACACCAAAACAAAAGGAACTAGATGACCTTGCCACAAACACAGAAAATCACTTTGACTGTGTGTGCCTTTTGTTTGATTTTGTGCTCATCATTAAAATTGTTTGTTGAGTGGCATAAAAAGGGAAAAACAGTGTTTTGGAAAGAGCAGAGAATTTTGTGTTAAAAGGTCATCTCACACAGTATTTGAAACCAATTCTACCTTATCAAACAGTGATTGATAGATGAGACAGAGTTGTGTTGAAAAGACATTTCAAAAAACTTTTGAGGCATTTTGGTTTTGCAGAAGTGCATCCAAGACAAGATGCCTCCCAAGCAGGATAGTAGGAGTGGATTGCATAAGAGGTATGAGCCTATTTCCACCGAAGAAGTGAATTCACACCCATCATTTCTTTTCAATTTCCATGAGGTCGGGTGCTTAGATTTTTGTCAAAGGGTGCAAGAAGTGAAGAGTTTCTCTCCTTTAACACATCTGTGCGCTTTGAGGTTCAGAGATAAACATTTCAAATTAGCAGGCCTGGAATTCAAGTTCTCCCCAAGATCCCTATCCAAGGCTACTAAAATCCCCTATATTGGCAAGAAATGGTTTAAACAAAGCCATTTGGACTCAGATGATTACAAACCCTTCCTCAAGCCTGAGCACAGAGAATCATGCCCTTCTATTTTCCCTTTCTCATATCTTTTAGCCAACTATGCCCCTCTCATGAAAATTATCATGAAGTACTTCACTTGTGAAGGAAGATTCTCCCGAATTTATGCTTATCACATTCAACTGCTGATGCATTTCACAAGGACCAAGAAGCTAAATCTCCCTTTCTTCTTATACAAGAGCATAGAGAAAGTGGCCTCCACTGTCCAGAAGAAGCCTCCGTCATAGCAAATAGCCTGTCTATTCCATCACTCTCTCAGCAAAATCATCATTCTTCATCATCTTGAAAAAAGAGAGGTCTCTTGGGATGTTTTCATCACTCATCCAGATTTCTCCACTGTCCCTCCAGTCCATACATCCCCAACATCTCCTACTCATCGCCCCTCGCCTTCTTCTAGCAGATCTACTCCTAAAAGGCTCAAGTTTACTATAGAACAAACAAAGGAATATGAAGAAGGAGAAGGAAGTGACCAGCAAGAGGAGGAAGGACATGAGCATGAAGAAAAAGATGAAGGGCAGCAGCATGAAGAACAACAAACTGATGATGAAGTGCAACAACATGAAGAACAACAAACTGATGATGAAGGGCAGCAGCATGAAGAACAACAAACTGATGATGAAGGGCAGCAGCATGACAGTGATGAGGGTGAACAACAGACTCATGATGAGGGTGAACAGCCTTATGGTGAAGGGCAACAACTTGAACAACAACATCATAGTGAGACAGAACAACAGCATAAAGATGATGAAGGATAGGAAAGGGATGAACAAGGGCAGCTTTGTGAAATAGAGCAGCAAGGGCAGCATGACAGTGATGAGCAAGGGTAGCCTAAAGAGGACACACAACAACCCTATGAAACAGAGCAGAAGCATAAAGATGATGAACAAAGGCATGACAGTAATGTGCAAGGGCAGCCAAAAGATGATACACAATAGCCTCTTCAAAAAGAACAGCAAACTAAAAAAGAAGAGAAGCAAGGTGACAAATGTAAAGAGGCCATGCCCTCTTCTCCTAAAAAGGCCAAGCCCTGGACAGCAAAGAAGAGAGGAAAGAAGCCCATGATTGATTTGCCTAGGAGGAAGAGCACTAGAATACCCACCCAAAGCAAAGGGAAGGGCAAGATAGAAGGCAGTCATGAATAGGAGAGTGCATTCGACATCATCCAAGTCCAAAGCGATGATAGTGATAATGAGGCCCAGATTCTAGAAAACCTCTTGATCCATAGGGAAGGCCAAATTGATGCCTTAAATGTTGATCTTCATAGAGCTAGGAATTTAAATCAATTCTTGCAAATCCAAAATAAACAATTGAGTGTCCATATGGCTGATTATGAGACACGGGCAACTAAGTACAAGAAGGAGGCCTCCAAAGCCCAAGCAAGGTTGGAAGAGCTCATGGGCGAATTTGATGAAAGTGAAGGCAAAGATCAGCCTAAGCGAAAGAGGCCTAGAACCATAGGGCTTAAAAAGGCCCTTGAGAGGCAAAAAGAAGAGGAAAACGCCCTTCTCCAATCTACTCTTCTCACTGCATTGTTTGAACAGGAGATAGAAAACAATAAGGAGGCGTGGCTTGAGAGAGTCAATGACCACTTGGAGAATAAATTGGAGAGGGAAAACAAGGATCTATACCTTCAAAGGAGAATGACAAAGCATTATAAAAAGTTAAATCAGTTTGCCCAGTGCAAGTTGAAGGCTGCTCAAGAAAAGCTCAAGGAGGCTAAAGGGAAGCGCCCGGCACGAAAAGTGAGGAAATACACATTAGGACTTCATATTTTGGCCTCTGATTCACAACATGTTTCTGAGAACCCTTGAGGGTCATGCTCACCAATTTTGGGCAAATTTCGACATATTTTGGTTTTTTGGCAATTTTTAGGTTTTTGGCCAAAACTCATGGGCTTCGCCATTTTAGTTTGGGGGATCATCAAAGGACGAGAATGGTATCATTGGATGCCATAATTTCAGGAGCATACACTCAGTGATTTTCAGGACATTTGAAGATCATTTGCTCCTCGAAAATGGTGAAAAATGGCTGCTTTTTCCACACTCTACCCGGTTTATCAGCAAGCCTTATTTTTTGGATTTTTACACACAGTCCTATTTTTGGAGGACTTCCAAGCATTAGATTGGGAAAATTATAGCTTCTCCATAAATTAGACACTCAGATATTTCCAACGAGCTATCATGAGCCTTATTTTGACATCAGGAAGGCTGCCAAAAGTTGCTGGCAAGTCAGGGGACCTTTTGCTGATGTTTTTTCTAAGTATTTTTGTAAAAATTGAACCTTTAAAAACTGCTTTTTCCTCATGTGCGTTTAGCTATTTTTGCACATGAGAAGTTGTGAAAAGTCAATTTATTTCCATTTTTTAGCATTTTTTAGATATTTTATGAGATATTTTGTGCCTTGGGCTTTGCAAAACCTCAAGGACAAATCTAGATATTTTGAATAGGCCAATGAGAGTGCAAGTTGAACCATGAGGTTTTCCTCACTTGAGGCTATATATTCCAAAGGATTTCATTGTAAACAAGGCTGAACTTGATGATAGAAGCAATATATGGTCATATAAGCTTTGGAAGAAATACTTGTCTCATGCTTTTGGATAGTCTCGTGGATGTTCTTGGATGATGAAAGAGGATTGTTGTTGGATTCCATGACTTGGTAGAATGGTATAGTGTCTCTTTCTTTGTTTTGTCTAGTAGTTTTCATTCATGAATACATGTTTCTTACTTGCTATAGAATAGTAGAGAACAAATTTGAGACATTCCCTTGGAGGCACCTCAAATTTCCTATTTCTTCATAGCTTCCATGTTTTCTTCTTCCTTAGTCACATTAAATAATTCTTGATTGCTCCTTAATAACTTAAGGATATTGTTGCTTATTTCATTCATGGTTTATGCATGCTAAGTATGATTTACGGTACGCCCTGCTTACCTATGGCTAGCCATAGCTCCATCCATGAAATTATCTCTTTGACTGATTACATTCTCATTTGTTGAACCAAGGAGGTCTTGTTCCGATCTTGCCCTTTGTCTAAGACTATGAAATCTTGTTATCAAAGTGCCCAATAACTTGAAGTACTGTGTTTAGGTGTTCTGACATAGTGATTTGAGTTGTTTTTCTGTCTTAAGTGTATTTTCCCAAAGTCTGATAGCCATTTCCCAAAGTTAGAGAGTTATATACATCTATGCATGACTTGAATGTTTATTTCTATGTATTGATTAGCTTATAGTTACATTTCTCATGATTAATGGTTTTCCCTACCATGTTTATGTCAGCTATGAAACTAGTTATACTTGAAATCCTTTGTTGTTCCCAAACTTGATGTCCATTTTATTCCATTTTTCCCAAAGATCCTTTCTACCTCGAATCAAATCGACCCTTCAACAGCCTTGTATCACCATCTGATAGCTTTCTTGACCTTTTCGACCCCATAGCCCAGTTGATCTGACATATTTTTACCTATCTTATATCTTTGATCAGTTTCATCCCTCACAACTTAAAAAACTAAAACCAAAAACTTACTTCATAACTAGCCTAAAATCAGAACACAATAAGCAAACACATGGATATCCCTTACACAAATAGAGAGAGCCCTCTCTGAGTCCAGGAAGGCTAGGTCCTTGGGCTCCAAAGATTTGTTTGATGTTACACTGTCATTTGGTTTTCCAATCAGCCAAATCATGGGACCCTAACACTTTGTACCTAATGCATTGACAGTTTCAGGACTTTTGTCAGGGTGATAGTCTTCTCAGGTGCTTGATGGAGAATGGAAAATGCTGTGGGAACTTGTCCTTTCTTAGAAAAGAACGTTCTGCTGATGTGGAAAACATTGATATGGCTTGTTTCATGTGTTTTAGGCCTGATTAGGCCTCCTTGATCATCTTGGGTCTGCATTTGTGTCTTTGTCCCTTTTAAACACTGGATTATAGCATTTAATCTTCAATAAAGGGCTTTAATCGCTTTAATCTCTTACTGATACTCTTTGCTGCTTCTGCTGACTGTTTTTGTGAATGTACAGGTTTTAATGGCGCTGGAGGGTTTGAAATAGAGTTGGTAAATCTGATATTCAATAGAAAACATGTTTACACCCTTCTCACGTGTCTCTTTCGCTACCTTTCGCTCTGTAACAACCTATCTGTGCTCTAAATCACCATGATAGTGACTGAGTAGAAGGAATGATTTCACCATCTGTAATCTTGCAAAAATACAATAAACACTTTAGGAGAAAACCTGTGGGAGTGGGTGAGGCTTGCTGCGGAGGCTCATGGAGGATACAAGGGCAATGGCAGAAAGGTGTATGCAGCGATGAAAAACTGTGGTTATAGTTAAAATATGGGCGAAAATCCATGTTGGAAGGCGAAAAATCAGGGCTAATGAAGGTTTGGGGCGTCATGGATTCTGGACCGTCAGATTAGATCAGATAGAGATGATCTACGGCTCAGATTGCGCGATGAAGTTTCCCGGGAGCATTGGATGAATGGGAGACGAGGTTATATGAGAGCCATTGGATTAGGTTAGTTAACGGTGATCAACGCTGGAGGTTCGTCAAAGAAGTTGTTTGGAGGATGAATGGAGAAATAGGTGAATGGGGGCAAAGTCATATTATAACCGTTGGATGAGAATAATCGATTGCTAAGATAGTTTGATGGGATCACTTGGGAGCATAGGTGAATGGAGGAGGGGCGGGAGTGAGATTAGATCAGGATCGTTGGATGAGACCTAATCAATGGCCATGATTAAACCCAAAAAAACCAAGCGGAGGGTTGTAAGTGGAAAACCATAATGGTTTTTGCACAGGCTATGGGGTGGTAAGTTGATTTTACAAAAAAAACGTGATTCCACTCGGCGATCGCCACATGGAAGAACAAAACGGCCCATATCGCGCGATTTCAAAACTTTAACATTCAGATGCCAAAATTATGCGATATGCATATCAACCGTTGGATGATGGGCAGCAAGATCTGACGGCGCAGGTGATGGCGCGATGGGGAAAGATGCATGGGTGAAGGCAGTCATTGGGTTTCTTGCTGACCGTCAGATCTGGTGTATGGATGGCTCAGATCTGCTGTCAGGTGGAGGTAGTGTTAGCCCGTCGGGTTCTTTGTGGACCGTTAGATCTTCATGAATGGACGGTCATGATTGGATGGAGCGGCAATGTTTTGAAAGGGCAACAAAATGTTATATGGTTGGTGGAAAATAGATCCTGGCCATTGGATCTATAGCATGGACGGTTCAGCTATGCTGGAAGAGGCATAGGGCTTTGGAATGAACAGAGGGGGTATGAGATGAATTGGACGCCTGAGGACCATTGATCTGTGAAAATCAACAGTCTAGATATACTTGAACCAAAACATCGAAAATGATAGAACCAAAGGAAAAAAACGTTTTAATCAGAGTTTCTTGGTTCTTTTAGCGCCTGATTACACCGCTTAGGTCCCATGGAGGAGGGGTTAAGGAGAAATAAGCCCTCGGGGGCCAAATTCTTTCATGGAGCGGAGAAAACGTTTTTTATGCTTCTTAAAGGGATTTTTGGGGATTTTATCGCCCAGTTGTGGGGTTGCGGTTGTATGAGGGATGGGGCTAAGCCATATAAGCCCTCAGGGGCCATAAGCCTGTCATAGTGTAAAAAAGGGAGTTTTAGGCCCAAAATGGTGCTTTCTAAGGCCAAAAGGAGGGTTCCGGTAGGCAGAAAAGGGGATTTTTAAACCAAATCAAGGGAGCGATAAGGTTTAAAAAGGAAATTTGATGATTTAGAAGGCTAATGAAGGGATTTTGGAGGAATTTTGTGAGGGGAAAAGGGATGAAAAATGGGGATTTTGAGGGAATAAAATGGAGCATATGGAGGCCTTTTTGAGAGCATGCTCTTTCACAAACAGTGAGGCTTATCAAATGGAAACAACAATGAAGATTTTTTTAGGGGAAATAAGACACTTTAAGGCTTCAAGAATGATAGATTTTCAAGGAAAATGTCTCTCTTGAAGACTTGGGAACATACTTAGCCACCTATTTGCTATGCCAAAATTTATAGGTGGCTAATAGTGGCTCCACATGGGGATGACATCTTCTTGAAGGTGTCAAGAACTTCAGCAATTATCCTTTGGAAGTAGGCCAGATGCCTGATCTTTAACCATCCTTCTCTTCTTTGTTAAGCTGCTACAAACATGATGGATATTAAATCAGTAGAAAATATTCTCCCAAACAATCTACTTACCCATCCTACAGTCCTAACATTTTTTCTTCAAGGTGCATTTAGACTTGCAGACCTTCTTCATCATTTTTTTTATTGAAAGCAGAAAAAAAATAATAATCTAATTCTACCCTTATTCCTCCATGAGACCAGATTAGACAGTTGGCCTCATAGCTACTCTACCTAAACTAATACCTGCTAGGATTACACTGTCTAGCAGATTTCACTCTCTACATTCTAAAACAGAAATTCAAATACAGTCAAATCAAGATTAAACTATCTAGCTTGCTGTGGGTCCATGGCATAAAGAAAGCTGCCCATGAACTGAAATTTTGCTGAAAACTGAAGCAAAATGTGAAGGCTTTAAATTCTGAAAATTAAGAGCATCCTTCCTTCTTCTGACTCAGATTTTGAGCTTGTTAGAGTCACTTTTCTTCCTTCATTCTAGCTCTGATTTTGAGTATATTAGAGCTGTTTCTTCTTCTTTCTTTGCTAGTTCAAGTTTTGAGCATGTTAGAACCAACCTTTCACTTTCTTTGGCTCAGGTTTTGAGCCAATTTGAGCCTCTTGTTTTTTTTTTTTTTGAAACTTCAGAGGTTCAAGTTTTGAGTTTGTCTGAACCTTTCCTTTCTATCTTTTTGTATATTTTTTCTTTTCCTTTAAAACAGAACAAAGAAATGGTATTTACAATGGAAGTGAAAAATTTAATCTGAACATCAGCAGTAATAAAGCTTGAGCATCCTGCCATTGACAGGACCACCAAACAGATCTGTACCATCCAATTCTTGCAGAAAAAATGCATTTGGACCAATAGTGGATTGAATAACATAAGGGCCTTGCCATAAACTGTCAAATTTGCCATGCTTACCCTTGTCCTTTCTCCTAGAGTCCCACTTAAGTACCTTGTCTCCAATTTTGAAGTCACAAGCCTTTGTTCTTTTGTCAAATAACTTTTTAATGTTTTCTTGCACTTCCTGAGCTCTGTTGTAGACTTTTTCTCTTGTTTGCTACAGATGCATGGTTTGATTAATCCTCCTTGCCATGTTGTCCTCTTCTGACTGTATTTCTTGGACCAATTTTATCACTGGTACCACTAGGCTAGTAGGAAACACTGCATCTGCTCCATAGACTAACTGATATGGAGACATTACAATGGATTTTTTGTTGTCAATTTGTCTATCCATAAAGCATGCACTAACTTATTATGCCATGATTTTTTGTTTTCTTCAAGCATCTTCTTGATGATGGTCACCAAATTTTTATTTGATGATTCTGCTAGCCCATTACCCTGAGGATAATAAGCGGTAGAGTGACCAAGTGAAATCTGATACTTGTGACAAAAATCAATCATATTTTTGGAACCAAAAGCAACAGCATTATCATTGATAATCTTCTTAGGGCAGCCAAATCTAGATAGGATGTGGTCTTCAAGGAATTTTATGGTGACAAAATCTGTGGCATTCCTAGAAGGGATGGCCTCTATCCATTTTTTGAAATAGTCTGTGGCTGTAAGTATCCATTTGTGTTGGGTAGATGAAGCAGAATGGATTTCCCCTATGAAGTCAAGGCCCCACTGTTTAAAAGGAGCTTCAGCAGTGATTGGTTGTAATGGTAAAGGAAGGAGTTTTCTTTTTCCCTCAAAGATTTGGCACTTATGGCAGGCAACTATCATTTTATGGACATCTTGGAATAGGGTGGGCTAGTAATAGCCAGCTCTAAGGATCTTGTTGGCAGTGGTTTTCCAGTAGAGATGGCCTCCACACTCTCCTTCATGGAACTCGTGCTTGATTCCATCTGCATCAACTTCAGGCAAACATTTAAGTAATAAACCATTGACATTTTTCCAATATAAACATTCATTCAAAATGCAATAATTTCTAGCTTTTAACTTTAAAAACCTTGCCTTTGTTTTAGATAAATTAGGAGGAGCATTGATATTTTCAAGCACATACAAGATATCAGCATATCAAGGAGAACTTTGGAGCTGTTCTTCAACAATGGGAGTTGGTAATCCTTCATGTTCATCCAAGGCATCTACCATATTAATGTCAAGGGATTGTAAGTTAAATTCAGCCATTAATTGAGCTAAGCCTTGACCTTTGATCAGTTTAGTGGGTTTTATTTCCAAATCATACTCTAGTATTACATCAATCCACTTGCCTCTTTTTCCATCTGGATCTTGTGACAAAATGTCCTTCACCACTATGTTAGGCACAAAGGCAATAATATGGGAATGTAAGATGTACACCCTAAAATCCTTCAAGGCATTTACCAAGGCATAGGCCTGTTTTTCCATAATGTTATATTTCAAGGGTGCATCCCTTAGTGCCTTGCTGAAAAAAGAAATTGGCTGCTCTTGTCCCTCTGAATTTTTCTACAATAGGACAACATCCACAGTATGTTCTGATGCAAAGGAGAAAATAAGGAAATCTTTTGCGAAATCTGGGCTGATTAGAACTGGTGCTCGGGTGAGTGCATGTTTTACCAGTTCAAAGGATTTTTTGGCTTCTATAGTCCATTTAACTCCTACTTCTTTCTTGAGCATATTAGTCATGTTTCTAAGGAGTTCTGCTAAGTTGGGAATAAACCTCCTCAAGAAGTTAATTTTCCCAATAAAGGACTGCAACTCTTTGATGTTTCTTGGATGCCTAATCTGCAATATTCCCTGAACTCTTTTTGGGTCTATTTTAATCCCCTTTTCAGATAGAATGTGACCAAGAAGCTTACCTTCTTGGAGACCAAAAACTGTCTTCTTGGGATTTAAAGATAGCCCAAACCTTCTGCACTTCTCAAAGACTTTTCTCAAATGTTTAAGGTGCTCTTCATCAGTTTTGGAATAGACTGTGATGTCATCAAGATAGATTACAATGAAGTGAGCTATTTCCTCTGAAAATGCAATGTCCATTGCTCTTTGAAAGGTGGCCCCAGCATTAATCAATCCAAAAGGAATTTTCACATACATGAAAGTGCCCAAAGGAGTGGTGAAAGCTGTTTTAATTTGATCTTCTGGGAGTACTAAGACCTAGTTATACCTTGAAAAGCCATCTAATAGAGAAATCCTTTTTGAACCAACTACCCTTTGTAGGATGTGTTTCATTTTGGGTAAGGGGTAATTGTCCTTTAAGGAGGCTCTATTTAAATTTATAAAATCAATGCACAACCTAATTTCCCTTGTCTTTTTCCTTACAGCCACAAGGTTAGATACCCAATCTGAAAACCTCACAGGGACTATGATTCCGGCCTCATACATTTTCTTAATTTCCTTTCCTGCTAGAGGCAGTTGTATAGGGTTAATTCTACGCAGTTTTTTCCTGAAATGTTTTTGGTTTTCTTTCAATGGGATCTTATGCTGGATGATCTTTGTATCATGGGATTTTAAGTCCTCGTAGCTCCAAGAAAACACATCAGAAAACTCTTTAAATAAATCAATGTATTTTTTTTTTATATGTGCTGACAAATTTTAGATAATTTAATCATTTTAGGCTTATCCTTGCTGTCTATATTAATTCTTCAACATCAAATTCAGCGTGTTCTATAGTGGGCTTCTTTGCCACATCATTAAAATAAAAAAGGTCCTCAAGGGGTGCTAATCCTCTGGGTATGTTTTTGTCTTTGGACTGCAACACCTCTATGTCTTCTTTTTTTGCGTTTTTGTATTCTTTAGTTTGGTTTTAAAATTATTTGGTCAGCATGTTTATTTCTGTAGTATGGATTGGTTTTTCTTCATCAGTGGACTCTTTATCCAGACATTTTTCAAAGGATTTAGATATTGAATCAGGCAATTCAAACTCATTCCTGCAAAGCAAGAAATCTTCTATCTATTTGTCACCCTCAAAGACCTGCCAATATTTTTCATTATCTGGCACTGATGGTCTGTATTTCATTTGAACCATGATTTGTTTATCACTAAGTGGTCTCTGATATGAACTGACAGCATAGGCCAATCCATTTGAAATTATGTTTTGACTTCTAGGGACAAACACAAGCTCATATTCTATGAATGTTTTCAACAGATCCATATCATCATTCCTATATGCCCTTAATATGGGATGCTTTGCAGTGTACTCTCCATTTATTGTTTGATAACTAATTCTGAGTCTCCATGAACAATTACCCTCTTAGCACCTAGTTTTTTCAATAGATGCAATCCTAAGAGTAAAGCTTCATACTCTGCAATGTTGTTTGTGCACTTAAAGTCCAGCTTGAAGGCATGACTCTCAGCATAATTATTTTCAGTGTTGTGCAACCACACCCAGCTCCTGCATTCTTTTTAGTACAAGACCCATCAAAGTTCATGTTCCATAAAGGATGGTTTGCAGATTTGTTATCAGTTTCACCCCTAAAACTTTGTTCACCATTGTCTCGTGTTATGTTTTGTTCTTAAGGATTTTCATAGAGTTCAGAGTGATGAGTAATCTGTTGTTTGCAGTCTTGGCTTTGTTCACTCTAGTTTTTTCATTCAGCACACCATTCAAATTTTTCTCCCTTGTTTTCTTCTATATCTAGAGCTACCATTATGTTAAGATTTGTGGGCTCTGCTTTACTGTTTGAATCTTTATTCACTAGCTCTTCTTCATCAGTAAAATCATCATTATAGAGGATAAAAGAGTCTAGATCTGTATGAACAGAGTAGAGAGGGGAATTTTCTAGTTTCTCAAGACTACTTACCATAAAATTCATGTGTGCTTCCCTATATAATCTTCTAAGCTGGCTGAAGACAGGGATAGTGGCATATGTCATGTCCATATGCATTGTACCTTGCAGCTTGGAACCCCATGATCTTGACAATAACATGCCATATATAGGAGGCACATCAACCACTACAACATCCATTACCATGCACTTGGCTGGGATTTGGGTTAAATATACATAGAGAATCAGTCCCAAACACTTCACTCTGCTAGAGTCAAAAGAATATAAATCCTTATAAGGTTTGGTTATCTCTAGGCCTGATTTTTCCATGATCACCTTGGGCATGAGATTGTGTGAAGCCCCTGAATCATGCATGGCATTATGTAAGATTTTGTCGTGGATATTGAGACTGACATAGAAGGGAGGCACTACTCCTTCCTAAAATTTCCCTTCAATTTTTGGGCCAAACAAAAGAGCTGGTTGATCATCATTTAAGTTGACAGAGTCATTGTTTTCCCCCAAGCTTAAAGCTTTCAAAATTTGACTTTTATATAAATCTTGAGTGGCCAACTCAGTGAGAGGAACAGAAATTTTAATTTTGGCAATCTCACTCTTTAGATTGAAAGGAGACTGACTCTTTGAAAGGTTCAATTCTGTCTTGTTGGTCACTGTTTTACTGGAAAAATCAGCTTGCTGATTTTCAGTATGTACATTGGTTAAAGCTGTTTTTCAGGAGCAGTAGCTGCAATGCTAGTGCTGCTATTTTCTTGACTAGATTTATCAATAGTTTGGATGTCTTTGTCTTTGTTTTTGCCAGAACTATCAGCTGCTGTTTTGTTGCTTTCAACAGTCCCTTTAGGAGTCTTTTCAGGTCTTTTCTTAATGGTGATTTCAGAGGCTTTTGGTTTGGTAGTATCTATGTTCTTTTTGCTTCTGAGCTCATATTGTTCTTGGACCTGCATGATGGCATTCTTGAATCCTAACCTATAGTCTTCAGATTCTAACCCTTCCTCACTCCAAGGTTTGTGTGAGGTCTGGTTGTCTTCTATGGAATAGGTGTGATCTTGGTTATCCACTTCCACCATGTTTATGGTTGTTCCTTCTGATTCTTCTATTATCCCCTCATCCTCATCAAGGAAATTTTCTTGGAATGGAGGTATGAATTGTTGATCAGAATCCCTTTGCCTATTTGGAGGGGTGTTTCTCCTAAAGTTTTGGTTCTGGTTCTGATTTTGGTTTCTATTATGATTATTGACTTGGACAACCATTTTCTCAATCATTCTTTCTATCCTCTCTATGTTTTTGGCTATATTATCATATTTGGGATCAGATGTGGAGGCTGAGGTGTCATCCCTATAGGTTACCTTCTTTTTAGCCCTCATCCTAGCTCTTTTTCCAATCAAGTTTTCCTCTACACTCATAGCTCCTTTCTGCATATCTTCTAGAGTTGTATAATCTCTCACCCTAAGTTGATAGGCCATGTCAGCATCAAAACCCTCAAGATATTTCATTAAGGCCATTCCCTGGGGAGGTTTCATGTGGGGTGGAAGAGCATTGTAGACACTGTTAAATCTGGTGGAATAATCATGAACACTCACTCCCTGATTTCTTTTAAGATTTTTATACTTTGCTAATATTTGTAGAGTATTTCTTTTGATTTCCCATTTGTTTATGAAAGTCTGATGCAAAGAGGGAAGGTCATTGATGCTATTAGGAGTTAGGCTTTTAAACTACTTTTTAACTTCTCCTCCTAAACTTTGAGCAAAGATTCTCATCTTAATGGTTTCATCTTCAATTTCCATATAGTCAAAAGCATCTTCCATCCTATCTACATGGTGTTGAGATGTGGTAGATTCTTTTCCAGTGAAATGCGGGATTTTAGAATGATAGTCATTGGGTAGAGGAGCCAAAGGCTGTGTTAACACTAGGGGAGCATACCATGCTACCATGATAGTGTTTTGTGGAGGGAAAGGAGGGGCTTGGATAGTAGGTATGTGGATGACAGAAATGCTTGGACCAGCAACAAACTGTTGAGCAGATCTAGGGTGAGAGAGACCCAGGTTATGAGTGAAATGTATATCAGGAGGTGTAGATGGAGGGGTTTCTCTATCAACAATATGTTGACCACACTGTGGTGATGAACTTGAAGGCTCAAAGTCTGTCTAATCTATACTATTAAACGACTTAGTTCTTGGTAAATCACTTGGTAAGTCTAAGCCAAATTGAGGATCTGATAGAGCTACAGAGTTTTCAGGTGCTGAGTTAGCTCTATGAATGGGTCTGATAATAGTTGGATTTATAGGGGTGGGAGACTTCCTAAGAATGCTCTCTGGATTGTCAACTATTCCAGGGGGGTTTGGATTAGGATAAGCTCTAGTATGGATTGTTCTTGAAGCTAGTATTTTAGTCTTAAACAGAGAAGCTTAATCCTATGTGTTTTATTTAATATGGATGATGTTGTAATGAAACTAGTCTTCCAGTGGAGTCTTATGAAAGCAAAGATAATCAGCAGACCTACTAATCAACAGTGGAGTCTTTTGGTCATTTAGGAACTGTGGAGTCGCCAGGTGGAAGGTTTAAAATGTTTTGAAGGAGATTTACTGTCCACCACTGTGATTAACTACCAATCTAAGGAGATTACGAGTCTTCTGAGGTCCTAAGGATGTATAAGATGGAAATCACTCAAAAATTCTCCCTAGTATGGTCACCATTATGTTGTGGTTCCTGTGTTTTGGTAGATTTGGCAATACCAAAAGACAAGACAACATCAAACCACTTTGGGATCTCAGGATCTAGCCCTCCTAGATCCGGAGAGGGATCTCTCTATAAAGGCAAAGAAATAGATATCTTTGAAGTTCAGTTTAAGGTATTAGGCTAGTTATAGGGCATAAGGGTTTTGATTTTTGTTTGTTTGGTTGGGAAACATGAAGGAAGGGTTTAATGTAAGGTAAAGGAGTGAGTAGCAAAGGATTTTGGAAATGGGAGATAATTCAAAGAAAACACAATTCCATTAGGCAATGGGGTCATAAAAGGGTTTACTTGCAATTCAAATATCCAAGGCTTTCAAATGGGCTAGTCTTCTATATCAGAGGATCTCTTGAGATGATAGTATGGGATGAAACAATAAGGAAATGAATAGAATGGCAAGGAAAACCTTTAAGTATTGACACAGAGTGAAGTCTAAGATCAGAGAAAGACTTTTAACTTTCTCTGCTTTGGCATTCAACTCAAAGGGATCTTATAATGGTTGACTGTTAGAAAAGGAACCTAGGGAGACAGGGCTAACTCTAAATCTCCTAGTTTCCCAATTCTTTAAGCTGAAACCAAACAAGAACATCTAGGAAACAAAATCTAAATTCATACATCAGTAAGCATGGGTAAACCAACTTCTATACTGGTTAAATTATATTGAATTTGTTTTTAGATACACAATTAGAAAAAAACATAAAAGATAAGAAGAGCAGGAAGCATTAGGGTACTTGCAGCAGTATATCCTCAGCTAAGATTACTGATTCTTATCAGAGAAAATGAAACATAATGTATAATAGAAGGAAACAATAGCAAAGATAGAACACATCATCACTGATTCAGATCAGGATCCAATGAACATGCTTGTCATATTAGAAGAGCAACACCAGTCTCATACATCTTTTTTCCAATGACTTTATATTAGCCAGAAAACATCTCCCAGTCTAATTTCAACTACTACTCACAGAACTCTAGCTCGATGAAACAGCTTACAATTAGTGTTTTTACAATGATTAACCAACATTAACAATGTATTTCTCAGGAGTTCTTATAGCTGAAAGAGTGGTAATAGAGGTAGATAGAACTTTAAATGAATCATTAAAATAGAGGAAGAAGAGTGTTTGAGGCCCATTCTGTTTTAATATCCCTGTATTGACTTTCGGTACCCTTTGGATGAATTAGGGGTCTTTGATAGGCTGATAATAACTTCCAAAGGTATGTTCTTGAAGGTACTTTTCTGGTTGCATGTACTTCTGTTTTTCTTCTGTGGAAAGAAAGGATGAAAATCTAACATTCAGGTCTTCCATGCTTTGTAACTAATGCACTGACAGTTTCAGGACTTCTGTCAGGGTGATAGTCTTCTCAGGAGCTTGATGGAGAATGGAAAATGTTGTGGGAACTTGTCCTTTCTTAGAAAATAACGTTCTGCTGATGTGGAAAACACTAATATGGCTTGTTTCATGTGTTTTAGGCCTCATTAGGCCTCCTTGATCATCTTGGGTCTGCATTTTTGTCTCTATCCCTTTTAAACACTAGATTATAGCATTTAATATTCAATAATGGGCTTTAATCCCTTTAATCTCTTACTGATACTCTTTTCCGCTTCTGCTGACTGTTTTTGTGAATGTATAGGTTTTAATGGCGCTGGAGGGTTTGAAACAGAGTTGGTAAAGCTGATCTTCAATAGAAAACATGTTTACACCCTTATCAGGTGTCTCTTCTGCTACCTTTGGCTCTGTAACAGCCTATCTGTGCTCTAAATCACCATGACAATGACTGAGTAGAAGGAATGATTTCACCATCTGTAATCCTGCAAAAATACAATAAACACGTTAGGAGAAAACCTGTGGGAGTGGGTGAGTTTTACTGTGGAGGCTCATGGAGGATGCAAGGGCAATGGCGGAAAGGTGTATGCAGTGATGAAAAATTATGGTTGTAGTGAAAATATGGGCGAAAATCCATGTTGGAAGGCGAAAAATCAGCGATGATGAAGGTTTGGGGCGTCATGGATTCTGGACCATCAGATTAGATCAGACAGTGAAGATCTACGGCTCAGATTGCACGATGAAGTCACCCGGGATCATTGGATGAATGGGAGACGAGGTTATATGAGAGACGTTGGATTAGGTTAGTTAACGGTGATCAACGGTGGAGGTTCGTCAAAGAAGTTGTTTTGAGGATGAATGGATAAATAGGTGAATGGAGGAGAAGTTATATTATAACCATCAGATGAGAATAATTGATGGCTAAGATCGTTTGATGGGATCAATTGGGAGCATAGGTGAATGAAGGAGGGGCGGGAGTCAGATTAGATCAGGACCGTCGGATGAGACCTGATCAATGGCCACGATTAAACCCAAAAACACCAAGCGGAGGGTGGTAAGTAGAAAACCAAAATGGTTTTCGTGCGGGCTATGGGGTGGTAAGTTGATTTCATAAAAAAAACGTGATTCCACTCAGCGATCGCCACATGGAAAAACAAAACCGCCCATATCGTGCAATTTCAAAACTTTAACGTTCGGATGCCAAAATTACGCGATATGCATATCAACCGTTGGATGATGGGCAGCAAGATCTAACGGTGCAGGTGATGGCGTGATGGGGAAAGATGCATGGGTGAAGGTGGCCTTCGAGTTTCCTGCTGACCGTCGAATCTGGTGTATAGACGACTCAGATCTGCTGTCGGGCGGTGGTAGTGTTAGCTCATCGAGTTCTTTGTGGACCGTTAGATCTTCATGAACGGATGGTCATGATTAGATGGAGCAGAAACATTTTGAAAGGGAAACAGAATGTTATATGGTTGGCGGAAAATAGATCCTGGCCATTGGATCTATAGCATGGACGATTCAGATTTTCTGGAAGAGGCGGAGGGCTTTGGAATGAACAGAGGGGGTATGAGATGAATGGGACGCCCGAGGATTGTCGATCTGTGAAGATCAACGGTCCAGATCTACCTAAACCAAAACGTCGAAAATGATAGAACCAAAGGGAAAAAATGTTTTAATCAGAGTTTCTTGGTTCTTTTAGCGCCTGATTACACTGCTTAGGTCCCATGGAGGAGGGGTTAAGGAGAAATAAGCCCTTGGGGGCCAATTTCTTTCATGGAGCGGAGAAAACGTTTTTTATGCTTTTCAAAGGGATTTTTGGGGATTTAGCGCTCGGTTGCGGGGTTGTGGTTGTATGAGTGAAGTGGCTAAGTGATATAAGCCCTCAGGGGCTATAAGCCTGTCATAGTGTAAAAAAAGGAGTTTTAGGCCCAAAATAGTGTTTTTTAAGGCCAAAAGGATGGTTCCCGTAGGCAGAAAAGGGGATTTTTAAACCAAATCAAAGGAGCTATAAGGTTTAAAAAGGAAATTTGATGACTTAGAGGGCTAATGAAGGGATTTTGGAGGAATTTTGTGAGGGGGAAAGGGATGAAAAATGGGGATTTTGAGGGAATAAAATGGAGCAGATGGAGGCCTTTTTGAGATCATGTTCTTTCACAAACAGTGAGGCTTATCAAATGGAAACAACAGTGAAGATTTTTTTAGGGGACATAAGACACTTTAAGGCTTCAAGAATGATAGATTTTCAAGGAAAATGTCTCTCTTGAAGACTTAGGAATATACTTAGCCACCTGTTTGCTATGCCAAAATTTATAGGTGGCTAACAGATAGGAGGAGGGGGGATGAACGGGAGACGTTCTGGTGACTGTCATGCCTCCTGAAGGTATAGTATGACGCGAGGTTATTCTCCATTTGACTACATGGATCCATCTTGATATTATTTTTCTAGGGCATGTAAGGCATCCCTATATCGTGGTATTTCTGTACAATGATGAGTGTAATTCCCATAATTGTTACAGATAGCGCATGCATGGTTGGTACACAATGCTTTGCCTTGGTTTTTTGTCGTTGGTTCCTTTTTACAGGAACTTGTTGTCGCGATATTTCTTCCGAAACTTAGGAGCGGTTTTAGTTTATCCAAATCCGGGAATATATGGGTAGGATGGCTTACTATGTCACATACTACACAAGGTTGTAATTCCCTTTGTATGATGGGGTTTTCTATCTTCTTCCCTTTTTTGAGGGTTTTCTTGGTCGCTATAACCGGATTTATGATGAGATTTTCCTTAGATGGTATGGTTGCAGTGGTTTCCTTAACAGGTGGGGCCTCCTCAAGAGTGAGGGGGATTAACTCTGTAGAGGTGATGCCCATGCTTCCCGACGTGGTAGGTGGGACCAAGTACCAAACTAGTATTGCAAAAGATATGTTTGGTAGCACTACCATTTCCAAGACTTGTGACACAAAAATAGGTGGAGGGTATAGAAAAGGAGTTTGGGAGACGACGTAGGATAGAGAGGCTACCATGATAGAGGCCTCGGTGTCATTACTACTAGTCTTTGTCTCCTGGCTGGCTTTGGTGCTTGATGTAGACATCATGCACACCAGAGCCCCTATGATATCGAAAAATGATTATGGTATGACAGGGGGATCTTCTAGGAATGATCTGAGTATAGACGACGGTTTGAATTGGCCAGGGCCATATTCTTGGTACCATGTGAGCATTTCAGCAGATGTGTCTACATAGGGTAGAGCTACATCGGTGTTCGTCAGGGGTCGCTTGTCGTGGTACGTCAATTGGTTGACGGTAATGATGCGGTCCTCATGGGGGAACATCATGGTTCGGAAGACAAACGATGCTATGGCAGACATGGTGTACATATAACTCTGCCCAAGGAGTATATTGTAATCCTGTTGAGCATCCAAGACCTCAATGTCTATGAGAAACGACTTTCGGCCAAGCAGACCGGGACATTTTGATAGTGACTGACGGGAACATAAGGGAAATCATCTTATGCTCTAACCGTGATGTCCAATGGATTCAGTTCGGGAGATCCTAACTTATGCCAAGCTTTCTTTGAAATGATGCATGTGGTCGCATCCTCATTAATGATACAACGGTGGATAGTGATGTTCTAGACTGACATCGGTATCTAGAAGGCAACCAACGAAGGAAGCCTAGGGGTGGATTTATCTAAATCAAAAGCCATTAGGCGTGAATCGGTAGGGTCAATTGCACCTAATGCAGAAGGTAAGGCTTTCCTTTTATTTAGGCAAGATTGCAGGACCTCCAAAGATGACATGGCAGTGGGAGATTGAGCTAAATTGTCGACAATGTTATAATTATGGGCCGCTTTGGAGTGGTATCTTGCCCGTCTTATTGGTCCCTTATCCATTTTTGGCAAAGGTTCAATGGAAATTTTTGATATATTCAACGATGCTATAGATGCACTCGTGCTAGCCCCCGACGAATTGGTGTCTGGTGGGGTATCACAACTTCAATTCCGTTTTTGAAAGAAAATTTTCTCGCTAGTCATATAGATTTCGTGGTTGTTTTCGGAATCGTCGGGGGGTGTTTGTTGCTGTTGGGTACTAACCACCCCTTGGTGGGGGAAGGGCTCTTGTATTACAACTGTTTGGTGTGTGGGCCCCCCTTGTCCTTGGTTACCCTGAAGCTTCTTCAGCTCGAGGATTTTGGGATAGTGATGAGTGTAATGGCCATACTCACCACAAATTGCGCAAGAGTGGTTGGTCCAAAGATTAGCCCTCTTGTTATGCCCTTGGGAGTTACTTGGCTCCTAGTTTTGATTTCGGTTGGGGTTCCCCCCAACCTGAGATCGCAAAGGGCGTTGTTGGTTATAGCCCCCTATCTAAGATTTCCCTTTTGTTTGTTTTTTGGTTTTTTCCTTGCTGCGTTAGGAGGATAACTAGGATTCTCTTGGTCATATGACTGGCACGGTTGAGCCTTCAAAGGCTACACAAAATTCACTGGTGCATTATTTTGCATTGGTGGGTTTTCTGCTGGGGATTGAGAATATTGGGGTCCCTGTCCCTGCTTTGTGAATGAATGCTGGGGGGGAGCTCTTTTGTCAGGGTTTCTCGCTGCGTACTGGGTCCCCTATGTGGGAGGGTATGATCCTCCTTGCTGATGATGGTACAAATGCGCCCTATTGGTCATGTTTTGCAGATGTGCATGATGATTTTGATGGTAGCCTGGTTGTGGGATGTTCTGGTTAGGATCATATGCGTAACCGAGGTACGGATTACTGCTGCCTAGGTGATTTTGGGTCAGTGACCCTATCAATCTCTATATAGTGTTCGACGTGCCTGGAAATTCTTTATAAGTTTGCAGGAGTGGGGCATTAGGTAGGATGTTATAAATGTATCCTGACTGCGTGTATATTAGCTCGAGTTTCTGGGCTTTGCTAATGGCATCCTCTTTGGAAGTAGGTCCTTGATTTGCCACATAATTTGAAATCTCTGTTGTGAGACTTTTTAGAAATAGGTCCAGTAAAACTCGATGGTCTAGTTTGGATTTACACAAACTTCGACGTCGTTGCCATTCATGGAGACGGTCTGAAATATGGACGACTGGTGTCTACCTAAAATGCTTCAGTAACTCCATTCCTGAATCGTGGTGTATGGGCAATTGGAAATATGTGAGGAACGTAGTAGCGAGGGCACTAAAGGTTCCATATGAAGCAGAAGGCTACTCCACATACCATTTCGCGGCTAGTCCGGTTAAGGTGCGCTGAAATAGTCTGAGCTGAATAGTATCATCAACAATATTGTTCGAAGAGTGCCACAGGTGGAAAATCATTACATGGTTTCCAAGGGCTTCTGCTTGCTTCCCTTCGAAATTTGGAATGTATGAAGGGAGCTTCATGGGCATGGGGGGCCATGTGGGATTTTGTGAAATGGGGTCATATGTTAACTTTGATAGATCGGGTGAGTTTAAAGATGCTAAGAAAGGTAACTGCGTGTTGAGCACCATTGTAGATTGTGAAAACATAGGGTTCTGGTTGGGTATGGGGTTTGTTTGTGACGTACCTGGTTGTGTGTTCTATTGGCTCCCCGAATGGGTAGCGCTCCTCTGCCCCTGGGTGGTTGTGGGAGGAGTGGTGTGTGGTGACCCTGGGGGGGTTTCCACCAGTGTGGCGTTGGGTGACCCTTGGGGGTTCCCAACTATAGATGCACCAAGAAAGGATAAACCAATAAGGGCGGCGATGTTCCATCTTTGACGCCTAAATGGCTAAAGACCTGGAACTCCTCCCTCTAATCGGGGGAGGTCCAAAAAATGTCTAGATCGATGAGGTCTTTTTGGGTCCATTATGGTGTCGACTAGGTATGGTTTTGGAAATATTTTTCAGTTTTATGAGAGGAGAGAGATTATATATCAAAGCAAAAAATTGATCGCGTACATAAAACGAAGCAAAAATAAAAGGTTAATTTCCCTTTAGATTTATCCTATGTGATTAGTCAATCAAAATAATGGTTTTTTTGTTTTGCAAGTGATACTCAAAATCCTAAAATACCTAATCATCCTCACTCTCTCAATTGTAACTGGGCCTTGCAAAGATATCTTCCGGTGGGTACTGGGGCTAACGTCCGGAAAGAGCTGGAAATGCCTTCTAGCAGCCAAAGAATCAACCAAGGTAATGGGAAGAGGATCTAGTGCTTCCTGCACCGTCATCTATAGGGAAGGATGCCATAGATTTGGCCACTAAGTACCGTCATCCCACGTGAGCGTTCAAGTCTTGAGCTTCTTGGTAATCAGCTACCAGTACCGAGTACTAGATGGTTAGGTAGCCCCAAATAGTACAACACGCACTAGGCCTAAGCTTAACCCCCTCTGAATTGGGTCTCTGTGGCACTCAAGTTTTCTTTTCCGTGGGCAGATAGACAGGTTTAAAGTTCCCTATAAAGTAAACTTCCATGTTTCAAAAATTTAAACTGACCATGGTGACTTATTGCATGCCTACACACAATGGTCCTAACCTGAACTATTAATTATCTTGTGGCCCCTATGGGGAGATTTATGAGTTCACTTATGGCTAGTTTTAAGGTGGCTTATTTTTCTTATGGTGTGGCAATGTGTGTGAGAAAGTGTAAAATATCAATGTTTGTAAGATGCAGATATGCGATGATCCTTTACACATCCTCCTATTTAAACTATGTTTTGATTGTTCCTTTCGAAAAGAAAATTATGTGTGGATAGTGGGTCGCTTACAATTTTTCCTATTAAACTAAATGTTTGACTAAAGGGAGATGGAAAATTATCAAAAGAGAGCGTTCATATGCATGCCCAGGGTCACCAAAAGGTGCAGGGGCAGTAGATATTACTTTCTTTCTAAGATAATTTGGTCCTAGTCCTTGTTCCTAATGCAAAAAAAATTAAAACTAAAATTAATGCAACAACTAAATCCTCTAACTCTATTGCTACTCCAGATCACACATTGATGGTTTTCTCATGGGAAATTTGGCCAGCATAACAATGTGCTCTCATTTTGTTCTTATCATGGTGGAAATTTATAGGCAAATTCAAATCCTTCTTCCCTCTCTTGGTACATTCGTGGATAGTGACCCAAGAGTGGGGGTTGATTCCTTTGTGTGCTCACTTGAGGTCCGAAGGTGGCTCTAGGAATTTGTCCTTGGGCGGCCTCAAGTGGAGAATATTCTCTTGAAGTGTTTCAAGTGGTCCCAAATGGTGACTTTCGCCATGCTCAGGACCGTGTGTCTTTTTTAGGGAAAGCCACACAGACCATCACGCATATCAAAGAAAAATGCACGTGGAGTGCATTTTGCATGTGTCTTTTGTGCACAGTTTGATATTTTTCCTGTTGACCTAAGATATTTTTAAATTTTCCAGATTCTCTAATGTTTCTCATACCTGTAAATCCTTCTGCTTGACATTTTATATTGTCTTTTTGCTTGTCTGATTTTCCATTGTTAACAGTACCAAATGGGTGTTTCTAAGTCAACTTCCTGGATGATGTGTTGATGTCGACAAGAAGTGACCTGTCGTAGGAAGGCCTTAGTGTATCCACCATCAATGACATGACACGGGTATCATGATTGAGACAGAATGATCATAATGATGTTGATATGGAACTAGATCAGGAAAGGAAGACATGAAATGAAGGCTTAAGAGTATTGTAGCAGAGATAAACTCAAGGACTTCTCTTAAACACAAACGACACTAAATGGAGTTGGTAGCATTGACCTATAACAGAAATGGAGGGTCTAAAAATGGTATGATAACCGAAAGACAATTATATCACCCAACCCAATAGCCACAAATATGAATTGTAAAGTGTTGTGTTCAAGAGAAAATCGCTGCCATTAGCAAAATGGAATCCCCTATTTTCCCAATTTCCCCAAACCATACTGGTCAGTACCTATTTATTTTTTAACAATCTTGAGGAGGATAACATATGCTTGATATGTAAGTTCCTCCTTTGGATGAATCCCTCCAAGTATTTTTAACAAACCCTGAGAAGGAGTGGTTTGGCCTTGTCATGTTCGACAAGTCCATCACTATTTGATATTTTAACGAGTCCAGCGAAGGTAAAACTCAACATATTTTTCATGTTTAGAGAGTTTGAAAAAGAGGCAGAAAAGAAAACTCCACATGTCCCTTTCGTAAGTAGTCTCCTAAGTCTGAAAAGGTAGAAAACGGTACTCAAGAGAACCTCCTAGCCATGTTTGAATATGGTATTCCTTTTTTGTAGTTAGTCTATCTCAGTCCGGAAAAGGGGTAAACTTATACTGAGTAAACGAATTTGCATTTACTTTTACAAGCTCAAAAGGACAAGTGCTCGACAATATTTTCATATTTTGGGAGTCTGAAAATAACTGAAAGAGGACTCCAATGGGTTCCTTTTTTGTTGGTTTATAAAGTCTGAAAAAGAGATAAAAGTGTACTCTTTGGTTAAAGTAACCTATCACAACATAGGAAAAACTTGCTAAAAGCTATCATCTTTCTCGAAACACCACAAGAAGGATTAAACATACATGTTTCATAGTAAAAATGAAGCATATCTAGGTCAAAATGTTAAGAATGAATAAAATAACAAGAAAATGACCATAAATATCTAAAATGACTTCTCATTTTTACCATTTCACACTTTACCTTCAACAGTGAATATTTGGAGCCCTTTTTCCCTCAATATTTTGCAGCTGATTGCGACCAATCCAGGGAACCATTTCAAGTGTCATCAAATCCAGGTAGCAGCTACGGCCTTTCTCCATCATTCCATGGTTCATTTTTGTGTTTTCATGAAAAAATTTCAAGTTTTTGAAGCCCATGGGTTCATAAAAAACACCCTAGGACCAATGCACTCCCTTTGTGTCAAAAAGGCCATTGCACCTAGGTAGAGGAACACTGCAGAAAGAGGTGCAACACTCTATCTAAGCCTTCTAGGGTGTGTTAGGCACATTTTCCAAGTTTTTTCTTACTCTTGCCTCAAAGTTTGTCAGGTTTTTTGCATGGGAAATAACCCAATGAGCCCTTTGTCGATGTTTCAAGTACCAATTATCACAAAATGTCATTTATATGGAGAGAAAGAGAATATGAAGCACAATATTTAACTGCATCAAATGACCCTGCTACCATCTGGGCGCATAAAAACTGTGGGTTATTGAAATTATTTTGGCTTCCTGGTATGAGGCAACAAATGGAGTTGTTAAAGTACCTTGTGTGTTCATGGGATGTTCAGGCACATGCATTCAGGTTTAGGGAGAATCTACTCAAGATACAGGTAGATGATATTTAATTTTTGATAATATTGTCAAAGCAAGGTGACCCCATCTCTCTTTTAGGCGGAAGAAGTGGTGATGAGATTGGTTTTCGTTAACACTTACCGCTTCCAACAACTGATTGCGATATTGTGATATCGCATATCGCACTTCGCAACATTTACCACATCGAAAATCGCAATGTTTACCCCATCGCACTTCGCTCTCATTCCCGATCTGTACTCCCGCTTCTCCACCATCACACTTATGAAAGCATTCCACTCCAAATAATTTTTTCACTATAATGAAGTTTAAATAAGGTTTAAATCCCCTCTTTCCACTTATAAGCCTCGTTTCATGTGTTAAGCCCTCCATTAGCCTCTTTATCCCTTTTTTTTTCCTCCAAACTGTGGGCAACACCTCTTCAAATTATAATTAGGTCTTAAATAGTTGCATAGATAGGAGCATGATAGATAGAGTAGGGTGTGTTTAGCCGATTGGCCAAGTTAAGTGAAGTTTAAGTTATTTTCCTTTCTGCAATTTAAATTAGTTTCGTTTCTGCAATTTAATTTAGTTTCTTTTCTACCATTTATTTTCAGCAATTTAGATTAGTTTCACTCCTATCATTTATTTTCAAAAATTTAATTTAGTTTCCTTTCTGAAACTTAGCTCAGTTTCATTGAAGTGTGTCATACTTCACTGAGAACCCTTAGAAATAGAACCCTTTCGTAAAACAAAAGAGGATGACATGAACATAATGCATCTGTTGTGTATATAGCACTGTCACCTCCAAGTTTGTATGAACTCTGGGTTGATAAAGTAAAGTAGGGAAACCCCTAGGAGTTGCAGCACTCTTGGTGCAATACTAGGGCTCACAAAATATCCTTACATAGGGATGAATTTCCATGATGATCTTGAGATTGTGCTTCTTAAGGGCAAGAAATGGGATGTTGTAGGTAAGATACTTTGAATTTTATGTTTTAAAGAAGTTTTACAATTTTTTTTATGTATTTTCATGTTTTTGAGACTAAATTATTTTATGTTTTCATGCAGATATTGGACCTGTTTGATTAGTGGGTGCTACATATCTTCGTCGCATAGAAATACAACCACGGGAGGAGGGAGTGGGACTAGTACAGGTCACTGCAGTTGGACGGGATGCGCTACGGGATCTTGAGGTAGCAGAGGTCCTATCAGAGGTGGAGCGCCACATGGAGGGATTGACCCATGGGCTTGATGAGACCATAGTTGATCATCTTCCATTGTGACTTAAACAACATACCATTGGGGTACCAAATCGTATTGGTCGATTACTGTGCAAGATAGCTCGTGCAATTTCGTTCTATCATGAGCACCACTGATTGTTTACTTAGATTTTTGCATGTAATCTTTATATATGGGAGATGTAGCCATATGTGTCTCGGGACACACATTTTGTAAAACCAAACTTATCATATATGTATATATATTCAGTGTTTCCTAGTTCCTATTATGCTTTCAATATAATGTGATGTGAATTGAAAGTTAATTATATTCATTGCAAATGTATATCTAAAAATAATTAGCTAGGGCATCTGCTAAAGTGTTTAGATTTCTAGAAATGTGTTTCATATTCTATGAAATCAAAATGCATTTCCAGAAGATGCACTCTCAAAATCATGCAAAGAATGGCGGGATTCCTCACTGAATAGATATTTACGAGTTGTAGTACTACAAGCTGTGATTCAAGCCTGATGACTATATGGCGGATACCATGTGAAATAGCATTAGATAGCAGCTCAACCACTTCGTTATAATCAGCTATGTGGTTAGTAAAGCGGATAATGCAAACCCCTTGCATGATATCTAGCTCGCCATTTAGAGCAAATATGGCACATGTTGTGGAGGATAGGTTCTGAGTACTACGGAGATCACCATAGACATAACCAATATACGGTTCGAGAGAGGTTGAAATCTACAAACCAAAGTAAATAAAGATCAAAAGAAACCATGGGAAAATTTGGAAAACACACTGCAAACACACTCAACACATTTATAGACAGTATGTACACAATATACTACACATGGGTTCAAGCATAGTATTGTTTGAGATACAACCCATTTCTAGGTTGCAAAAATGGAATTCCATCAATATCTACTAACTCATAAGCTCCTTTTTCCAGGACACATTTGAAAATGTATGGGCCTAGCCACATAGGTTGAAACTTTCATGGGCCTAACTTATCGATCTCCAGGTCGTATAAGAGTACCAGATCTCCTTCCAAGAAGACTCTAGGCTTGATACTTTTGTCAAATTGTGCTTTGATGCGTCCTTTATGAGCTTCATTGGTCAAAGCAGCATAGTGTCAGGTCTCATCCAATCGATTCAAGTGTAAAAGACACTCCTCTTCTATGGAGGTAGCATGGAGAAGTTCGATAGCTAGTTTTAGCGATAGAATTTTGCACTCAATGGGAAGGATTGCTTCCATAAAGTAAACCAATTGAAACGATGTGAATCAGGTAGCAGTACTTACTGAGGTTCGATATACCCACAAGGAAACATAGAGAAGTAAATGCTAGTCTAATTTATGGAACCCTATCATGCGTTGAAGCATTGTCTTAATAATTTTTTTGATAGCTTCAAATTATCCATTAGCCTGAGGATAATAGGGAGTGGAATTTTCATGTGAAAGTTCCAATTTGGCAATTAATTTGGTCATCATATGATTCCAAAAATGATTCCTGTGATCTGTGACTATCGCTTGCATAACGCCAAACCTATCAATCATGTGGTTTAAAAATAAGTATGTAGTCATTTTGTTGATATTATTGAATGTAGGCATTGCTTTAGCCCACTTAGTAAATTAGTCAACAATGACAATGATATAACCATGCCCTTCACCCGAATGAGGGATACCTGTCATAAAGTTGATACCCCATATCAAAAAGGGACCAACGACAATAACGGGGTGCAGTGGAGCAAGTGGAGCACAAACTTTGTGATCATATATCTGGCAAGCATGACACTTCTGGGCCAAAAATAACCAGCACATAAGATATTTTGCGCGGTAGAGTAACCATATAATTGTCCACCACATGCTCCTGAATGGAAATCATTTAGAACTTTCTTAGCCTCCTCGAGGGTGAGGCACCTCCATAAAATCGTTTCAATACCACGGCAATAAAGGGTGTTGCCGATAATCAGATCATTTTAGGATTGGTAACAGATACATTGCTGCTCAGAGCGAGAGGTAATAGGTCAGAAATTTTGGGTTTGGAGATAAATCAAGAAATTTCCATAAGATGAGTCAGATGACGATATCAGAAATAATGACTTGTCAAGGATGGAATCTTCAAATGTAGATTCCACATCAAGGGAGGGAAGATCGCACATTAGTTCGAAGAAAACTAGGGATTTCTTTGACTTGGATTTGATGAACTCCAGGTGAAATTCTTGGAGAATAACTATCCATTGCAAGTATTGTCCCCTAACAATTGGGATGACAGTATATATGTCATCGGGTTGCAATTTGAAATGACCGTAGTTTTCCAAATCAAGATGTAATGGTGAAATATCTAGACGTCTTGAATGGCTGCTAAAGCCAACTTTTCGACATGAGTATACCAGATCTTGGTATTGTTGACGTTCTGACTCAGATAGTAAATGGGGTGCTCAGTCCCAATGTCGCCTTCTTGAACCAAAATTATAACTATAGTAGATAAGGTGACAATGAGATACATGAAATAGCCGCGTTGATAGTCAGGGGGATATATGAGCGAGATCTGATCCGTTACATCTTTCAAGGCATCAAATTATTTTTGTGCAATGTCATCCAAATCGAAGGGAATCCCTTTCTTCAGTAAGCGAGTAATCCTTTGGTCAACTCGGCGTAATTAGGGACGAATCTCCTCAAGAAGTTAGCTTTCCCTTGGAGTATTTGTAACTAAACTAAGGAGGATGGCGCAGGAAAATCAAAAATTGCCTAGACTTTGAGAGGATCAATTTGAATTCCTTGTTTGGAAATAATGAAACCAAGGCGTCGACCAAAACCAAAACAGAACACACATTTTTGTGGGTTAAGTTGAATGTTATAGTGCCTACATAAGAGAAAAATGACCCATAAATTCATAGGGTGATCAACTTGATTCTTGGAATAAGCAGGGAGATCGTCAAATTAGGGTTGCACAAAATGCTTAATATCGTGAAAATCATAATCCATCACACATTGAAATGTGGCCCCTGCATTCTTAAGACCGAACGACAGATTTTTATAATCTAAATTACCCCAGGGACAAATAAATGTTGTTTTAGGTTGGTCCGCTAGGAGAATTTTAATTTGATTGTAACCAGAAAATCCATCCATAAATGAATAGATCTCACAACCAGCGCAATCATAAAAAATTTGGTTAATAAATGGGGTTGGGTAGTTGTATTCCGTACAAGCTCGATTAAGATCCCGATAATCGACACATACGCGAATCGTACCCTATTTCTTCATGACATGGACAATGCTTGAAACCCAATCGGTTAAAGGAATAAGGTATATGAAACCAACCCGAAGAATATTTTCAACTTTGATTTTTATCCCAACAACCTTCATTGGATGGACTGAATGGAGGCTTTTCCGGATGGGTTTGGCCTTAGGATAAATTTTAATTTCATGCACCACTATGTTTGGGTCGAAACCTGACATTTCTTCATACATCCAGGAAAAGACATCTATAAACTCATGATAAAGGGCTCGGTAGGTCAAGATGCTCTGATGTAAATATTTTCTACTATTCTTCGTTTGATTGAAATATCGAGAGGAATGGTTTCTTCGATATTTGAGAGGTTCTTTTGAGAGTCCATCTCATGAATGGAAACAAAATTCGTATAGGGTTCGATTAAATTTGGTAGATACATGCTACTCATACTATCTTCTATGGAATCGGGAAAAGAGGAATGATGATGATGTTCATCCCACATGCATCTTATGACATCAAGATCTCCATGATGCTTTCATCAGTTGAGAGTATACGCAAGAAAGGATCATAGGGCATGCCATAATCTAGGGATTGATATACCCAATTGATTGAATAAAAAGTATGGGTCACACAAGATGTTTATATGGCTTCATAATTTTGCTCGACGGGGCTAAGTGAGATCCAGTCGCCAAAAATTTGGATGTAAGTTTCATCTCGTACAATCCATGGATCGACCATAATCGTAGAGGATGATATCATATTGATATAAGCAACCAAAGGAGGGGAGTTGGAAGAGGGAGGGGGGGGGAGGGAAAAAATCCCCATAAGCAATGAATCCTTCAATAATCCAACTCCAACACATTGATAGGAATGTAGGGCTTCCCCTAAAAGATGGAAACTTCCGGTAAAATTGGAATCAGAGGCAAAGACGTTGATTTGATATAAGACTATGATTTTGCCTTTATAAGGAAAGGAAATCATCATGAAGTAATTTGAAATGATGACAACCATAACATAAACCCATGTATGTCCCAGTAGAATATTATAATCAAGAGGTACATCAATAAATTGTACTTAAATAGAGACGGTTTTTCCCCCAAGTTCCACTTGGAGGGAATTCAAAATCCCATAGGGTTTATATGCCCTTCCATCAAAGGATTTTAATGTGGTGGTCGATTGATTAGGTGAACCAATCGCCTTCCCATAATACATAAACATGATGCAGGTCGAGGATCCCTTGTCCACAATAGAGTGATGAATGGTTTTATCATGGAAAATGAATTGAATCATAAAAGATAATTGATCTAGAAGCCGAGGAGTATAGTTTTCATGAGAGAAAACCACTAGATTGGAATCTGGTGGGTCCATACATTCAATAGTCGACAACAAGGCCTTCTTTTGGGTGGGGCAGTTTTACAACACCTCAAGAGTAGACATAGTTGATGGATACTGAGCTAAGTCTTCAACCACATTGTAATTTTGGGTAGCTCTTGAATGAGGGTTGTAGCCAGACTTATGGATAACACCCATTAAAGGCTTGATATTCAATTCCAGAAGCGGAACAGAATCATATGCGGTTGGTGTCGAACTAGAAGGTTGATCAGTAGCTTGACCTTTTTGTAGATTCACATTACCATAGTCTTTGTTTCGAGTGGCCACCAAAACATTGGATCTCAGCTTTGAGGAGGAAAGCATAAAAACCGTGTTATAGGAAGTGGGGTCCCAGACAACCATATGAGTCTACTGATTGGGAAATGATTCGGTCAACACAGTGGGAGAAGCAAATGATTTAAGAAACTGATTCACTTCAGTGCAATGCGAACAATCACAGGTAAAGTGATCCTCATTGAAAATCAAGCATGGATATCTAGGCTTTCGTTTCTCATCCAAATATGAATTTGTTTCTTTTTCTTACCTCTACCTTTCTTCTTGCTTCCAGGTTATTGTTGATATATTCCTTTATCAGATGAAATGGCATTTATCGAAGAAGTAGAAGCCATAGGAAGGTGGGATTAAGGCTTTTGAGCAAGAGTGATGAGAGCTATACCAGATGGTTTACTCACCAGTTGTTAATTGATAGAACCAATAGTGCCATCATAAGAATGTGATTCTTTACCAGGTGGAAGAGGAACAATGTTTGAATGTCGCGAAGTGTTTGGCATCTTATCATAGAGCGTGTATGATTGGGTATAAACCATATCTAAATATTGAGCATGACCAATGACTTGATCTTCGGTCATGACTCCACCTTTGGCCACATATTCTGTTATAGGAGAAAACAGAGATTTGACGAACCATTCCGCCAAAAATTGGTTTGGAACAAATGTCTTGACGAACCGACAACATTGTCTCCACTCATGAATGTGATCCGAAATGTGAGTGGAATCTGATTGTTTGAAGTTAGTCAATAGTTCTGTTCCAGTTTCATACCTGATGGGAAATTGTAAACGTGTGAGGAAGGTGGTGGCTAAAGCGTTGAAATCGTGAAACGACAATCTAGGTAATTCAATATACTATTTAGTTTTGGTACATATAAGCATTTGCTGGAAAAGAGGAAGTCGAATGGAATCATTGTTAGTATGAATTCTTCGTCGAAGTGTACGAAAAAGAACCACTTTAGCTATGCATAACTAATAGCCCTAACAACAATAATGGCTGCAAAACATCTTCAGATCTGCAATTAGTAGTTAAAGTGCTGCAACAAACAGATCTATAAATGGAAAAATATTAAGCAGTAAAGTAAAGAGTTTGCTCCATGCATCCAATAGACAAGACAAGAACACGATTTTTGGAATGAATTTTTATATTACAGGGCACCTGGGAGGAAACAAGAAGGTGTATCCAGATCTCCTCAATGGGATGGGTTCTTTGTAGTCCTCAGCACTTCATATCTAAGCTTTCTCTCTCTTGTAGATGTAGAAAACCCAATGTAGAAGGTAGAGCTCAATGGGAGCAAAATGGCAGAAATGAGACCAAGTGTATAGATCCAGAGTGATCTAATCTGCAACAAAAGGTGAAGAATGATGGGGGAAACCCTCCTATTTATAACAAAATATTGGTTCCTTCTAGATCTTGGTGCATGATTAAAATAATGTTAATCACATCTAGGTCCACCTCTATGGAATATTTTATTATTATTTGTTGGAGGGAAAGGGTGTTTGACTTGGGTCAAATCCCTTGATTAGTGAAAAATAAATAAATAAATGATTTATTTATCTTTTTAAGGAAGTGGTTGGGATATAATCAAGTAAATAATGATTTATTTGATTAATGGTGGTTTGATTTGGTCATATTTAACAAGGAATATTATTTAAATAATTATTCCTAGAAAATAATAAGATAACTATGGGTTTATCTCCTTAATTTCTTTGTTTTTGGGTTAAACATGACTGGGAATAATAATTAAATTATGGTTTAATTAATTATTCCTTTTGGGGTTTCCTAATTAACATAGTGAAAGCAGTTTTACTTGGGGCAAAACTGGTCTTACATGGTGTACTTGGGTCCATCTAATGATGAAAAGTTAGATGACCAAAAAATGGTGTAACAGATTGCCCCCCAGCGTGCGAGTGTCAGGAGCAAATCGTATGACCGAAGTACGTTGTAAGAATACAATCACTAGACAACAAAAGGGTATGTCAGAGAGAGAAGTGGGAGGTAGATAGTGTGCTGAAGGACTAGACCCTGAGGAGACGAGACTCGCAGGTGCAACAAGTCTCTGTTATGAGAGGGTACCTGTGCTGAAGGCGGCGGGGGGAGGCATACCTATGCCCGCCGTGACAAAGTACAAAAGAATAGTGTGTCCAGTGAACAAGGGACCGAACCATAGAGTACAGCTGGCATAATCAAGAGCCAGATAAAAATACAATGAATAGTCTCACATACATGTTGTGCCTGGGATAACAGCCAGGACTAGTACAAGATCATCTGAGTACATGAGATAAATACAACCCAAATGCCCCCTGTAAATGGGGAAGGGCTCACAAAATCTGACTGATACATGCAAATCATAGAGGTGCTGCAAGTGGCTAAGGCCAACATCATCAAAATCTGGAGCGGCATCGAAGGCTGCAATGAAGAGGTCATCCGGGCATGTGGGGGGCTACCTGCAGGGCCACCCCCTCATGAGGGCTGAGACATCTCACACACGCCCGGGAATCATCAAGAGATGCTGCTGGGTCACTGGACTGTCCAGTATACTCATCTCGATCATGCTGAAAGGAGCTGGAGAAGTAATCAAGTCAAAGGGAAGTGAGAGATCCCCCTGCTTGATCCGAGGCACCGAACAAGAGTGGAAGCTGGAACCAAGGTACACCGCCCTCTAGACCTTGCTTCTGGAATAAATGCGCTGATGTCGACAGAAGGAGGTCCGCCGTAGGTGAGGCAATGAGAGATCCTCAACTAAGGCATGAGAGAAGAACAATAGAGCGACAGACAGACTGACACCAATGATGATAGTGGAAAGGGGAAGGATGTAGTGGCGAATGGACGACTTCCCTTGTTAGAGCATAAAGGGCATGAATGACATGGCAGCGACTGACACAATATCGAAAGGGATAGGGGACAGTGGGACTGGAGGTCATGATATGCGACACAAGGGAGGAACCAAGAAAAGAAGGATGGAGGGCTATAGTGGGGTGCAAAAGGACGCAGGATAGACTCCATGAATGCAATGATGACTCAACTTGGATGCTCTAAACAAGGGCGACGGTAGAGTGCTGCCACACAGTAAAGGCCCCAATGGGGGGTCATAGAAACATGAGTACAAAGTGGGTACTCATGACGAAAATCAACACGAACATGGACAAGTAAGGGGGCGATGTGGTGCCCCAAGTACAAGTGTCGTAAGTGAGGAAATTCGATTTTAAGGAGTGGTGAAGTGACCCTTCGTGGAAAAAATGTGTCCGGGTGAAGTATCAAATCGCCAAAAACTAAGTAAAACCCATTTGAGAGCTCGGTGAGATCTCTCCAGTGGTGCTGACGGTTCGTCTAACGGGGCTACGGTGTGGTCGCAGCAGTCGAAAGAAGAAACAGGGGTTCTCTTTTAATGAGGCGGTTTTCCCTCCAAAATCATTCATTTTCTATTGTTGCTGTGGTGAATGTGGAGAGGAGAGAAGGCCCTAAATCTTGCGGCGAACGTAGCGGACAAACCGACCGTTGGATTCGAGATCTGTCAGTTGGAGGTAAGGGGCCTAACCTTGCTCTTGCATTTTGATGGATTAGATTTGCAGTTTAGGGCCCAACACCCCAGAAACAGCCCCTCCCTCCTCTCTACGGCCGGGTCGCACTTTTTGGGGCAAAAAGTGCGACCCAGGACGCAGGTTTGAGGGCAAAAAGTGCGACCTGGTCCGGAAATGGGCAGAAAACTGCGACCTGGGAGGGGAGGGGGGCTTGGTGCTGTTTGATGGCTGGGAGTTGGGTTTTTGTGTGTGGTTATGGTTTGCCCGATCTGTACCCTGACAAAGAGAATGTGTTTGTGCAGGTATGGCAGAGTTACGGGTCAACTGTAGAGAGAGGGATCTGGGAACACTTCGGGCAGAGATCCAGGCGGATCAGGGCGTCCGTCGTGTATTGGCCAGATTTGGGGTTCTCAAGTTTGTGGAGAACCCGTTGATGAGAGCAGGGGAACCATTACTGGCCCGGATTATCAGTTACTGGGATCCAAATCAGGAGATCTTTGTAGTGCAGGGGCACAGGATCGAACTGACGGTCCAGGATGTGTACTTCCTGACCGGCCTCCCACCATTGGGGATAGTGGGAGACACGCAGCCAGTGTTGCCGCGGGGGCGGCATATCATGGAGTTTGTGGAACGCCATTTTCGACCGGGTTTCCAAGTCAAGGGGACTCGGATATCGATCGGGGATTTAGAGAGGCTAGAAACCCGTGCAGTGGCCGCAGCTGTGCTGCGAATCCTGGGCACCCAGGCGTTCCATCACATCACCGGTGGGCAGATGATGATAGTGGAGAGTGTGTTGAGTGGGACCTACTTTGGGTGGACCCAAATGATGTTGGTGTCGCTAAAGCGACAGTTGTCGCTATGCAAGCGGCAGGTGAATCATGATTGCTCATATGGGACTTTGTTGTGCGCCTTCTTCTTTGAGAAGTTCCCGACCTTGAGGCCTCGTGTGCATCTTCCAGATGGGGGCCCGAGAGAGCCCAGGATGCGTCGTTGGGGACGACTACTCTGCAAAGGAGGAGGAGGGGCGGTCGGGCGAACATTTCGACCGGAGTTCTTTGCCCATTGGGATCAGATGCCGTTGTTCATAGACGACTACCCTTATAGTGGGATGAGCTACTATGGGGATCCGGATTTGCCACTTCCGGCTGGTCGAGTTTGGGGGCCCGATGGTAAGTGACAAATTGCTATTCTTATATGGGCATGTTTAAAGTTTTTGAATAGTAAATACTGATACTGATTCAGGGACTTTTGGTATGCAGATATAGCACCGGTAAAACCGGCCGGATATATGGGACGACCGGTAGCGTCTGGAGCTACGGGTCCGAGTGGATCAAGAGCAGCGCAAAATGATGGTGCAGCCGCCCTACTGGAGGACATCCGCCGTAGATGTGAGCAGCTGTTGACCGGAGTATCAGAGCGCGGGTGGCAGGATTTAGACGACCAGTACATAGAGCCATGTGTTGGTCTCCCCTCGGAGTGGCGAGGTATCATGCGGTGCATGGCGATGGCCGGTCAAACTATGCGGGATCTACATGCTGCAGGGGCAGAGCCATTGGCCCGGGAGCCTCCAGATAGTGATTAGGGGCATATGGTGCCCCTTCTGATGTATGTAGGGGCAGGTGGTGCCCCCTAGAATGTGTGGAGGGGCATATGGTGCCCCCAGTTTTTGTTTGTAACATGCTATGGGCATGCCGTATGTATATGTATGAGGGGGCGTATGGTGCCCCCAGTTTTTTGGAACATGCTATGGGCATGTCATGTGTATCAGAGTAGATGGACTCATCAATATATGGTTTGCGACACATATTATGGATATGCATCGTCTTTTGATGGTTGATTTAATGTTATTGTCTTGTATGAATTGTGTGTGATACATGCCAATCTAGAACATGGTTTGCAATACTATCTACGTAGTGATTCTGGTCTCTGGGTACATGGTTGAAAGTTATGGTGTCAAACGCACGTATTAAGACTTTTACTCGTAAATAGCGTCTAAACAGCACAGGGTTATGCACACGGTAAACACCATTTAGTTGCATGACAAGAAGCAAGGAATCCAAACGAACGTGCAGATGGCGAATGCGATGCAGCAAAGCATCAGCTAGTAGGCCACGCACTGCATCGTATTCAGCCTGATTGTTGGTGGCAGAACCAATGCATACCCCGTTAGACAGAACGAGGTCATGCAAGGGGGTGAAGATGGCCCACCCTGCCGAGGCAAGATTCCTGGAGTAGCGACTTGCACCATCGGCGTAACCGATAAAGGATGTGGACGAGGGGATGCGCAAGGTGGTGTGACAAGACAATACATGAGGGGATGAAAGGAAATGACGGCAGCGTGAGGGGACAGAAGTCATCGAGCGGTAATGGCGGGGGGAAAGGGCAGGATGAACAAAACTCAAACAAGGTGATGTATGAGAACTATCGGAAACATGGCGAGGACTCGGGCTGCGAAGGTCAACAGAGGCACAAGTGGAGTGATCTCGAGTATCAAGGGACACAACGGGGGAGGTTGCAGACGGGCTAGGTTCCGAAGGTCGTGCAGAGGAGGATAGGTAAAGAATGGTGACTGTAGACTCCGTCATCTGGACATCAGGGGGGGGAATGTGGATGGGAGCGGGGGGATCCTCAGGCTGGTCGGCAGCATACTGCGCGAGAATGGGAGAGGCGGATTGATTTTGTTCAACCTCATACTCGCGGATCACCTCAAGGGAGGCACGGTAATGTGTCAGGTGAGGAAAATGATGGGAGTAGTGGCCATGGACACCGCACAAAGCACAAGGCTTGTTGGTGCGGAGAGTCTTGGGGTTCTTGGAGACGGTCGAAGCAGGAGTGGGAGTTTCAGGGACCGTAGTGTCGGGGAACGCGACTTTTACCATGGGGCGAATACGAGGTAACTCGGGACAAGCATGGGTGGCATGACCGATGATATCACATAAGGCACAAGGCTTCGAGGGTGGGGGAGGAGCCGAGGTGGTTGTGGTGGTTTGGTCTTTGGTTGCCCCCTTGCGGGCTTTTCGTTTCTTCCCGGGAGCCGACTCAACAGGAGAAGGGTCCTGTGGAGGTGCTGGGGGCACAGTGGCTATGGAGGAAGCGAGGGGGACCGGTTGAACCGGTGTCAAAGCCATGTAAGGTTTGGGGTGACCGGGGGGGGTGGCGGCTGGGGGGTCAAGGTACCAAACCGGAATACCCAAGGTCAAGTTAGGGAGAGAGAGGGTGGCCATGACGGGGACAGAATATACTCCGGGAGGGGGAGCCAAGAAGGGGATCTGTCCAGCAGGGTAGTGACCAGGAGGTACGGCTCCAAGATGGTTAAGGCCAGGGGGGACCGAGCCTGGAGGATAAAGAGGTTCGGGGACACCAGCTGTAGGGGGAGGGCCAGAAGGAGGAGGTCCGGCTGGCTGAGATGGATGGCTAGGAGCGGGTGGCGGAGGGCGGGGAGGAGGGTGCGGACTAGCCGAGGCAGGTCGTTTATGGGTAGCCTGAGATGATTGCATCATGCAAACATTTGACAAGCTGGGATCAGTAACTGGAGGGGGAGGAAGGTGAGGAAAAGTACCAAGCAGGGTGGAATCTTTATAAACGCCGGGGGAGACACTGGTCAAGGAATCGACGGTTTGCTTGTTGGTTACAGAAGAGATGGTGGTCTCGGAGGAGGTCTGAGATGGCGGCTCATGATAAGATAGCTGGTCAATGGTGACTATATTCCCATTATGTGGAAAAGACATCTTGAGGAAAACCGCGGATGGGACAGCAGACATGGCATAGGTGTAACTTCGCCCCAATAGAATGTTGTAGTCTAGAGGGGCGTCAATGACTTCGACGTTAACGCAAACAGTCTTACCGGCTAGGGTGATGGGACAGTTACGAAACAGGCCAATAGGCTGGGAGGCATGACCGTCCCACGCTCGAAGGGTGATCGTGGAAGGGGCTAGCTCAGGGGATCCGAGTTGCTTCCAAACCGAAGCGGACATCACACAGGTGGATGCCCCCTCATCAATTATACACCGGGACACAGTGGCGTTCCGGATTTTGACTGGGAGTTGGAAAGCAACAGAAGGAGGAAGAGGAGGGTGGTCCGATTGAGTGGCGTCGAAAACAATCATTTGGTCATCAGCAGGATCAACAGCGCCCACGGCAGATATTAGAGCCTTCCTTTGAGAAGGGCACGACTGGAGGAGTTCCAGTGTGGAAATGGCAGCGGGGGATTGTGCCAAATCATCTACTATACTGTACGATTGAGCGGCTCGACCGGAGGCAGCATTTCGGCGTAAGGGACCCTTTGGAATCTTTGGGTGAACCTCGACTTTGGGTTGAGGGATGTGTAAGGGGCCACTGGATGTCGAAAGAGGCTCTGTAGAACCTGAAGATGGAGGCTCGGGAGCAGACTGAGCAGGAGGCTTGGGGTACTGGCGAGACCGAGTTTGAAGGTGAAGGTCGACGGAAGGGGAAGGATCGGAGCGCATCATAAGGATCTGGTAGTCGGAGGAACCAGAAATGGACGAGGGGGTGGCTACATGGCTGTCGGGGGATTGGGTAGCCACGAATCCCTGTTGAGGGAAAGGATCAGTGAACACAGCTGGCTGGGTAGTGGCCACATTAGGAGGAGCGTGAGGGGAGGCATGTTGTCCGCGCAATGTGGCTTGAGACTCCCACATCTGTCACATCTGGGGTAAAAGAGGACAATCGTGAGTGTAGTGACCGTAAACACCGCAACACGAACAGGGCTTGTTTGTGCGAAGCGGCCTGTCCGGCCTGGGCGAGATGCCCTGAGGTTGGTTGCTAGTGTTAGGGTCCATACCAGAATTGGGTCCTCGGTTACCGGGGGCAGATGGGTTCTGGTTGCCTCGCCGCCTTCTTTGAGAAGAAGGGGGATTAATCGCACCCTGCTGTGCAAATACTTGCCCTGGAGGGGGTTGTAAGTCTTCATTGCGGTTGTGAGGAGGCAGACGGAAGGCATATCTTTGGGCCAGCGCTGGAGGCTGTGGATAAAAGTAAGGGTTGGGTTGGGCGACATTGTGAGGTAAGCGAGGAGGTTGGGCGAAAAGGGGGAGGCATGCGCAGTATCACGGATACATGTTGCGGGAGGGGAAGAGTTTCCGGGGTACGCTCTGAGGGAGACCATGGCTCATAGGAGGGTGAGCAGAGGGGTGGGAAAGAGATCCAACAATACCGTCGGCGGAATGAGATGCCCCCGGGGCGTTAGCGCCACCGGGCCTGGGGATGTCGGGGAGAACGGTATAAACATAACCAGATTGAGCGTAGATCAGGTCATATTTTAAAGCTATTTGGAGGGCGGCTTCTTCAGATTGAGGAAAGTGAGAGGCGACATCTTTGCCGATGGGAGACGGGAGGGTGCGAAGGAACCGGTCCATGTAAACCCGATCTTCAAAGGGAGGGGCTCGACATAAGCTCCGTCTTCGTCGCCATTCCTGAACATGGGCAGAAAGGCGTGTGGAAGAGGATTGCTTAAATGAAGTCAAGAGCTCCGTACCAGTGTCGTATCGGAGAGGAAGCTGGAAGTACGACAAGAAGGCTTGGGCAAGAGTCTCGAATGTGGTATGGGAGGAAGTGGCCTGTTCGACATACCATTTAGAAGCTTCGCCGGTAAGTGTGCGTTGGAACAAACGAAGACGGATGGAGTCATCGGTAATGGAGTTGGAGGAACACCACATGTGGAAAGACAGGACGTGATTGGTTGGGTCTTCGCCATTAAGGCCCTCGAACTTAGGGATATCGGAGGGTAACTTGGTAGGCATAGTGGGCCAGGTAGTATTATGGTGAATGGGGTCGTTAATCAACTGATGGAAATCGGGGAGGCTGAGGCCTGCAATGTACGGCAGCACAGGGGTGGCCGGAGTAGTGGTTGTGACGGTTCCGCTAGAAGTGGGGCCGGCATTGGGGCCGGGAGAACCACTAGCGTTAGGCCCTGATCCAGACATGGTGAAGGTAAAAGGGGGAGAACCGGAAGGAGAAGGGGGACGCGATGAATCAGGAGAGGAGTCGGAGTGCGGACTCGAAGGTGGAGCGCTCGGCAGCGGTGCGGAACGGTGAGATCAGCCTTCCGGAAGCGGGGATGAAGGCCAAGAAGTCTCGGGAAAAGGCGCCTTGGGGGCGCAATGATGACAGGAAGAAGGAAACCGACAAGGGCAGAAAGGGGCAAAATCAAGAAGGTCAAGGGCAGATAAGGTGCAGTGACGATTGATTTTAGAGTCTTTGCCAGGCGGTGTAAACCAGGCGCTTCTTCACTTAAGGTCGGTGTGTGGTGTGCGTTAATTTTAATTTTTAAACCCTTTCCATTGTTGAGAGCAAAAAAGTGTGCAACGTAGCTGAAAATAAACCTACAGAGAACAGAATAAAAATGCTGAAATAACAGAAAAATAACAGCTACATATGCATCTATCAAACCCAAGAAAGTGGGTCTCTCAAAACTATGCTGAAAAGAAAGGGAAAAAACTATGGAAACACACACAAAGGAAGCTCAACAGATCTAGGGTCAAAGGGGACAGAGATCTGGAGGATAAAGCTGCAGACAAGGGGTGCAGATCACAGCCAAGAGACAGAGGCAAGGTGGCTGGAAAAAGGGAAATCAGCAAAAAACCGGGGGGGGGCAAGGCAGAGGCCTTGAGAAGAGGTCCAAACAAAACGACAAGAGGTGATTTGAAAGGAAAAGAGGCTGATTTCAATGGATCTGGAAGTGAGGTAACAGATCTGGAAAAAGAGGGGGCTGAAGCTCTGAAACCGACGGCTGAAACAGCTGAAACTCTTCCACAAAAAGTGGAGGGTACTAAAGCCCTAAGGGGTCAGAACTCAGAGGAGTAAAAATGATTGGGATTCATTGGAGACAATGAGATGAGGCTGAAAACCCCTGCGTAGAGCCGCAAAGAAACCTTAAAATTAAAAATGCATGAAAAAGGCGTCGGGCAGTGTTCGAATTTCATCCAGTTGAGGTCGCAGGAAAAAATGAAGCTGTAGTGCGCCCAGTTTGTGTTTTGGGGGCCGTGTTATGCGACCCCCCCAACGGACAAGCTTGCGTATTTTCCGAAAAGTTGCTGCCCTGGCCATACTGGTGGTCACACTGCGCAATAGGGGCCGTAAACACACTAATTAGAAATTTTAGGTTCTAGGGTTTTATGTGAAAAATGACATGAAAGAGAAAAACCAAGTACTAAAAGAAGTTCCTGTATTCGAAGTAAGATGGATGTGGACATGAGAAACGAAGCAATGGTCGTAATTTTAAACCCGTGTGGAGTCGCCATTTGTTAGTATGAATTCTTCGTCGAAGTGTACGAAAAAGAACCACTTTAGCTACGCATAACTAATAGCCCTAACAACAATAATGGTTGCAAAACATCTTCAGATCTGCAATTAGTAGTTAAAGTGCTGCAACAAACAGATCTATAAATGGAAAGACATTAAGCAGTAAAGTAAAGAGTTTGCTCCATGCATCCAACAGACAAGACAAGAACACGATTTTTGAATGAATTTTTATATTACAGGGCACCCGGGAGGAAACAAGAAGGTGTATCCAGATCTCCTCAATGGGATGGGTTCTTTGTAGTCCTCAGCACTTCAGATCTAAGCTTTCTCTCTCTTGTAGATGTAGAAAACCCAATGTAGAAGGTAGAGCTCAATGGGAGAAAAATGGCAGAAATGAGACCAAGTGTATAGATCCAGAGTGATCTGATATGCAACAAAAGGTGAAGAATGAAGGGGAAAACCCTCCTATTTATAACAAAATATTGGGTCATTCTAGATCTTGGTGCATGATTAAAATAATGTTAACCAAATCTAGATCCACCTCTATGGAATATTTTATTATTATCTGTTGGAGGGAAAGGGTGTTTGACTTGGGTCAAATCCCTTGATTAGTGAAAAATAAATAAATAAATGATTTATTTATCTTTTTAAGGAAGTGGTTGGGATATAATCAAGTAAATAATGATTTATTTGATTAATGGTGGTTTTATTTGGTCATATTTAACAAGGAATATTATTTAAATAATTATTCCTAGAAAATAATAAGATAACTATGGGTTTATCTCCTTAATTTCTTTGTTTTTGGGTTAAACATGACTGGGAATAATAATTAAATTATGGTTTAATTAATTATTCCTTTTGGGGTTTCCTAATTAACATAGTGAAAGCAGTTTTACTTGGGGTAAAACTGGTCTTACGTGGTGTACTTGGGTCCATCTAATGGTGAAAAGTTAGATGACCAAAAAATGGTGTAACAATCATCATTAAGGGAGTTGGATGAACACCATAGATGATACGTCATGGCATGCGTCAATGGGTCTTCTCCAAGATTTACATTGAAATTTTGGATATCAGATGGAAACATAGTGGGAATAATCGACCACCATGGTGAATGATCAATGGGTTCGTTAGTAAGTCGAGTTAAGTCAGGTAATTCGAGAGTAGCCACAAAAGGCGATTGCCGATTGAAGTACATAGGAGGATGACCTGGGTAGGAAGGAAACACCTAAGCAATGGATAATTACATGCCTAGATAAAGAGGGTTATGATAATAAGGAACCTGGTTACCAGGATTTGGAGGATTTTGATAACCGGCATACAAGTGAGTTTGTTTCCCAACCCTAGGATGGTGATAAAGTTTCTAGAATGGTTGGGTTTGGATTTGTTGGCCTTGAAGAGGCACATGATGAGGTCCATATTGTTGCCCGATATTTTTTTTAATTTCCCCCTGGAATGGTGGGTTCAGTTGAGACTACACCAAATTTTGAGGAATTTGACCTACCGTAAGCCTAGGATAACTTTGCGTAAGCGATTGAGAAGATAAGGCACCTTGTATAGTTTGACTAAGTGGTGCTTGGGAAGAACCAGATACCATCAGAATAGGCTGTAAAGGTTAGCTCACATGCATTTGAGCTTGTTGAGGTGATGATGGATAGATAGAAATTTGTGATGAGGATGGTGTAGCCTGAGGATCCAACAATCAATCCCAAAGAAAACCAGGCTGAATGAGGGAAGTAGGTTTCCAAACACTGGTAGCCATTCCAGGATAAGGTTGAACATAATTAGGAGGATTAACATATTGAGGCATACCAAAAATAGGTTCCCCCCCTACATAAGGAGGAGAAGATAATGGAGGAAACTGCAATCCAAATGGATGGTACTGAACACAAGGAGAGTTAGGTTGTTGAGGGTAGATTTTTCCATTGATATAAGGACCAATCTATTGCTCTATTATAGGTGTAGCTAGATGAAGAGGAGAAAAATGTTTGGAATTCATAGGAGAAGTAGCATACATTATTATCGAATTATATGACACGAGAGATTTCCAAGGACTAGAAGGTGCACTAGAGAAGGTACCAAATAATGACTGATAACCAGGTGGGATAGACGGGCCACCATACAAATGAGATTTTGGTGATGTCACGAACATATATGAGGAAGAAAAACTTGATGTCTTAACCATATTGGTGGACATGGGTTGAGAGCTTGAATAATTTCCAGACATGGTTGACAATCCCAATGAAGATTGTTGTCAAAGATCCTCGGGTAAGACCAAAGAATTAGGTGAAGGAGATCGTGTCAGAGTTTGAAGAGGTGGAAAAGGATCAATTTGATAAAAATGAAGTCCCTCTCAATAAATGGGAGAAGAAGGACAAGGCTCTTCTTGAGGGATCTCTTCAATGCTCAAAATTCCATATGGAAGAGGTTCACCGTCGGGCCCAAGATATATTGGTTCTGTTTGAGACAAAGGAAGATAATAGGAAGGTCTCGTTGAATTAGGAAAGGATGGCTGAGGCTTCTCAGGTTCAATGACCTCAGGAAAAAAAATGTATGACTTAGGAAGGTCAGGTTTAGTGACCTCATGTAGCAAAGTTTCAGGGACTTCTGTTTCAATTGTGCCAGTTTCACCAACAGGGGTAGATGTAATCTTGGGTTTGAAACTCAAAGGGACAGATGATTCTGGAAATTCAGTATCAGGAGGAGGGCCAGAAGTAGTGCCTGAAGTTCTCAATTTGGTATTTTGTGTTTTCTTATGTTCTGGACGTTGGTTAGGATTAGCCTTTGGAGGTAGAGGAGGCTTATTTTTCATTCTACGCGAATGTCGGGGAAAGGGATTTTGTTCTTCCACGTTGGATAATAATTTTTATTAACACAAAAAGAAATAAATAAAAAATAGGGTAATATAGGCATAAAAGACTACCAAGCAACCATGAACTACAATATACACCTTGGAGAACCATGTAATTAACATACGACAACCAATCTACCTGAATTTTGAGTTCGATGTATCATGGTATACAAGGTGACAAACTCGGTTACCTATGGATGGATAGTTCCCTATTAGGGACTCCCAAAATATACTCGATGGTACATGGGATTTTATTCCATAGTAGTGTTGTCTAATGCATAACCATTCTATGAGAGCATTCCCATATATGTTTCATGTGTGGAGCGGCATCCGATATGCTCGAAGGTACGTGGAGAACGATCATATACACTTACATACGTGGAACGAGATTTCACCCCCGGGATGCAACGCTGGAAAACAACGACAACTCCTTCGTTTAACGACACTGAAACATGTCTCTAGCCTATACCTCTAAATGTTTGCATTAATGTTACGAATTCTCCTTAGGTTGATTCAATAGATTTTACTATTTATCTTTGATTAAGTTACAATTTTAGGGCTCACAACGAATGCCACTTGAATATCCTTGAAAATGAAAATCTAGCATGAGAAAACAAGAATATTTTCTCTTTCAATGAAAATCTAGCTAAGGAAGGGAAGAAAAAATCAAGATACAACACAAAAATGCAGCAAACAAGATGCAAGATGCAATTTCCCTTTTTTATGCAACTGCTCCTAATCCAACGGATATGCAAAGCCCTAAATGCCAAATGAAATTTTTTTCTTTTCACCACACTTAATTTTCAAAATGAAGAAAAATAAGATGAAAATGTTCAATTACTAATTCAATTATACTTTTCAGAACGAGGACTCATACAAAAATTCATCCAAGCATTTAATAATCAAACACAACAAGTTTGCAAGCAACCAAACGATAAGAACAAAGAAAAATTGAAACCAATTCTTATTAAAGGAAAACAAACACAAATGAAAAATGAATGGGGGTTTTATAGATACCACAAGACACTGAAGACTCAAGGAAGCTCATCTAGAAGCAGGTTGATGAAAGAGAGGCTCAAAAACCAAGGCAAAACTTGTGCAAAAACAAGGACCAACACTAGTGCAGAGAGGGAACCAGTGCTTTGCAACATTGGGATAGAGTGGACCAGGGTGAGGTGCAACACTCTATAAGAGGCACTAGGGGAGCGTTGGGCTTGGGAAAGATGTTTCCAGCATAAAAATTTCAAAAATATTGAATGAATCCACTTCCTATGGATGTTCTTGGTTGGATGATGCAACAAAATTATATAAAGGAGGTAATCAAACACAAAGGAAAAGGAAAACCACCAAGGGAATACTTTGTTCCCTAATGTGGTCGCCAATTTGTTTTACAGGATTTATGATTGTGGACAAAGGTATCTCCCCTAGGTTTGGTGGTCAACCTAGAACAATAGAGAGAGAAGGAACCCAATTCTTTTCCTCAAAGTAAATAGATGATGGAGTGAGGCTTACCTGGAATCCGTCACACACTTCACTCCTTCTTTAGCTTGGAAGCTCTAATTGCAGCTCCGATCGCCAAAATTTGATCCTGCACAGTCAGATAACACAAGCCAAGAAACTGCAAGATGTATGCAATATCATCTAAATACTCTATTCAATAGATCAACATGGTATTGAAATAAGTGAAATAACAACATCACATAGAGGAAAACAAATAATTCTTTGCATTAATATAAATGGAAGGAAATTACAACCATAACTGGTAGTTGATATTATAGAAGATATCCTCCAAGTTGCTGACTCATCCTTTTCTTGTCACAATATGCACCTCTAGTCACCTTATTGGGTGTGGAGCCTGATTATCTTCCTTATTTAGATGTATTTTCACGTTGGACCCCTGTTATTAACAGGGCAGCAATGCCGCCCATTGTTTGATCGCTGTCAGGGGGGTTCAGGGGGGGCGGCCGCGACCTTTTGGAGCCCTCTCCCCTTGGTGGGGGTTTTTGGGGGCAGCGTCCCTGAAGCTAAAAATAAATGTAAAATTTCCATGTAAAATATTGTAATTTCGTAGTCAATCTGGGTTGTTCATTAGGCGGATGATCTGATGGTAGAAGTTATGTTTAGTTTAGGGTTTTTTGCCCAAGAAGGAAACCCCTGTATTGTATAGGTGTACTTTATTGTGTCTGTGTATGGTGTGTATACTCTGAGCGAGAATAGCAAGGGAACTGTGTGACAAAGAATAGGATATTACAACAGATCTGCTATAGGTTTTGTCTCTTCATTTTGTTGAATAATATAAAGGAAGGACTGGCTGTATCCGTGGATGTAGTTCAAGTTGGGTGAACCACATATATATGTGTCTCTCTTGTTTATATGCTTTTTGTGTTTGTTTTTCCTCATATTTTATGTGTTCCATTGCTCTGTAATATATAATTTTCTAAGACACCCTATGCATGAGATGATAACTACTTACTGCAGCAGCATAAGGGCATAATCACTCTCCAAATCCAACCATTACCTCTAACATATGAGAGGGAAAATATATAGGAGAGAGGGGTAAGTTGGTGTTGTCAAGATAAATTCCCTCTACGGACAGAGGCTATCTCTCTAGCCCTAGAGTGGGTCTAGAAACACAAGATTCTTTCTAACATGAGATTTCTTAACCAATGCTTATAATGTAAAGAGGAAAGAGACATAAATACCTTTTTCCAATCGTTATCCTTGGATCCGTTGATGGTGAACTCGATCCACGATCCCTGTAGGCTCGCTTCCTACTACTGATGGCACACGAATACCTGTGGATGATCAAGAGACAACACCAAACGTCATACAATATATAATAAATGTAAACACTAGCTATCTAGCAGATCAAGGAGTACCCAAATATTTGCGTAATCATGTAGACAAATATTGAAAGAAAATATCATATGTTATTATTGATAAATTACAAAAGGAGAGCTTACAACCAGGCATTGATGTTGGAGGCATCCTTAGATGAAAATCTGAGTCCTTCACCCGGCTCAAAATAATTCCTTCTCCTGTGCACTTAAGCTTAATCATGATGCTGATATGCAAAGGGATGAGAGTTCAGATGAGTCTAATAATGATCAACCAAGCTCTAAACTTGGGGGAATGAGGGATGTGAATTTATAGCAAGGAGAAGGAGGTTGGGAGCCCATGAAAGGAGGAGGAAGGCCCACTTTTAAGGGATGACCCCCTATGGATGAGATCAAGGCTCTAAAATGAGATAAATTGACCTTATCATCTATGCTCAACAACCAACTCGCCTTCCTTGAGCTTCTAGAGGTCGAATATTCTCCTCAATTTGAGGAAGAACTGCCAGAAAGGGGATCAATGTGATTTTCCAAGAAATAAACAAATTCTGGAAAATCCTAGAAGGTGAAGCATCGAGAATCTGGATCATTCTCCTGGATTTCTAGAGCCAACGTAGGTGCAAAGGATATCAACTTGCTGGTGGCCAACGCTGGCCACAGTGGAGCAACCTGTAGATGAACACACCCCAGTAGGCTTGTAGGGAGTGTTGGTCCTCAAACTAGCTCAAATAGGGCAGTTTATGTTTGAAACTCTGAGGGATGAAAGGTGCATGATTAGGGCTTTGTGGAAGATGATGACAAGGGGAATATGATGTTGATTGATCACATTAGGAGGCTCACTTTTATTGTGTTGGGGTTCCAGTGTTTTGGCCAGATTGGCAAGACCAAAATACTAGACAACATCAAACTGCTTTGGGACCTCAGGATCTAGCCCTCCTGGGTTCAGAGAGGGATCTCTCTATAAAAGGCAAAGAATGATATATCTTTGAAGCTCAAAAATAAAGTATAGGCTAGGTATGAAGCACAGGGGTTTTTTGGTTTGGTTTGGTTGGTTGGATTGGTTGGAGATCATTGACTGAGAAGGTTATGAAGGTAAAGAAAGAACAAAGTAGAAGGATGTTTCGGCAAAAGAAGATAGGTCAAGAAAGTGTCAATCCATTGGGCTATGGAGTCATGAAAGGGAATTACTTGCATAACAACTAAACAAGAGTTTCCATAGGGCAAGTCATCTATACTAAAGGATCTTTAAGATAGATGGTGAGATGGAACATTAAGGAGTGAAATGAAAGATGGAAAGAACCCACGTGCAGTGTGAAGATCAGGTCAGAAGTCATTTAAATCCAGACCTGCTTTGACATACTCAAAGGCTACTCTCAATGAAGGCACAAAGGGTAGCTTAAGATCAGATCAGAGGTCATTTAACTCCAGACCTGCTTTCAACATACTCTCAAGGAAAATAATTAATATTTGAACACAAAACTAGGCCTAAGATCAGAGAAGGGCTTTTAACCTTCAATGCTTTGACACTAGCTCAAAGAGATCTTAGAAAGGCCAATCTATTGGAAAAGGACCCCAGTGGACAAGGCTAACTCTAAATCCTTGGTATCCCAATTCTTCTAGCTTAAACCCAGCAAGAACATCTAAGCAACAAATTCCAAATTCAAACATCAGTAAGCATGGGCTAGACCAACTTCTTTGACTGGTTAAATTACATGAATTTGCTCTTAGATACACGATCAAAAGAAAACATCCAAGATAAGAAGAGCAGGAAAGCATAGAATACCATGCAGGGGTATATCCTAAGCCTGATTTATTGATTCTTATCAGAGAACAATGGACAGTATGATTAAAATGAAATAAGACAATGCAGTAAGGAAAACATCACTTGTAATATAGACCAGGATCCTGTGAAATTTTCTTGTTCAATTGATGTGCAAAACCAGTCACATACTTTGAGCTCAATGGCTGTTACATTCCAAACTTCTCCTCCTAGCCTACTAAATTACAAACTACTAAGCTACTTCCCCCACTAACTGTTCTAACAATCGAATGAATCCCTACAACCAACAACAACCACAACAACCTTTAGAACGTATTCCTCAGGGGTTCTTATAGGAGAATGAATGATGGCAGGAGTAGCTGTAAACTTAATTGTTTCATTAATATGGAGTGGAGGAAGTGTTCATGCCCACTCTGCTTAATGGCTCTGCATTGTTGTGTGTACTCTTTAGGCTGCTTTGGAAGTCTCTGTCAGGCTGACCATAACCTCATATGTGTTCTTTGAAGTCCTCTTTGACTGTATGGTACTCTGTTTTCTTCTGGAACAAGTAAGGTGACTGAAGGTTTTCAAGTCTCTCCATGCTTCCATGGCTGTTGTTCTGACAGTTCAGAAACCTCTATTAGTGCAATAACTTTTAAGAGTTTGAGGTGGCATGGAGAACGCTGTCGGAGGGTGTCCTTTCTGGAGAAAATATGTTATGTTGATATTAAACACATATATGGCTTGTTTCGTGTGCTTAGGCTTCATTAAGCCTCTTAATCATCTTCATGATATTCATCTGTGTCTTCATCCTTTAATCGTCGGATTATAAATATTAATCTTCAATCATAGGCGTTAATCCTTTGATCTGTTTCTACTAATACACTTTGCCTCCGTTGAGATGGTCTCTCTGTGCTCTGAGTCACAGTGACTGTGACTGTGGAGACAGAGTGGATTTCTCACTCTGTAAACCCTGCACAATACACTAAATTCATTATGAAATCCAAGGGAGTGGTGGAATATTACTGTGGAGACCGTGGAATGGTGGCAGAAATGGTGGATGCAGGTGAAAATGGGTAAAAAACCATGCGGAATGTTGAAAATGAAGCTGATGAAGGTTTGGGGGCAAGAAAGATTCTAGGCCATCTGATTAGATAAGGAAATGGTGATCAACGACTAGGATTCGTTGATGGAGGTGTTAATAGTAAGTTGGGCGGAAGAAATAAGATTTAGTGTAAAAACCCAAAGTTTAATGTTTGGGTGAATTACAAAGGAAATGGAGAAAAATGCATGAAAGAGGGGGCCTTTAATGGTGGGACCCAGAGGGCGGAGGGCAATTGAACGTGGACCGTTGGATCTCAGGAGGAGATCAACGGCGGGGATCTTCGGAGGAAACTCTATGGAAGCCCGATGAAAGAAACATGGGTGAAAACGCGATGGGATATGAACCATTAGATCAAAGAAATCGACGGTTGAGATTGAATTATGGGGCTTTCGGGAGAAAAGGGGAAAGGGTGGTATTAGTGAAAAAACCATAGGTGTTGTGCTGCAATAGAATGGTTTTGAAATTTCCCCAAAAAATGTGATATGGTCCGCCACCCAACACGTGTCCCTTTAAAACCGCTTTTATCGCATAATTTTAAAACATTAATGCTCGGATTCAGAATTTACGCGATATGCGTTCTCAGCCATCGGATGGGGGGGCGGAAGATCTGACAGTGGAGGTTAGAGCGCGATATGGAGAGATGCATGGGAGATTAGGTGGGATGAGGTCAAAGGTAGGTTAGATCCTGACCATCGGATCTACGGAATGGACATTCAAGATTAAAAGAGGGAGCAGGAAGGCAAAGGGGCAAGTGAAACAAGTGGGAGGAACGAGAGCCATTGGATCTATCAGATTGAACGGCTGAGATCCAATCGCATCGGAGAAGGGCACGGGCCGAAACTCCGAGGTTTGAACATGCGATTACACCTGGACCATTGGATCTAGTGGTAAGATCGACGGTCTACAGTCAGTCGAAGGGGTAAATTAAGAGAAGCGATGGGCGGGGAAAGGCAAAGAGAACTGGCCATTGATCTAATGTAGATCAACAGTGGAGATTGCGGCGGGGGTCTATTAGAAGAAAACCAATCGCATCGGAGGAAATATAATAAACAAAGGGAGGAGGCACTCACAGAAGTTCCGATTGCGATTAGCGCCTACGGGCTTAGTGCCTGGTTATGGCGCCTGGTTCTATGTGGTAAAAGGGGCTAGGGGCTAGCCGAAAGGGGCTTAAGCCTGTAATGCAAAAGGGGATTTTTGGCTTAAATTTAGTTCTTTTTAAGGCCAAAAGGAGGGTTCTGGTAGAGGGAATAAGGGGTTTTTAAGCCATACAGAGGGCAATTGTAACGTTAAAATGGGAGTTAGGTTGATCGGGAGGGTCAATGAGGGATTTCGAAAGGGGGAAAAGGTGAGGAAGTATAGGTTTTGTGGGAATGAAATAAGGGGAAATGGGATCCTTTTTAAGCATTCTTCTTCTCAAAACAGTGAGGCTTTTTGGTGGAAACAACATTGAAGATTGTTCAACGGGAAAAAGACACATGGAGGCTTCAAGAATGATATTTTTTCAGAGGAAATGTATTTCTTGAAGGCTCAAAGACATTTTAGCCACCTGTTTGCTTGTCAAAAAATTCAAAGGTGGCTAACAGATTGGATGTGACAAAATGGCCTATAACACTGACCCTAGCCAATACTTAGCCAATTTCCTAGCCTTCCGAGCTCTTACTTCCTTGTGTAGTCCAATGAGGAATCAAGCCCCTATTTAATTAGGAAATTCCCTAATAATAGTTGCGCAGTAGATCAAGGCTCATCCTCTGACTCCATGCACCATCTTTATAATTGGATGATTATACAACTGATAATACACCTCCCTGTAACTCCAATCTCAACTAGGTCTTGCTCAAAACTGAAATGCTTGAGTTATTTATGAGTGAATTGTCAGTTATCTGATTGATCACTGCATGTTAATTAAATCTAATTTAATTCACTTGACCTCTCACTAGTTCCTCCATGAGTTAGAACTATTTAAACTGATTTAACTCAAATAAATTAAGTTAATTAATTACAACTCAAAATAAACTCAACCAGGGCTCCTAAAAAGTAGGAGACACTCTACATGCCTCTAGTTTGACCTTCACCTATAATTAATTGAACTAACTAAGTCTTCCCAACTTAGTTAAATCGTACAAGATATCATGTGATGTGGAATTACAATTTACTTCTATTTTAATTAAGGGAAAATTCAATTAGAATCCCCTTCTTATTTCCATTTTCAATATTTCTTGTTGCAAATTTCAACACACCCTCTCAAAAAGAAAGGAATTCAAATCTATCCCAACCCGGTACCTTTGGAATGTTCTTCATGCAACACTTCTCTCTAGTGTTGTTGCTACTGCAACTTTTGAAATTGAAAAGCATCCAAAATGAATCAATTGTGATCATTATGATGCATCTATCACCCGAGTCCTTGACTACTACTAGCCACTGCACTGTCGACTGAAAACTTTGTGTTGCTACTGACTCTGCATTGTGCCATCTGCATTGCTGCCAACTTTACATTGCACTCCCCAATATTTGACTGCTGCTAATATCTACATCTGTCACCCTAACATCTGACTGCATTAACAACCATTTATCCATCCTGATACTGTATATTGTGGGCTCCTGTAGCAAGGTAATGATCCATGAGACAAGACATCTCAATGGACCCTTCCCAAAATTTTTCACTCTTGGGTCTATTACTTCACAACGCCCCATCTCTCTCCTGGAGGTATGGCTACATGTAGTACTCCTTCTTCCCACTTGGATCAAACTTTCCTACTACTAGAGGTCTCTGACTGATCATCATCCTCATTTTCATCCCAACTATAAACTGGATGAGGCTACCTCCTAAGAGCTAAATCATTCTCCCTCTCAATCACAACATCTCTAATCCTTGCCTTGCTCCTCAAGGTTGTGCATGAATCTTCCTCTAATGTGTAGAGGCTCTTGACCCTGACACCAAATTGTTTGAGTTAACATGAAGCAAGATTCTTGAGGTAAGTCTTCCCATCTCTGAAGACTACCTCATACCCATTATATTTAATCCTGAATTTCTTCATTAGTTCAAGTTTCCTGGCTTCATTTTATTACCTAATATCTCATTGAGAGTCTTCCACATAAAAAGGGAGTATCTTTTCCATTTAGTTTCAAGACTATGTGGTCTCTCACACCCTCCAGGTGATCCTCCTAGATCTTGCTACACACTTCTTCCACTCCACTAGATCTTTAGCATTAGATGTTGGAGGCTTTGGGATATCATAATCTATGAATTCCTTAAGTTTATCATCTTCCAACACTTCCTCCATCTTGTCCTTCCAAGCAATATAATTCGAACTACCCTCAAGGGCATATTTGAGTCTCAATCCATAGAAAGACATCCTGCTAGCTCTGAAGAATGATACTGCAAATTCGATTCACTTGTAAGGACAAATTTGAATTCTTCTATTCTATTATGATTTTTTCTCTAATACCATGTAGAAAATCCACGTAGATTCAAACTGATATTTGTAATATGCTAAAAAAATACTTGAATCTACTCTACAAATTGCGGAAACCAATTACTATCGTAAAATCACATGAACAAGAAAGAGAAAGAATTTCAATCACACAACATAGATTTTTCTAGGGAAAGCCTTGGCTAAAAACCCCAGTATCTATATATTGCATAAGTCAAAAAATATGAGAACAATGCAATGCTTCTCTCATGATTGAGAGCTCTCTGCACTATCTTTGTCTGTCTCACTGATTCTTAGGCTGACTCTGGCCAATACGTAGCCAATTTCCTAGCCTTGCAAGCTCCTACTTCCTTGTGCAGTTCAATGAGGAATTAAGCCCCTATTTAATGAATAAATTCCCTAATAATAGTTGTGCAGTACATCAAGGCTCTTCCTCTGACTCCATGCACCATATGTACAATTAGATGATTATACAACTGATAGTACACTTCCCTTTAACTCCAATCTCAACTGGTTTTCCTCAGAACTGACATGCATGAGTTATTTATGAGTGAATTATCAATTATTTGATTGATCACTGCATGTGAATTAAGTCTAATTTAATTCACTTGACCTATCACTAGTTCCTCCATAAGTTAGAACTAGTTAAACTGATTTAACTCAAATAAATTAAGTTAATTAATTACAACTCAAAATAAACTCAACCAGGGCTCCTAAAAAGTAGGAGACACTCTACAGGCCTCTAGTTTGACCCTCAAATCGATTTAACTGAACCAACTAATTCTTCCTGACTTAGTTAACTCGTACAAGTTGTCATTTGTTGTGGAATTACAATTTACTTCTAATTTAATTAAAAGAAAATTAAATTAGAAGCCTCTTCTTGTTGCCATTTTCAATATTTCTTGTTGAAAACTTCAAAAACAACTTCTTTATTTTCTTGATGCATTGTTTGGGTTTGTGGGTGTACCTACCCTATCTTTGCATATTTAGCCTTATAATTACTAGGGTACGATGTTTCTCCCTTGCTGGTCTGACCAGGGCTAACGAGTTTTTTCCCCTCATTACTTTGCTTGAGTGTGGCAGGTTGTGCAAGTTCATCATTCTAGTTTGGTATCTAAGACCTTTTCCTGGACCTCAAGTCATACCTCCTATGTAATTTTTCCTACATAAAATCAAAAAAATGTTTGCAACATGTATCTATGTGTTCCTTGTTTAGGGGGATATCTATAACCTCATCTTCCTCCCCTTGCATTTCTATTTCACACTCTTCTTCTGACATAGTCGAATAATGATTTTTCTTAGCATAAAGGGCATTTTCTAGGCCTTCCTCTGAGTCATCCTCCATGGATAAGGTGGGTTGTGTTTAATCTTGATGGTCCCTCCTCTCTCTTTGTAAGATTTGTAATGGATGTCTCCTATACTGGGGATTGAAATATCCAGTTCCAGGTTCACCAACTTGTTTGTGAGGTTTCTAATAAGCTTATTCATCTCTTCTAGCTTTTGAACATGAGCCTCCTTAATTTGAATAGAGGATTCAACCTCTTCCTTTCCCTTTATTATTTCACTATATTATGATTTTCCCTTCAATTTCCCTACTAATGCAAGATTCAAGTCTACCTCCAGGGCATCAATTTGAATATGATCTAATATATGCGATTTTCTCTCTCTCAATGTTGTTGCACTGAAAATTGTCATCCTGAAATTCTGCTATGTGTATGAGCTAATTATCACTCATACTTCCTCCTTTGGAAGTCTAACATATCAGTTATTCATGTCAAGCCTTGAAAATAAGAGAAAAGTTCTTAAAAATCTCCTTAACTCTAGTATCGCACTTTCTCTTTATCTTGCCTACGGTCCCGCACCTAATGTTCATGACTCCTGCGTACCTGAATGAACTTTCTCTGTGTTATGGGTGCGGACCCCTGTAAAAGATTAAAAAGGCGCAAGTAAACTCAAAAATCTCACTTTCAATAAATTCTAGAAGCCTCTGCAAAGAATCTTGCGGTGGCAGAACCGCTCTTTTGAGGTTCATGTATCCCTTACCTTAAGGAGCTAACCCCTTGATGTGAGGAGCTTATCCCTTTGAAGGAGGATTCTTTCCCTTCATAGTTGGAACTGAAACCTCCTCTTTTCCACTATAAAAAGAGGCATTGGGTAGCCTCAAGGGGAGTTCAAGCTTTAGAATTATTTGAGGTTAAGTGCTGTTGGGATTCAGACTCATTTAACTGAGATTTTTGTGAGGAGAGATCACATACCTCTATCTATCTCGATTGGAAGAGCGCAAGGCTTGTTAGAGTAGAGGAGATTCCTGCTTCAGACCCTGGGAAGGCATGTTCAACATCAAGGCTAAGGTTGTAAGGTTTTCTTTCTTTCAAAGTTAATACAAATGAATTCATTTTTCTCAATAAGCTGTTAATTAACTGTTTATTTCATGGATTCCTTGATCACCATGATAGGCATGATTTATAATATTTACTATACAGGTGCTATTTAATTTTTGCTTGTTTGTGACTGCAGCTTTATAAAGATAACTCCTTCAAGTGACCGAGGGACAACTACTTCGAACAAGCATTGGATCTAGGGTAAGTCCTTAACACCTTTATAGTATTCTTTTGTAAATTTCATATGTTTAGAGAAAGATAGGTTTATTTGGTTGTTTGTTTCTAGATTACCTTTTAGTACTAGGGAGATTGATCTTGTCTACAAGATTGATTAATCCACCTAACAAATTGGCGACTCCACTTGGGATGATTCTTGTTGTTTTTGGTTCTCCTTTATTTTGATTTGAGGAAAAAATTTTACTAGTTTTTGATTGATGGATATCTGCCTGGGTAGCTTAGGTTTTCTCTGTTCTTGAAAATTTTGAAATCTTTTATGTTTTTCTTGAACTTTTCTGGGGACCGCACTTTGTTCTTTTGCACAGTGCGGACAGTTTTGCACTTTCCTTAAGTAACCAGTGCGGGACCGCACCTGTTACTTCTGGGAGCCTGCGGACCCTGTTAAAATTTTGGAAAAACTCCAAATTTCTTTTTCTAGTTTATCTTTAATTTGATTTAGATTTTTTTATTATCTGCCCATATTGGTGTTGTTTCTGTCAAAAGCCTTTTTTGAATGAGTTCCAACAGTATTTATGTTTTTGATGATTTTCTAGAAGTTTTGCAAGTTGGATTGCTTTTCATTTGGTCTATGTAGTGACTCAAAGAATTGGAAGTTTGAAATACCTCAGATTACATTGGTATTTTTGCCTTCTTGTTGAGTCTGACCTGGTTATGAAATCCATCCTTTATTGAGAAATAGATCTAGTTGTTTCTCTGCAAATCTTCGAAAAAACTTTGTTATAGGTTTTGAATTTCAATTTTATAAAATGAAACATATCTGGATGTTTTTTTATTTGTTTGTTATTCTGGACAAATAGATCCTTAGTTTATTGAACAACTAAGTAAAACATTTTTCAAAAAATATTAAATCTTTTGTTCAATTAGATTTTCAAAGTTTGTAGATCTCAAGATTAGTTTTTGTAGTTTTGAGTGCTTTTAAAATTTGTAGATCTCTTTTGAAGGAAAGTTGTTTTTGTAGTTTCAAGTCTTGAAAGTGAAAGGATTTTAGTGTGAGCATTGATAATTTGTCTCATTTTGCATTCTTGTTGAAAAGACAAAAAAAATTTCTTCCAGTTATTCTTTATGTTCAAAGAAATAATTCTCTCTTAAAAAGAATTGCATCCTCGAACTCTTTCTTTAGCTAGAATTTCATTGAAAGAAAACGAATTGATTATCATTTTTAGGTGCATTTTTAGTGTTTTTGGAAGTTGAGTCTTCACACCATCAAAGTTTCATTTCCATACCTATTGAATTAAAGAACAGCCCATAAAAGTAACGATTAATTAAAATTCATCTAGTAATCTTTTTATTTCTAGGGCTCTTACCACCAATGTAGCTTAGGCTAGTATCTTGGAGTAGGGAGTAATTAACTCTCCAAGATAGTAAAAAAAAACAAGTAGATAAATCTTGCGGTAAGAAATAAATCCAATTGTAATTGGTACAATCTGGGAAGCTTCTCTTAAGGGAGTTAATCACGAGATCATATCCGAACCTTTGAGACAATCAATTATGTTTCATTGGGAAAGATAGAAGATCTGTGTGCATTACAAACGGTAAACCTCAGATTAACCATTGTCGAGGAGCCTGGGGTCACTTGTCAGTAAACCTCAGATTAACCATGTCGAGGAGCCTTCAAGGGGATTGAGCTTTGTTACTCTTCCCTTGCGCATGGAATCGGATCGTAGACTGTTCCCCCAGTTGTATTTGTTACTGTTGGTAACCTTAGTGTCCATAAGCTTAAGATTATTTCCTAAGGTGACGATGAAGGAAAGATCTCACTGTACCTGGAGCAGATGTTGACTAGACTCACTTGGACTCTCTGGGGGGTTCTCTTCACACGAGATGGTTTTGTGAAGAAACTTGTGCCAGTCTGTTTCATTAAGCAGGTTGTCGGGGTAACTGTTCCAACCACCCTTTCTGTATTAAATTTCTACTAAGTTGGATTTCATCACCAACTAGTGTTTTTAGTACGGGAAGTTACTGTTTGTGTGTGGTTTGAACTCTTAGATTTTAGACATGTGATTCAGCTATTTGTTTCTTTAGAGACTTTAGGTGTTTTTATTGAGATTTTCTTTGTTTGTGTGTGATTGGTTAATATTTAATGGTGGCAGAATTACCAAGACAATCCCGGAGACTTCAAGGGAAACCCCCTGAATATACACCAAGTCAACTTGAAGGGTTGTGTGCTCTAGTATCATCTAGTAGCGGTAGAATTAGATCGACAGAAATTGGAAGTTCATCTATAGTTGTTCATCCTGGTCATCAAATACCCACAACATAACACATTCAAGAACTAATTTCAGTTTCGGAAGTTACTGGTAATATTTCTCCTTCCAGTGAACTAGCTGACGAACCTGAAATTTCTGAGCCTGAAACTGAACATTTTGTTTTGGAAACATCCTCAGTATTTATTACACCAACTTCTAGCGATCCTGGTTCACCTAGGGTAATAAATATTGTTACTGAAGATCTTCCATCTGGCCTTATTTCTATTGAAGAACTTGCTAGTCCAGATGAAGAGATATCTCTTCCCGAATCCCCTCAGTCTTTAGATCTTAGGGAGTGTGAATCCATTTTCTACAGCCCTATTCAGACAGATACTTGGTATCTATCTTTGACAAACTTTTTAGAAAACCGAGGTCTTGATTTTTCTCCACCTCGAATTCCATTTCATCCTACGCCCAGAGGTTACTATCCTTCATCCATTATGGCAAGAGAGTCATCTATGTTTTCCCAGACACTGGAAGCATTTTTACATGGTGGTCCTTCTGTTCCTTCAGGATATCAGGCTCTGTCTGGTACTTTCTTTGGAGCAGCTCCTCGACCGATTGAACAAGTATTATTATCTGGTCTTAATGGAATTAAAACTGAAACATCGAACGCAGAGCAAATCTTTATGATGTCTGGTAATATTCTGAATCCTCAACCTCAAGGCAGTCAGTTACCGCTTGGAGGACATTTTCAGGGAAGTCAGTTACCGCCTAGAGGGCAACCTCAGGGTAGTCAATTACCGCTTGGGGGGCAACCTTCAGGCAGTCAGTTACCACCTGGGGGGCAACCTCAAGATAACTTTTTCCCAGGACAAACTGTGGGAAAATATTATTTTGGAGAACAACCTCAAGGACAGTACATAGCTCAAGGTTTTCAACCTTCAGGACAGTACATACCCCAAGGTCAACCCCAAACTCAATATGTTCCTCAAGGTCCTTATCAACCCCAGATTTAGTACGCACCTCAGGGTTATCAACCTCAAGGTCAGTACCCAATTCAAGGTTTCCAACCACCTTCTGGTCAATCATTTGTACAAGAAGCCGGAAATTTACCACTTACTTATCAACCCTACGTTCAACCAGGCTATGGTCCTTACATTCAACCTTCTACGGGACAATACCCCGGAATAAACATGGTGTGGGATTCGTCCCAAATTCAACAGACTATGCAACCTAATGTGCAGTTGTATTCTCAACCTCGGCAGCCTTTGGTTTCTGGTCCAACCCAACAACCTGTTCAGTCTACTATTCAAACCCCTGCACCTGGTTCTGTCCAGCAGTCTGGGCCTAGTACACCTCAGACTCCACCTCAAACTGCTGCAACATCTGTTCAACCTATAACACTTGTCTCTGGAGTATCTGTAACTCTGGTTTCTACTATCCCTGCATCCGTGAAAATCTCTCAAGTCTTTGTACCCCAGTCAGGACCTACAGTTCAGACTTCGGTCCAAATACCTACAGGACAAGCTGGTACAAGTACGATTGTCACAAGTCAACCGCAATTCACGTATCAACCGTACCAGGGACAACCTCAATTTGGTCCCGTTTCACAAAATCCAGCTTATCAGTATCAACCGTACACTGGCTATACTTATCAACAGCCTTAAAAACCCAAGTTTGGTCCGGTTAATCCTAGTTTTCCGGAAGGTTACACAATTCCTAATGCAAATCCGATTCCCAGTTATCTTGGGTATCCTCCTCCCATAACTACTTTGGCTACTCAAGGTTTTTGCGACCCTAACCGTCATTTACCATTTATTGAAACTTTGGATTTACCTGATTTGACACGCCTTACGAATGATCCAATTTTCTATTATCCGTATTGGCTGCCAATACCACATAATTTGCCCAGTGATATACCAAAATTCAAGGGTAAGTCGGGAGAGGATCCATCAAATCACGTTATGACTTATCACCTCTGGTGTGCATCTAATTCAATAATTGATGATTCAATTCTCTTATGTCTTTTCCAAATAACTCTTATTGGTCTTGCCGCCAAATGGTACATTGAGTTACCACGAGGCTCTTTTAATAATTTCAGTCAGTTAGCAACTGCCTTCTTGACTCATTTTCAGTTGCTTGTCAGATACGACAATGGCACGGAACTATTAACTTCGCTAAAGCAATCCACGTCCACATATATTTCTGATCATATTCACAAATGGCGACGTAGAAGGCGTTTAGTGAAAGTTTACATTCCGGATCAAATTTTGGCGGAATGGTTTGTTAAATCATTGTTACCCAAAATCACTGAAAATGTAGCTAAGGCTGAAGTTGTTACTGAGGAGAAAGTCATTGCTCAAGTTCAGTACCTTGACCTCGTCTATACGCAGTCAGGTACTTTACATGAAAAAATCCCTGATCTTCCAAAACAAGGTCACTAGGGGAATTTTGAGGTCTAAAATGGGCCTCCTAAGAAAAATGTACAACAAAATTAAACATTATAACAACCAATAGGATTCAAGATGATGAGGTCAACCATGGGGATGATTTTCCATTTTTTAAACAAAAGGGTAAAAATATTAAAAAATAATAAAATAATAAAACTACTTCTTCAACTCATATTTTCAACTTATCTCCCAAAATTTTTACTCAAATTTCGAGTGGGAGTACTCGTTGGATGCAAAATTTAATTCCTAATCCAAGGAGTACCCATGTTGCATACTTTCAATGAACTCTACTACATGAAAAATGAGAAATACATAAAAAAACGTGATTGTAATCACGTTTTTTATGTATTTCTCATTTTCGTGTAGTATCACCCATCAATGTGCAGCATGATATAACAGACAGAAAATCTAAATTTCGTCAGTGGTGCTCCGTACGAGACGGTAGCTGAGATAGAGTGAAAAATGTGGTCGAAAAGTAGTTTTTTCATTTTTCCCTCTAAAATTTGATGATGTCATCAAATCTTATATGATTTTTTCCACTATTATTTTATAATTTCCTTAGGAGGCCCATTTTAGACGTCAAAATTCACCTAATGCAAATAACTGCACTTCTTCAGGGTCTCATGCCGCTGATGGTATGATTGGTACAGTCAATACTAAAAGCAAGAAGAAATCTTCAAATAATTCTTCTCCTATAATAACTTTACCTGATTCCCCAAAAGGAGAGTCTTCCGTTGAAATTTCTGCTGACATTCATGTTGTAGAGACATCTAGGACCAAATCTAAATCCGACAGTAAAAAGAAGGGGAAGAATAAAAAAAAAAAGAATTCAAAAGAAAAAATAGATAAAAATGAATCTAATGACGAAAAACGCAAGCCTCGCTATCCTTGTTACATTTGCGACGAGGATCATTTTACTAAAGAATGCCCACATCGAGCAGAGGTTTTGAAATTCGTTAAAGGTTCACAACAACCTGCTATCTTGAAGGATCCTTTTCCCACTAAAGATAGTAAGATGGTTGGTTTTGTGAGCCCCCCATGAAATTCTTGACAAGCAAGCTGGGGGCTAGATTGTTTTGGAGCCTTCAAGGAATGCCTTTCCCCTGAAAACCCATTATCATTGAAGTCTCTTTGTGCTATGCCTAACATAAATTTCCTCTGCTGATTCCCATCTCAAAAGGCCTATTTTTTCCCTTTCTACCCCTGCAAATCCTCCCTTTGAACCTTTGTTCTTCCCTTTTTCAAAGTCCCCTTTCTCCCATTTATTTCCCCCATTAACCTCTTAAATCCCCTTTAAATCCCACTATTACCCTTGGTTTCCTATTTTTCCCCTTCTTTCCCTTTATCGTTACCATTATTTGGCCTCGAGTTGCATTAAAAATGATTTAAAAACCCACGCTAAACATTATATCAGGCTGAGCCCCTTTTCCCTCTTAGCCCCGCACCTCTTCCTCCATGTGATCCAGCGCTGAAACCACCCGCAAAGTCCTAAAGGCGCTTGTCGTTCTTGTTTATCGGGCGCAACGTCGGCCGTTAATCGTTGAATATCGGACGACGATCATTAATCTCTGCAGCGTTCATATTTTCCTGTTCAAACCCCCCGATCGCGCCATCGTCGTTCGTGTAACTATGATCCAACGGTTCGGAGTCTGCCTTCCTCTGTGGTCCCCGCCAGCGCGCTCGTCAGAAAACAACCCGGTTTCTATCGCACCTCCTTTGTGCGGTAGGCGGTATTTCCCGATAGCCCAGCGATTCCACTCATCAAACGACGCGTGTCAGCCACACTGTTTCAAAACCACCACTCCATCACGCACTAAAGCTTGACCACGGATGCCGAGCGATATCCATGTCAGTCGTTAGACTTCGGGCGCCTCATCCAACGGTCATCCATCGTCGAAGATGCACGTAGTTTAACTCCCGATTGCTGTACTCCTGGCCCACCATTCTTTGTTCCCCACCGTTGATCTCCTTTGAGACCGACGACCCAGATTTGTTTCCCTCACCATTGACTGTTCCATGGTCGACCACTCCCACCACATCACCCCCACATGTATCTACTGTACGCCAGCCCATTCCATTTCATATATTCGTTCAGAGAATCATTTTTCGTGATTTTTCATGTAAAACTGTCTCTACTCCATGCACGTCCCTCGGACTCTCTTCGTTGTTTTCTCAACGCAAACCTGCACGACCCCGCCATGTCACCTATCTGCATATTCTTCCTCATCGTCGTCTGCACTGTATCCACCATTCCCATGTTTTTCTTAACTGTTTTCATGTCTTGCAGGGTTATAAGTAGCAGAAAGCCTCCAAATCTCTCAATCTCTGTTGTTGTAATGGAGAAATCGAAGAAGATCATTTACAGCGGCTGAATTTATGAGCAAAGACCCGGGAAGGTGAAGACAGGACGTTCATTTAAAAGAGTGGGATTTAAACTTTGTGGAAACCCTCCGGCACCATTAGAGCCCGAGTTGCATGGACATAGATAGAGATGGTGCAGCAAAATGTTTCAGTACAAAGGCAGGGAAGGTTAGGGCACACCAATGAAGATCTTAAGCCTTAAATCAGTGGTTTGAGAGGCAAAGCACCAGTTTGAAGACCCCGAGGATCGATGAAAATATCCTACGTACAAGTAAAGGTAACATCAGGGTTTATTCACCAGCAGTATGTTTTTCTTCATAAAGGACAGAGCACCCATACAGCTTCTATTATGCACCATGTCCCTGAAGGAATTTCCACCCTAACCACAGTTCAGAACTACCAGAAACAATTATGTAGCAGACTTCTTAGCAGATTGTTTGTCATTTGTTTATTCGCCACAAGTACAGCAGAGCGCTGCAGCCAGGATGCATCAAAGTCAGAACAAGAGTAAATAGAATCATGAGGAAGATCATTCCTACATCAAAGAACGACAGGAATTGAATGCAGAGATTTAAAAACAGAATGGGTTTCGACCCTCTTTCCTTTCAGAAGTTTTAATACTGCATTTAGTCCTTCACCTACCTCTTCTCCTTCTCCTCAGCTATAAAGCTCATGAGAAAATATTGTAATGGTTGTTGATGAGATATCTGAGAATCGCAAGCATCTCTTGAGATAAGTTCTCTATGTATAATTGTAAGATAGGCTGAGTGAGATGTATTCAGATTGAATGACCAAGCTATTGGCTATGTTGTACCTGATTGGTGTTGATGTTTAATATGATAAGCACATTTCATTGGATCCTGATCTAAAGCTGCGGTGATGTTTTTATATCTCTGTGTTTATTTCCATTTCATTTCGTTTCTTTTGGCTTGCATCAGAAGTTTGGCATAAGATTCACCCTTGATAGGTGCCTTATGTTGCTGCTCTCCCAACCCTTTATGTTTTCTGCTTATGTGTGTATCTGAATATTTATTTCAATTAATTTAACCAGTGTAGTGGATGTTGTTGTCTGCTCTCTGATGTATGGATTAATGGAATCTATGTTTAGATGTTCTTGTTAGGATTTAGTTGGATGAGTTGAGAACACCGGGGGGTCTAGAACTCTGTCTTTGCCTTGCTGGGATCTTTCCATTCCAATTAAGCCTATCCAAGTTCCCTTGTGCTGCCTCTGATTTTGTCCAAGCAGGTCTGGAGTTAAATGACCTTTGACCTGATCTATAGACAGGATTAGATGGTTCTCCTTCCTTCATTTTCATTCCTTAATGTCCCATACCACCCTCTCACTTTAGCATCCAAGGCTTTAGATGACTAGCCCAACCGAAAGCTTGCATGTTAACACCAAGTAAATCCTTTCCTGACTCCATTGCCCAATGGACATGGTTTTCCCTGGATTATCTCTCCTCTGCCTAAATTCCTCTTTGCCCAACCTTGTCTCATGCTGAACCCTTCCTTCCTGATTCCCAACAACCAAACTTACAATTAAACAAACAAACCCCGAGCCCATAACTAGCCTAAAATCTAAAATTTGAGCCTTGAAGACATAAACCTTTGGCAATCATAGAGAGATCCCTCTCTGGACCTAGGAGGGCTAGATCCTAAGGTCTGAAAGTGGTTCTGATGTTGTCTCGTCTTTTAGTCTTGCCAATCTGGCCAAAACATGGGAACCCCAACATAATGGCGACTCCACTGGTGAAATTCTAAGCATTTTCCACTCTACATCACAAGAACCTTAGAAACCCTACAATATTTGGTTAGGTTGGCAGTAGGTCACTTCTATTCTTGAATCAACCTCTATTTGTTGTGTTTTTCTTATACTCTTAGACAGAGTCTGGAAAGGGCCAGGTAGCCTCCAGATCACACCCAGGTAAATGCCCTCCCAGTCAATCTCTGGTTGGAGTTTGTTGTGTTTTTGAGGTTATTCTTGAAGGGTGACATTACTTAAGCACTGTGGTGGACAGTGTAACCCCCTAGATATACCCTAAACCTTCCACCTGGTGACTCCATAGCTCCTAAACGATTAAAGACTCCACTGGTGATCAGTAGGCCTGCTGATTAACTTGGTTTCACATAAGACTCCACTGGGAGACTAGCCTTTGAAACAACATCAACCACAATAGAAATAACAAGTAGGTTAAGCTTTTGGTTAAAACAACGTTATGGCTTCAAGAAACATTCATACAAGAGCTTACCCTGATCCAAACCCGACTGAAATAGTTGATAACCCTGAGAACTTTCTCAAGAAACCATCTTCATCCAGAAGGTAAACTATTTCTAGTCACATCTATAGAGCTAATTCTGCACTAGAAGATCTTACAGCTCTGTTGCATTCTTATCCTGACCTAGACCTTCAAAACAGATTGCCTAGAACTAGGTCATTTAGTGTTTCAGAACAGTCAGACCTCGAGCTTCCTGGTTCACCATCTCATAGTGGTGAGCACGTTAAAGACACAGAGACCCCTCCATCTACACCCCCAGACGTTCACTTCATCCAAAACTTGGAGTTTTGTCATCCCAGGTCTGTTCAACAGATTTCTGTTGGTCATAATATTCCTGTCATTCATATACCAGCTGCTCAAGTTAACTTTCTACCTCATCAGAATATCATCATGGCAGCCTGGTATGCACCTTTGATGTTACCTCGGCCTATAGTGCCCCTGCCAAATGATTATCAATCAAAGATCCCACATTTCACTGCCAAAGAATCCATCACAACCCAACAACATGTAGATAAAATGGAATATTCTTTTGAATATATGGAAATAGATGATGATACAGTCAAAATGAGAATTTTTGCCCAAAGTTTGGGAGGTGATGTGAAAAAGTGGTTTAAAAGCCTACCCCCTAATAGCATCCAAGACCTTCCTGCTCTATACGAGACCTTCATCAACAAATGGGAAGTTAGGGAAAATCCTCGCCAGCTCCTAGCTGAATACATGAGCCTTAAAAGAAATGTAGGAGAGAGTGTCCATGATTACTCAACAAGATTTAATAGCATTTACAATGCTCTCCCTCCTCATATGAAACATCTCCAAGGTATGGCCCTAGCGAAATATCCTGAGGGTTTTGATGCTGACATGGCTTATCAGCTCAGAGATAAAGAGTATACCACTTTGGAAGACATGCAGAAGGGAGCTATAAACATAGAAGCCAACCTGATTGAGAAAAGGGCAAGACTGAGAGCTGAGAAAAGAGTAACATATAGAGATGACAATGTAGCCTCCGCATCTTATCCCAATTATGATAGATTATCTAAGAATGTGGAGAAGCTGCAACAAATGATGGAAAAAATGGTTGTCACAGTTAGCAATCAGAACAAGAATCAAAATCAGAACCAAAACTTTAGGAGAAACAATGCCACTCCCAACAGACAAAAAGAATCAGATCAACAAGTCATTCCCCCATTCCAAAACTTTCTTGATGAAGATGAGGGAATCATAGAAGAGTCTGAAGGGAATACAATAAACATGTTTGAAATAGATGGCTCAATCCCTAACTGTGGCTCAGAGGAAGATCAGCCCTCGCCCTCATATGGGGATGAGGAAGGATTAGAATCTGAAGCCTACAGACTTGGATTTGAAAACGCTATAATGCAGGTCAGAGAAAAATATGAACTTAGGAGAAAAAAGAACCAAGACACTTCCAAATCCCAAGCCCCTGAAGTAACCATCAAGAAAAGACCTGAGAGATCTTCTAAAGTAGCTGCTGTAAATAACAAATTAGCAGCTGAGAGTTTTGAGAGAGACAAGGAGAAAGACAACCAAAACACTGAAAAACAAAGCCAACCAACTAGCAACACTAGCACTGCAATTAGCGCTCCTGATACGACAGTTACTAACCCTGTACATAGTGAGAAATCACAAACTGATTCAGCCACTAAGACGGTGGCAAATAAAACAGAGTTAAGCGCTCCAAAGACCCAGCCCACTTTCAATTTAGAAAGTGAAATTGCAAAGATCAAAATCTCTGTACCACTAGCTGAGCTGGCCACTCAAGATGTATATAAAGGCCAAATTTTGAAAGCTTTTAATTTAGGGGAAAACAATGATACTGTGAATCTGAACGATGATCAACCAGCCCTCCTATTTGGACCAAAGATCGAGGGAAAGTTTCAGGAGGGGGTAGTTCCACCTTTATATATCAGTCTCAACATTCATGATAAGATACTTCACAACACCATGCATGATTCTGGAGCATCACACAACTTAATGCCTAAGGTAGTGATTGAAAAACTAGGCCTAGGGATAACCCAACCCTACAAAGACTTGTACTCTTTTGACTCTAGCAGAGTAAAATGCCTAGGCTTGATCAAAGATTTGTGTGTAAGTCTGACCCAGATCCCTGCTAAATGTATGGTCATGGATGTTGTGGTGGCAGATGTGCCACCCAAATATGGCATGTTATTATCAAGATCCTGGGGAGCCAAGCTGCAAGGCACAATGCAGATGGGTGGCTCATATGCCACGGTCCCTATATTTGGCCAACTTAGAAGACTGTATAGAGAGGCCCAAATGAAATTCTTAGTCAGTAGCCCCGAGAAGCCGGAAAATCCACCATTATACTCTGGACATACAGATCTGGACTCTTTCATCCTCTACAACGACCAATCTTCAGGAGAACCAGCACCAGAAAACAGAGCTACAGTTAATGAAATAGAGCCCATGGACTTTAACATAATGGCTACCCTGGACTTAGAAGAAAATAACGCAGAAAGCCATGGGCAGAACGCTGAAAATGACACTCTGAGTGAACTAGAAACAGAAATCAAACAACAAACTGGCCACCTCCCTGATCTCCACACCCCTAATGAACCACAAAATGATTTACAACCTAGTACAGACTCCAAAACACAACATAATGGCGAACCCCTGTGGGAAATGAATTTCGATGGGTCCTATACTAGGCAAAATGCTGGAGCAGGAGTGTGGTTACGTAATACATAAAGTAATTACGCAGAGAGCCACGCTGTAAATCTACACTTCAAATGTACAAATAATATTGCAGAATATGAGGCTCGTATCCTTGGCTTAAAGTTGTTGAAAAAATTAGGAGCCCATAGGATAGCTGTGAGAGGGAACTCAGAGTTAGTCATAAAACAAGTAAACGGTGAATATACAGTGAAACATCCCCGACTAAGAGCCTACAAGAATGACGCAATGGATCTGTTGAAAACCTTTGTAGAATACGACTTGGTGTTTGTCCCTAGGAGTCAAAACGTTATTGCAAATGGATTAGCTTGTCTAGCTAGTTCATACCCTAAGCCTCCAAATGACCAACAGATCATCATTCAGACCAAATTTAGACCTGAAGTGCCAGACAACCAAAAATACTGGCAGGTCTTTGAAGGTGATAAATAGATCGAGGATTTTCTGACAGGCAGAAATGAGTTCGAATGTTCTGATTTAGACTCTAAATCTGAAGACAGCTGCCTAAGTCAAGAATCCTCTGACGAAGAAACCCCGCCTTGTAACATAGAAATAAATACCTTGAATGAAAAAACTGGAAATCCAACAGAAAAATGTGAAAACGCAGATGGTGAAGAAGTAGAGGTGCTGCAGGCCAAATATAAGAATATACCCAGAGGCCTGGCACCCTTATGATCCAGGTGGATATCGGTGGCCTCCCACCTATTCCATTTGGACCCGCAGCATCAATTCTTTCAGTTTTTCAGCTTCAACACAACTTACTATTTATAGCAGGTTTTCGGGTCCTGCACACCCGGAGCCGTTTTGGGGCATTAATAATCCAGGTGGATATTGGTGGCCACCCATCGAGTCCATTTGAACCCCCACCATCAATTATTTCAGTTTGTAAGTTTCGGCACAACTTACTATTTTTAGCAGTTTTTCGGGTCTTAAACTTCCGGAGCCGTTTTGAGGCCCTAAACGACGCTTTTTGGGAAAACAGAGAGCAACATGGGTCCATGGACCGATGTTGCTCGTTCAAAAATTGAAGTCCTCGGATAGATCTTTCTAACGAGCTATTGAGCGCGTCAAACGGAGATCGAATGCCAAAGTTACGTCCCCGGGAAGTTGAACCACCAATTTACCCAAACGGGGCCCACAGTTTTGGCGCTTCATCTCCTACGGTTAGGGTTTTGGACGTTTCGGATTCTACATTGTTTCTCAACAATAAATAGGCCCTCGAGCCTCATTTTAAGACAATTCAGGGGCTGGGAGCCGACACATCTCTTCTCAAAGATAAGCGCGACCAGTGCCCTAGCTCGCCACATCTCTATCATGTCTGCATTGTAACACAGTTCAGGGGCTGGTAGTCACAACATCTCTTCTCAGGGATACGCTGCCAGTACCCTAGCTCATCTATTTCCATTATGTCTGTAATAGGCCTGCGAGCCTCAATGTAACACAGTTTAGAGGCCTGCGTACGCTACATCTCTTCTCAGAGATACGCTACCAGTGCCCTAGCTTATTTCCATTATGTTTGTAAGCTTATTGCAGTCATTCTTTTATTAATAAGATGAAGCATTATTTCCACTGCATCTCTGTATCTATGGTTATATTTGTATTCTATTGCGTTCCTGCATAAAATCTGGATCAGTGGTTTCAGAGTGGGTCAGCTTTTTCTCTGTTTTTCTTTTCATATCCCCAACGTGGCCAGGGTATAAGGAGTTCAACCTCGCAACCCCGACGACCCCCCATGGCGGAAGGAAAGAAAGACGAGGGAGCAGGAGATCCTGTCAAAAAATCTTGCTCGAGGATTCCCTCGAGAAACAGAGGAATGCGATGATGGACAATTTTTTTTCAGATCCTTCAATGGCTACCCACCGGTGGCACATCTACATCCAGCACGTCTGCCAACAGGTCCGCGACATCCTGGACAAATCCAACACCAAGTTCAGCAAAATTTCCCCCCCCATGGAGGAACTTAACGCAATGGAGACCATTTCTTCCTAAGGAGGGAGGAATGATCCAGGTGGATATCGGTGGCCTCCCACCTATTCCATTTGGACCCGCAGCATCAATTCTTTTAGTTTTTCAGCTTCAGCACAACTTACTATTTATAGCAGGTTTTCGGGTCCTGCACACCCGGAGCCGTTTTGGGGCATTAATAATCCAGGTGGATATGGTGGCCACCCATCGATTCCATTTGAACCCCCACCATCAGTTATTTCAGTTTGTAAGTTTCGGCACAACTTACTATTTTTAGCAGTTTTTCGGGTCTTAAACTTCCGGAGCCGTTTTGAGGCCCTAAACGACTTTTTTTGGGAAAACGGAGAGAAACATGGGTCCATGAATAGATGTTTCTTGTTAAAAAGTTGTACTCCTCAGACAGATCTTTCTAACGAGCTATTGAGCACGTCAAACGGAGATTGGATGCCAAAGTTACGTCCCCGGGAAGTTGAACCACCAATTTACCCAAACGGGACCCACAGTTTTGGCGCTTCATCTCCTACGGTTAGGGTTTTGGACGTTTCGGATTCTACATTGTCTCTCAACAATAAATAGGCCCTTTAACCTCATTGTGTGACAGTTCAGGGGGCTGGGAGCCGACACATCTCTTCTCAGAGATAAGCGCGACCAGTGCCCTAGCTCGCCACATCTCTATCATGTCTGCATTGTAACACAGTTCAGGGGCTGGTAGTCGCCACATCTCTTCTCAGGGATACGCTGCCAGTACCCTAGCTCATATTTTTCCATTATGTCTATAATAGGCCTGCGAGCCTCAATGTAACACAGTTTAGAGGCCTGTGTACGCTACATCTCTTCTCAGAGATACGCTACCAGTGCCCTAGCTTATTTCCATTATGTTTGTAAGCTTATTGCAGTCATTATTTTATTAATAAAATGAAGCATTATTTCCGCTGCATCTCTGTATCTATGGTTATATCTGTATTCTATTGCGTTCCTGCATAAAATCCAGATCACCTTAGAAGACCTCTTTGACTTCGATGATGTAGCAAAAAAGCCCACTATAGAACACGCAGACTCTGATGTGGAAGAGTGTAACATAGGCACTGAAGACAAACCCAAAATGATCAAACTAGCTAAGTCTATACCTGCAAACATGAAGAAGAAATGCATCGACCTGTTTAAGGAGTTCATTGATGTGTTTGCATGGAGTTATGAAGACTCAAAGGCTTACGACACAAATATCATACAACATAAAATTCCCTTGAAGGAAAATCAGAAGCCTTTCAAACAAAAACTCGGCAGAATCAATCCAAAACAATTGCCTGCAGTTGAAAAGGAGATTAAGAAGATGTATGACGCAGGCATAATAGTTCCTGTTAGGTTCTCTGATTGAGTATCAAACTTAGTGGCTGCGAGAAAGAAAACAGGGGAGATCAGATTATGCATAGAATTTAGAAATCTCAACAGAGCCTCACTAAAGGACAATTAACCTTTGCCTAGAATGGAACATATCCTGCAGAAAGTAGTGGGCTCCAAGAGAATCTCCCTGTTAGATGGCTTTTCAGGTTATAATCAAGTGTTGGTACTCCCAGAAGATCAACTCAAAACAGCTTTTACCACTCCTTGGGGCACCTTTATGTCCGTGAAAATGCCTTTTGGATTGATGAACGTTGGAGCAACCTTCCAGAGAGCGATAGACATAGCTTTGTCATATGAGATAAGACACTTCATAGTTATCTACTTGGATGACTTAACTATCTATTCTAAAACTGAAGAAGAACACCTGAAACATCTGAGGAAAGTTTTTGAAAAATGTAGAAGGTATCGTATGTCCCTAAATCCTAAGAAAATTGTTTTTGGGCTGTAAGAAGGTAGACTTCTTGGCCACATTATACCTGAGGAAGGGATTAGGATAGACCCACAAAGAGTTGAGGGGATACTACAAATTATACATCCGAGAAACATCAAATAATTGCAGTCCTTCATTGGGAAGATCAATTTCCTTTGGAGATTCATTCCCAACCTAGCTGAGCACCTTAAGAAACTGATTGACATGTTGAAGAAAGGTGCGGGAATTAAGTGGACTGTTGGAGCCAAGAAATTATTTGAGTCAGTTAAACTTGCACTCACTCAGGCTCCCGTTTTGATTAGCCCAGATTTCTCAAAGGATTTCCTCATATTCTCATTCGCCTCCGAGCATACAGTGGCTGTATTTTTACTGCAGAAAAATTCATAGGGTAATGAACAGCCAATTTATTTTTTCATCAAAGCCTTAAGAGATGCACCCTTGAAGTATAACATTATGGAAAAGCAGGCCTATGCCTTGGGAAAGGCCTTAAAATACTTTAGGGTGTACATTCTTCATTCTCACACCATAGCCTATGTGCCCAATATAGTGGTCAAAGATATCCTGTCCCAAGACCCTGATGGGAAAAGGGGCAAGTGGATTGCTACAATTTTAGAATATGACCTCGAAATAAAGCCCACCAAACTGATCAAAGGTCAAGGCCTGGCTCAATTGATGCTTGAATCTAATTTGCAGGCTCTTGACATTAACATGGTAAATGCCTTAGATGAGCAGGAAGGACTACCCGACCCCACTGTTGAGGAGAAGTTTCAGAACTCTCCTTGGTATTTTGATATCCTTTACGTGCTCACAAATCTCAATGCTCCTCCATAACTGTCTAAAAATAAGGCCAGATTCATAAAACTCAAAGCTAGAAACTATTGTATTTTGAATGAAAGCTTATATTGGAAGAATCCAAATGGCCTTTTGCTGAAATGTTTGCCTGAACCTGAAGCTGAAATAATTAAAAAGAATTCCATGCTGGGGAGTGTGGAGGCCACCTGAGTTGGAAAGCCACTGCAAATAAAATACTCAGGGCTGGCTATTATTGGCCCACACTCTTCAATGATGTCCATAAATTGGTAACTTCCTGTCATAAATGCCAAATCTTTGAAGGCAGAAGAAAGTTCTTCCCCCTCCCTCTCCAACCCATAATTGTAGAAGGCCCCTTCATGCAATGGGGTCTAGAATTTATTAGAGAAATTCACCCTGCTTCTTCCGGACAACACAAGTGGATCCTAACAGCCACAAACTACTTCACCAAATGGATAGAGACCATACCCCCTAGGAACGCCACTGACTCTGTCATCATTAGATTCCTAGAAGATTGCATCCTATCTCGGTTTGGCTGTCCAAGGAAAATAATCACTGACAATGCTGCTGCTTTTGGATCCAAGAAAATGATTGATTTCTGTCATAGGTATGGAATAGAACTTGGTCATTCAACTGCCTATTACCCTCAGGGTAATGGACTAGCTGAATCTTCAAACAAAAGCCTAGTGAACATAATCAAAAAGCTGCTGGAAGAGAACAAAAATTCATGGCACAAAAGGTTGGTACATGCTTTGTGGGTTGATAGGCTTAATACAAAAAAATCCATTGGCATGTCACCATTCCAGTTAGTCTATGGGACAGAAGCAGTATTTCCTACCAGCCTTGGAGTTCCAGTAATAAAGCTTGTCCAAGAGATTCAGACAGAGGAGGACAGTATGGTGAGAAGAATTAATGAAACAATCCACCTTCAGCAAATAAGGGAGCAGGTTTATAACAGAATTGTCAAAGTTCAGGAAAACATAAAGATGCAGTTTGACAAAAGAACTAAAGCTTCAAATTTCAAAGTTGGGGACAAGGTTCTGAAATGGGATTCAAGGAAAGAGGACAAAGGAAAAAATGGAAAGTTCGACAGTTTGTGGCAAGGTCCATATATCATCCAAGCCAATGTGGGTCCTAATGCGTTTTTTCTACAAGAACTTGATGGCACAGAACTGTTTGGGGGTCCTGTCAATGGCAGGATGCTCAAGCATTACTTCTGCTAAATTTCAGTTTCTAGTTTTCATTTCATTGTAAATACCATTGCAGTGTCTGATTCCAAAAAAAAACAAAAAATGAGAAAAGAGGGGTTCAGACATGCCCAAAACATGAACCTCTGAAGTACAAAAGACTGGCTCTAAACTGCTCAAAATTTGAGCCAAAAGTACTAAAGCAGCTGGTCCTAACCTGCTCAAAATCCAGACCAGCAAAGAAGAAAGAGGAATCAGCTCTAACATGCCCAAAAACAGAGCTGAAATGAAGAAATGGAAGTGACTCTAATATGCTCAAAACCTGAGTCACACAAAGAAAGAAGGATGCTTCAAAAGTTCAAATTTCAAGCCTTCAAGTTTTGTTTCCAGCATTCTCAGTTCACAACAAGTGAGATAGTTTAATCCTGGCTTGGCTATTTTTCAATTTCTGTCTTAGAATGTAGAGATGAAACCTGTTGGACAGTTTAATCCCAGCAGGTAGTAGTTTAGGTAAAGAATCATATGAGGCCAACAGTCTAATCTGGTCTCATGAAGTGATAAGGGTAGATTTAGAATAGGTTTGTTTTTTGTTTTGAAAATAAAATGTAAGGGGTCTGCTAGCTCAAATGCACCCAAAGGGAGATGCTATGACTGTAGTTTGGGTAGGTATATTGGTTGGGAAAAATGTTTCTGCTGATATTTCTATCATGTTTTAGCAGCTGTAAATCAAAGTAAACAAGGAATGTGCCAAGAAGCAGGCATCTGGCCTACTTCAGAGATCATTTCTGGTTTCTTGCCTCCTTCAAGAAGAAGCCATCCCCATGTGGAGCCACTGTTAGCCCCCCTATGAAATTCTTGACAAGAAAGCTGGGGGCTAGACTATTTTGGAGCCTTCAAGGAATGCCTTTCCCCTGAAAACCCATTATCCTTGAACTCTCTTTGTGTTATTCCTAACATAAAGTTCCTCTACTGATTCCGATCTCAAAAGGCCTATTTTTGCCCTTTCTACCCTTGCAAATCCTCCCTTTGAACCTTTGTTCTTCCCTTTGTAAAAGTCCCCTTTCTCCCCTTTATTTCCCCTATTAACCTCTTAAATCCCCTTTAAATCCCACTATTACCCTTGGTTTCCTATTTTTCCCCTTCTTTCCCTTTATCGTTACTATTATTTGGCCTCGAGTTGCATTAAAAATGATTTAAAAACCCATGCTAAACATTATATCAGGCCGAGCCCCTTTTCCCGCTTAGCCCCGCGCCTCTTCCTCCATGTGATCCAACGCTAAAACCACCCGCAAAGTCCTAAAGGCGCTTTCCGTTCTTTTTTATTGGGTGCAACGTCAGCCGTTAATCGTTGAAGATCGTACAGCGATCATTAATCTCTGCAGCGTTCATATTTCCCATTCAAACCCCCCGATCGTGCCGAGCAATATCCATGTCAGTCGTTAGACTTCGGGCGCCTCATCCAACGGTCATCCATCGTCGAATATGCACGCAGTTTAACTCCAGATTGTTGTACTCCTAGCCCACCATCCTTTGTTCCCCACCATTGATCTCCTTTGAGACCGACGGCCCAGATTTGTTTCTCTCACCATTAACTGTTCCATGGTCGACCACTCTTGCCACGTCACCCCCACGTGTATCTACCGTACGCCAACCCATTCCATTGCATATATTCGTTCAGAGGATCATTTTTCGTGATTTTTCATGTAAAACTGTCTCTACTCCATGCACATCCCTCAGACTCTCTTCATTTTTTTCTCAACGCAAACCTGCACGACCCCGCCATGTCACTTGTCTGCATATTCTTCCTCATCGTCGTCCACACTGTATCCGCCATTCCCATGTTTTTCTTAACTGTTTGCGTGTCTTGCAGGATTATAAGTAGCAGAAAGCCTCCAAATCTCTCAATCTCTGTTGCCGTAATGGAGAAATCGAAGAAGATCATTTATAGATGCTGAATTTATGAGCAAAGACCTGGGAAGGTGAAGACATGACATCCATTTAAAAGAGTGGGATTTAAACTCTGTGGAAACCCTCCGGCACCATTAGAGCCCGAGCTGCACGGACAGAGACAGAGATGGTGCAGCAAAATGTTTCAGTACAAAGGCAGGGAAGTTTAGGGCACACCAATGAAGATCTTAAGCCTTAAATCAGTAGTTTGAGAGGAAAAGCACCAGTTTGAAGACCCCGAGGATCGATGAAAAGATCCTGCGTACAAGTAAAGGTAACATCAGGGTTTATTCACCAGCAGTATGTTTTTCTTCATAAAGGACAGAGCGCCCATACAGCTTCTATTATGCACCATGTCCCTGAAGGAATTTCCACCCTAACCACAGTTCAGAACTACCAGAAACATCTATGTAGCAGACTTCTTAGCGGATTATTTGTCATTTGTTTATTCGCCACAAGTACAGCAGAGCACTGCAGCCAGGATGCATCAAAGTCAGAATAGGAGTAAATATAATCCTGAGGAAGATCATTCCTACATCAAAGAACGACAGGAATTGAATGCAGAGATTTAAAAGAAGAATGGGTTTTGACCCTCTTTCCTTTCAGAATTTTTAATACTGTATTTAGTCCTTCACCTACCTCTTCTCCTTCTCCTCAGCTATAAAGCTCATGAGAAAATATTGTAATGGTTTTTGATGAGATATCTGAGAATCGCAAGCAGTTCTCTTGAGATAAGTTCTTTGTGTATAATTGTAAGATAGGTTGAGTGAGATGTATTCAGATTGAATGACCAAGCTATTGGCTATGTTGTACCTGATTGGTGTTGATGTTTAATATGATAAGCACATTTCATTGGATCCTGATCTAAAGTTGCGGTGATGTTTTTCTATCTCTGTGTTTATTTCCATTTCATTTCGTTTCTTCTGGCTTGCATCAGAAATTTGGCATAAGATTCACCCTTGATAGGTGCCTTATGTTGCTGCTCTCCCAGCCCTTTATGTTTTCTGCTTATATGTGTATCTGAATATTGATTTCAATTAATTTAACCAGTGTAGTGGATGTTGTTGCCTGCTCTATGATGTATGGATTAATGGAATATATGTTTAGATGTTCTTGTTAGGATTTAGTTGGATGAGTTGAGAACACCGGGGGGTCTAGAACTCTGTCTTTGCCTAGCTGGGATCTTTCCATTCCAATTAAGCCTATCCAAGTTCCCTTGTGCTGCCTCTGATTTTGTCCAAGCAGGTCTGGAGTTAAATGACCTCTGACCTGATCTATAGACATGATTAGATGGTTCTCCTTCCTTCATTTTCATTACTTAATGTCCCATACCACCCTCTCACTTTATGATCCAAGGCTTTAGACGACTAGCCCAACTGAAAGCTTGCATGTTGACACCAAGTAAATCCTTTCCTAATTCCATTTCCCAATGGACATGGTTTTCCCTGGATTATCTCTCCTCTACCTAAATTCCTCTTTGCCCAGCCTTGTCTCATGCTGAACCCTTCCTTCCTGATTCCCAACAACCAAACTTACAATTAAACAAACAAACCCTGAGCCCATAACTAGCCTAAAATATAAAATTTGAGCCTTGAAGACATAAACCTTTGGCAATCATAGAGAGATCCCTCTCTGGACCTAGGAGGGCTAGATCCTAAGGTCTGAAAGTGGTTCTTATGTTGTCTCGTCTTTTGGTCTTGCCAATCTGGCCAAAACACGAGAACCCCAACAGGTTCTACCTCGAATGCCTTAGAAGAACCTATTCTGATGATGTCTCATGTCAGGATTGCGACGCGATTGCAAGATTATGGTAGTAAGAATCCTGTTGATGGTAAAGAAGCAGAATATTCTAGTGAAAACACATCAACTACACCTCCTCCTATTTCTAGTCCGCTACAGATCAAGAAACCCATTCCAGACTTAGTAATCAAACCGCCTGCTAAAGGTGTTCTTCGTAAATTAGCTTTCAATCCACATGCGAGAGCTGCTCAGAATTACAACATTTTTGAGGACTTATCTATTTCCCCTTCAGCAATGTCGGCTTTGGAATTGCTGCAATCGTGCCCAGCACAGTGTAAATTACTTTTGTCTACCATAGGAGCTGTCGATATTCAAGACTCAAACCTAATAATCTTCGATTTAGAGAATAGTACAACTCGCCTACCTCACCAAATGGCTTTCCAAATTCCAATATTAGTAAAAAATAGACCGATCTTTCGGACTATGATTGATGAGGGAGTTTCAACGTGTATAATGTTGATCCAGTGTTGGAAATCACTTGGTTCTCCTACACTCAATCAGTCTCCAACAATTCTAAAGTCTTTTGATGGACGAGGTTTCCATCCTTTTGGTATTTTGCAGGATTTACCCATAGGGGTCAAAGGTAAAACCATAAATCTAGATGTGGAAATGGTTGATGCCCCTCTAGATTACAACCTTCTCCTGGGTCGTAGTTGGTCTTATGCTATGACTGCTGTTGTTTCTTCAGTTTTTCGGCTTATAAAATTTCCACATCAAGGAAGGATCATTACAATAGATCAGTTAACTTATTTTTCTTCCGATCTAGCCTCTACAAAAACAATCCAGCACGTCGGTAAAATAGCTATCCCTTACAAGGATGTTGGAGTAGGTTTGATTAAAGATTCTGGTTTAATAGGAACTTTTTCCTTTCCTCCTCCTAACATATCGCCTTCTATCGCAACTATTCATATGATTTCATCAAATACTATTATGTTTGATGATCCTTGGATCGTACCTTCTGATTCCAAGTTAGATTCATTTGATGGCAAGATGCCTTTGAGTCCATTTGAAATTTCTTATCAAGCTGTACAGTCACTTTTCGACCATTCTTCAACTGAAACTGATCTAATGAATGGGATCCATGAGGAATCACTTTCTATATCTAGTTTAGCCACAACGACATTTCCCAATCTTGTTCATACTGATGAGAAAATTCGTGAACTTTTGTCTATTGACGATTTACCATGCGAAGATCTACATCACCGATCTTCATTTTTACCTGAGCTGCATCATTTTGAAGATGATTTCGCTTCTATTTTTACTGTTGAATATGTCAAAGAACCGCAGAATCCATTGCGAAATCCTGATTCTGAGTTAAATTTGGAAAATATCTCTCAAACGATTCCAATTGGAATTTCAGTAAAGCCAGGAATAATTGAAAACATTCATATAGGTTCTTGTTGTACGGAAGATGAAATTCAAACTTATAAAGCCCTATTTCAAGAATTTCGTGACGTGTTTTCCTGGTCATATGAAGAAATGCCAAGAATCGATCCGTCAATTGTCGTACATGAAATCAAGACTTACCCGGATGCCAAACCTATCCGTCAACGTTTACGTCAAATACATCAAAGAAAATCTGCTGTTATCAAAGCCGAAGTTGAGAAATTACTTCGTGCTGGTTTCAGTTATCCAATTCCTTTAACCGATTGGGTATCAAATATTGTTCCTGTTAACAAAAAACAAGGAACGATAAGAGTATGTATTGATTATAGGGATATTAATCGAGCTTGCCCTAAAGACAATTATCCAACCCCCTATATTGATCAAATTATTGATGATTGTGTCGGCAGTGAAATGTTTTCCTTTATGGATGGTTTTTCTGGTTACAATAAAATAAACATACTCCCTGCTGATCAACCAAAAACAAATTTCATTTGTCCATGGGGGACATTTGCTTATTGCAAACTACCTTTTGGATTAAAGAACGCTGGGGCAACTTTTCAAAGGGCTATGTCTTACGCATTTCATGACATTAAGCACATTGTGTAGCCTTATCTCGATGATTTACCTGCTCATTCATCGCGTAGGGCCGACCATATCACTCATTTACGAGAAATATTTATGAGATGTAGGCATTATCAAATGTGTTTTTTGTGTAGAATCAGGTCACTTACTGATATTTATTGTTTCAAAATAAGGTATTCACGTTGATCCGTCGAAGGTCGAAGCTATTGTTAATCTGCCTCCTCCTTCGACTTTGCGCCAACTCCAAAGCTTGCAGGGGAAAGCAAACTTTTTACGTCGGTTCATTCCTAACTACACCGAGTTAACAAAAGGTTTTACCAGGTTGTTAAAACAGAACGTTCCATTCTTTTGGGATGAGATCGCTAATCAATCTTTTGATGCATTCAAACACACGTTGACCCATGCACCATTATTGCATCCTCCCAATTATAACTGGGACTATTTTTTGTATCACGCTGCCTCTCATTCCACCATTGGGATGGTTTTAGTTCAGGAAGAGGAATTCAACAATGAACATGTGATTTACTATCTTAGTCGAAATATGCATCCGACTGAGATCAAATACACACATGTGGAGAAATTGGCCTTGGCAGTTGTTCAAGCTGTCCAAATATTTCGACACTACATCTTATTATGCAAAACCACAGTAATTTCTAACTGTAACCCTATGATGTATATTTTAACCAAACAATTGTTAGGGGGCAAGTATTCCAAATGGATAGTTATCCTGCGGGAATTTGAAAAATCCAAGGCAAAGAAATCTTTGGTTTTTGCCGAATTGATGTGTGATTTCCCCTCTACTGATACTGAAACTGTGGCGGAGCAACCCATTGTGGATGAATCCTTGTTTCTTATCAGTACACTTGATCCTTGGTATGGCGATATTATAGTTTATCTCCAAACCCAATATTTTCGGCCTGAAATCTCACGATCTCAGCGATGGAAAATACGTTTCCAATCCCAACAATATAATATTATTGGTGATACACTCTATCGTCATGGAGCGGATTCTGTTTTCCGACGCTGTCTTATTCATGAAGAAGCTGAGAAGGTTTTAAATGACTGCCATTCTGGAGCATGTGGCGGTCATATGTCTGGGTATGCCACAACCCAAAAGATATTACGCGCTAGTTATTTCTAGCCGTCGTTATTTAAAGATTGTATCTATGCAGTCCGGAAATGCCACAATTGTCAGGTTTTTGATCATAAAATGCGTGCACCACCCGCTCCTCTTCACCCTATAATTACTGTCGGTCCTTTCGCAAAGTGGGTTATTGACTTTATTACATGTAACCCTCACTCGTCCAGGGGGCATGCATATATTATGTTAGCGGTAGATTATTTTACTAAGTGGGCCAAGGCGATGCCTACATTTTCAGAAGACGACAAGACTGCTGCAACTTTCGTATTCAATCATATAATTTCTAGATTCGGTGTTCCTCAAGCCATTATTACTGATCATGGAAGTCATTTTCGAAATATCATGATGACTGAAATGACAGATAAACTTGGCTTGCGCCATGATAGTTCCACTCCATATTATCCGCAGGCTAATGGTCTGGTTGAAGCTATCAATAAAGTTTTAGTCACTATGATTAAACGAATTATTGGTATTCATAAGTCGAATTGGCATTCCATGTTATTTTCAGCACTTTGGGCATATCAGACCTCAGTAAAAAAATCAACTGGTTTCACTCCCTTTCAATTGGTTTACAGTTTGGAAGCTGTGTTTCCAATTGAATGTGAAATTCTGTCATTGAAATTAGCCATAGAATTACTCCTAGCTACGTTTGAAACGTTTTTTGTACTTGGCTCAGCTAGATGAGAATCGACGAAATGCTGCAATAGCAAACGAGGCTCATGTCAGACAAATAAAAGCTCAGTATGATAGAAGTGTTACCCATCGTAATTTTTCAGAAGGAGACCTAGTCTTAGTGTATGATCAAGCCAACGATAAGCTAGGAGTTGGAAAATTTGTGCCCATGTGGCATGGTCCTTTCATTGTTAAGTGGAAGCTAGCAAAAGGGGCCTATGAGCTGATAGATTTCGAAGGTGTCTCTTTAGATAAACCCAGAAATGGGCTTTATCTGAAGAGATATTATGCTTAAATTTGGTGTGGAGATTTATTAGATTAGATTTCTTTACTACTGGTGTGTCTTAGATTAGAAAAGTGTGCCTAGTTTAGAGTGTGTTTTTATCACTATTCTTGCTTATCTGAGTTTTACTCTTGATATTGTAGATGTCAACGTCTCTTCAAACCTACATTGGTTTTGCTGATGGTGCTTGTCGTAGTACACGAAACATTTATTCCGCAACTTGGGTTATTTATTCACCCTCTGACAAGTTAGTATCCATGCATGGGGTAAGCCTCGGTCAAACAACAAATAACATTGCAGAGTATAGTGCAGTGATTGAGTTATTATCTGAATCCATATCGTTTGGAATTCAGAGTTTGATTGTTAGATTGGATTTTGAACTTGTTGTATTACAGCTTAACAGGGTTTACGCCATTAGAAATCTAGTGTTATTACGGTTATTTTTAAGAGTTCATCTCTTGGAACGTGAATTTGATTACATTGAATATCAACATATTCCAAGACATTTAAATACATTAGCAGATGCAGTTACTTCTAGTATGATAAATCGACATTTGCAATAATCAAAATAGTAAATTAAACAACATTCAATAACATGTACACAGATAGCCGGTAATAGTGATATATCATAATATAGAAGTGTTTCAAAAATATACATCGTCTTCGATCATAGGTTGGAAACACCTTATGATCGGAAAAAATGATATACAAAAGATCAAAAATATGAGTCTACGACACGATCATCCTATCACTGATGATGATCACGATAAGAGACCACTGCCTGGGCCACCGTACATAGGAACCTCCTAAAAGGTCTTGGGACACCAATCACATATATCTGTAATCTGAGCGGGATATCATCTATGTCGGTCTCTGGAATGTCTAGAGTCAGGCACTCTAGGTGATGCTCTAAATCAAACAAAATATCTACTGATTGGCCCTCTGGGGTTGGTGCTGTGGCAACTGGATGCCTCCTCTCATAAGGCTGGAGATGGGCTGGTCACCGTGGGCCCACATCTGCATTTAAAAATTTTTATTATTAGTTTTGAGACGATTAAAATACAAAAAAATAAAAACTTAGAAATTGTTGAAAATGATTTTTACCTGATTCATCCCACTATTCCCCTGCTGGGAGAGCCATCTCTTGGTCTCCATGGAAATCTATCTCAGCGTATGAAAAGTCCTATATAACAAAAATTTGGTGTTCCAGCCAACGAAAATATGTAGAAGGAAATCGAACAACCTCGACGCTCTCAGCAGCATGACGGGCCATCAATGCAACCCAACGAACCATCATAGGTTCTCAAGGTCGTCCAACATCAACAGGAATGTTTTGCGGAGCTAACATGGGGATCCTCTCTAGAGTAAAGGTGAATACAATGGATCCATATCCAAAGTTATTTAGCTTTCCGTTCTTTTCTCTGGTTAGTTGGCCTTTTACATTGGCCAACACAGCTTCGCTCCAGTTGAAAATGGTGCCTCGAAAACAGTCTACAGCAATGTGCATCTGGGAACCGATAGCCACATGCAACGCTGCGCTCCCACACAGTCTGGTGACAGTAAATGCAATAAATTTAAGCTCGATATGGATGATAGTTTTTATGTCAATCCGTTTGTCCCTGGGGTCTTCCTGATCATTACAGAACTCTAGTCGAAGACTAGCGACAGACTGGCCACCTGGCCTAGTCCCAAACAGAGAAATTTTTTCGCCCCTCTTGGAAAAACCAGTAAAAAAATAGATATCCTCCAGCTCAATCTCGAGCCGGTGGCCACCAATAATGAAACACTGGTCCTGTACATTCCATCTGTTCACCAGCCACGTTAGGAGGTCTACCTATGCCCTCATGCCCTAAATGGCCCATAATTTATACAAACTGCATGCTCTTAATGCCTGCATTGTAGGCAAATGAAGCATTGTAGCGTCATCTACCTATTCATGCTCATGTTCTCTCCAAATTAGCATCTTGTATATCCTACAATGCATAAAAAGATATATTAGAACAATCTAATTTAAAAAAATTTGGGTGGAATTAAAGAAATTTAAGTTTGAAATTTAATTGCGCGGGGTCCGCACTTTGTTCTCATACACAGTTCGTAGTAACGCACAGGCGTTGTGAGACAAGTGCGGACCCACGACTTTTTTCTATGTAGGAAAAATTCGGGGTCCGCAGGGCCCGCGTGTTGCACCTGCGGACCCCCACGAGCGATTTTTTGAACATATTTTTCTCTTAAAAATGAAATCTAAAGCCTAAAAATGAAATGTAAATGGATGAAATGCAAGATAAGGAGGTCGTGGATTACCTGGAGCTGATGGTTCTCGATTTCGCCAGACATATTTTACAGAATCTTCATAGCAGCTTTTTTACCCAAAAGCTTTTACTTTTCACTTTGAACTCAAATGGTAAAAATGAGGTTAGAAAAGTCCTCTTTATAAGTTTATTCGAATAAATGAATTTTTTATTTTTTATTTTTCACTTTAAAAAGGTTATTTTTGAAAGCATTTTTATTTATCTTAAATAGGTATGTGTAATGTTTCAAGTTTTTGTGCAGAAATTGGATTTTTCAGGAAAATTGATCGTTTTTGAACAAAGAGCATACTTTTATCACTTTTTCAGACTCTTTCAAAAATTTACGAAAAAGAGAAAACTTGGAGTCCTCGTTTAAGCTCTTTTTAGACTCTCGAAAATTGAAAAGATTGCTGAGTACTTGATTATTCGAACTCGTTAAAATAAATGAGTGATCGTCCCTTCAGTATAAGTTTACCCCTTTTACGGACTAAAATGGACTATTTACGAAAAAGGTATACGTTGACTAATTACGGTCAACAGAGTTCTCTCCCACATTATTTTATCCTTTTTCGAGCTCGAGAGACTAAATTTACGAAAAAGTAACCCTATGGAGTCTTCTTAATTTTTTTCTTCTGACTCTTTAAAAATTGAAAAAACAATGAGTCTCTCCTATACTGGACTCGTTAAAATGTAATAGTAAAGAACCTGTTCAATTTTAAACAGGAACGAACCACTCCTTCTTAGGGTTCGAATCTTAAACTAAGTTGGACTCATCCAAAGGATGAGCTTATAAACAAGCAAACGTTATCATCCTCAAGCTTGTCAAAAATAAAGAGGTACTTGCCAGAAATGGTGGGGGAAAAGAGAGGAAAATGAACCTATTTGTTGTATTTTGATTATTCGAAAAGCCGTTAACCACTCTTGACCATGACACTTTTGATCACTTGGGTTGGGAAAATCCTTTGCCTAACAGTTAATCAAACCATATTGAAAGTCTTCAACCAGTTTCTGGGTATTAGCTTTGGGTCAATTTCACCAAGCCATCTACAGTGTCGTTATGTGTTCAAGAGGACAGTTCAAATAAACCATTCATCTGCAAAATATCTGTCATCCATTTTGACCATCCCTGAGTCAGTCCTTGCTAATATGTTTCTTCAAAACTTGATGTATGATTTTGTGTTGTGGGCTTGCCTACGACAGATCACTTTCTATCGACGACAACTCATTATCTAGGAATTTGATCTAGAAATCATCAGTACCTTGAAATCTGCATGCCTCAATGGCAGGTTTCTCGCCTTCGATGATAGGTTGCATCATTGACCTTCGATCGAATGATTCCGTGACATGTTCGACTTCAGCTCATTCATTCACATTTCATTGATTGTACAGAGTACTTTGAGAGCCATTGACATCACTGGTGGTTACTTTCACACTTGTTAACAATTTACATCATTAACTGGTAATCAAGTGGTTTCTACCATGTTCGACTTCGACACATTCATTCACATGGATAGAATCGTACTGGTTGGAGAAGCAGAAATCAAGACCCTAGATCTAGTTTCTACCATCCAGGCTATGAGGAATTTTGTTATCATTTAAACATTGGACTATTCATAAACAGATGGTTGTGTCCATATTGTGTCTACACATGTCTATACTATTGATTTATTCAAAATCCTTCCTGTATCAGAACAGTTTAAATCAGTTTCTAGTTAGTTTTGATCTGAGTATGGGAATGCCTACATCAGCAATGATATGTTCACATATATATTTTGCATTGAATGTTTTTACAAGTTTCAGCTGGGGTGTCCACAGGATGATCCTTGAAATGATAAAGTACTACACTCTTCATATATGATAGACTTCAGCTTCATCTATTCCAGACTTTGCACTTTAGGGGGCAATCTGTTGCACTGAAAATTGTCATCCTGACATTCTGCTATGTGTATGAGCTCATTATCACTCGTACTTCCTTCTTTGCAAGTCTAACATATTATTTCTTCATGTCAAGCCTTGAAAATAAGAGAAAAGTTCTTAAAAATCTCCTTAACTCTGGTATCTCACTTTCTTTTTATCTTGCCTACGGTCCCACACCTAATGTTCATGACTCCTGCGTACCTGAATGCACTTTCTCTGTGTTATGGGTGCAGACCCCTGTAAAAGATTAAAAAGGTGCAAGTAAACTCAAAAATCTCACTTTCAATAAATTCTATAAGCCTCTAGAAAGAATCTTGCGGTGGAAAAATGGCTCTTTTGAGGTTCATGTATCCCTTACCTTAAGGAGCTAACACCTTGATGTGAGGAGCTTATCCCTTTGAAGGAGGATTCTATCCCTTCATAGTTGGAACTGAAACCTCCTCTTTTCCACTATAAAAAGAGGCATTGGGTAGCCTCAAGGGGAGTTCAAGCTTTAGAATTATTTGAGATTAAGTGTTGTTGGGATTCAGAATCATTTAACTGAGATTTTTGTGAGGAGAGATCACATACCTCTATCTGTCTCAGTTGGAAGAGTGCAAGGCTTGTCAGAGTAGAGGAGATTCCTGCTTCGGACCCCGAAAAGGCATGTTCAACATCAAGGCTAAGGTTGTAAGGTTTTATTTCTTTCAAAGTTAATACAAATGAATTCATTTTTCTAATAAGCTATAAATTAACTGTTTATTTCATGGATTCCTTGATCACCATGATAGGCATGATTTATAATATTTACTATACAAGTACTATTTAATGTTTGCTTGTTTGTGACTACAGCTTTATAAAGATAACTCCTTCAAGTGACCGAGGGATAATTACTTCGAACAAGCATTGGATCTACAGTAAATCATTAACACCTTTATTGTATTCTTTTGTAAATCGCATATGTTTAGAGAAAGATAGGTTTATTTGGCTGTTTGTTGCTAGATTACCTTTTGGTACTAGGGAGATTGATCTTGTCCACAAGATTGATTAATCTACCCAACAAATGTAAATCCAAAATCCACCTCAAAGGCTCCAACAACACCACTCTAGTTGCTACCTATGCGGTTTTTATCTCAGATGGAAAACTATTATATAATTTGTTAAATATTTTTACAAACTCAGTAACATTTTCATTTTGTCTTTTATTTATAGCATTAAATTCAGTTAAGAATTATCTATGGTCCTTATTCTCACCCCACTTCTACATAAATATGTTTTCCAATTCTTCCCAAGTATTAATTGAGTTGCTAGGAAAATTTTTAAACCATTTCCTTGCTTCCCCATCCAAATATTGAAAATATAATCTCAGTGCCACATCTAGATTCTCAACATTTAAATTCTTTGCAAAGGTGCAAAAGGTTTCAATATGTTTCTGGGCAGTGATATCATCTTCTCCAGTAAACCTAGGAAAGAGCTTAAGGTAATATTTGGGCATGGAATTCATAGGCTATTGGAGGTTCAAAGGGGCATATTCGTTGAGTAGAAAGCCAAGGACAACCATATTTTGCATGGGGGGTTGAAGAAAATTTTCTATAGGAGCTAGTTGGAAAATATTTGCTGGAATAGGTGATGAAGGGGTTGTAGAAGCTTGAGGGGTAGTAGGGATGAAAATATCTTTAACTTCTTCAGCCTCAGGGAAAAAGTGAGAAGTAAAAAGATCAGGGCCAATAGAAACTTCTTTAGTTTTCATATATGGAAAATAGAAATAATATGGGGGAAACGGGCCTTCTAAGGAGTCCAAATTCCTTACAGAGAAGTCAAGGAAGCTTATTTCATCTTTATAAGAGCCAGAAGGTGAGAATTTTGAGGTAAGAGTGACTGGTTCTGGGGTATTTGGGACTCTTTCCTTCTAGATCTTTCTGGAAATAATCATATCGGTGTTAGGTCCCTTTCTGCATTATCTCATCCATTTAAAGCAAGTACAATTGCTACTACATTTATGGACACAATTCAAAAGCTACATGGAAACCCAAGGGTTATTGTGAGCGACAGAGATCCCATTTTTACTAGAAATTTTTGGACGGAGTTATTTTCTTGTTTGGGTACTCAATTAGCTCATAGCTCATCTTATCATTCTCAATTTGATGGTCAAACTGAGATAGTAAATAAATTTTTGGAAGGATATCTTCGTTGTTTTGTATCTGATAAACATACACAATGGGTCAAGTGGTTACCTCTCGCTGAATGGTGGTATAACACTTCCTTCTATACTTCAGCAAAAATGACCCCATTTATGGCACTTTATGGATGTCATCCACCATCCATCACATCATCTTTAAGAGAAAATTCAAAGGTTCAAGCAGTGGAAGATCACATCGAGCATCAACAAGAATTTCTCCAACTCTTAAAGGATAACCTGAATTTGGCACAAAATTGAATGAAAAAACAGGAAGATCAACATCGCAACGAGAGAAGTTTTGATGTAGGAGACCGGGTATTTTTTACGGCTACAACCATACAAACAAATGTCCCTCAAGCAAGCTAAGAAGGATAATAGATTATCGCCAAAGTACTATGGTCCTTACAAGTTGTTGCAAAAGATTGGTACTATGGCATACAAATTGGAGCTTCCTGCTTCTTCACGAGTGCATCCAGTTTTCCATGTTTCATGCTTAAAGAAGGTTATAGGTGAAAATCTTCCAGTTCAAACAATATTGCCAGAACTTGATGAGGAAGGAAAAAACATATTGGAACCTGAAGCGGTCATGGAAACAAGAACTCGACAGCTACGGAATCGATCAATTTCAGAGTATCTCATCAAGTGGAAGAACTTACCCACTAAAGATTCTACATGGGAGGATGAAAATTTTATACAGAAGCACCCAGAGCTACTCAAGCGTTGAGGACAACACTTTTTTGATGGAGAGGGGCCTATATTACTAGTATAATCCCTTATTGTTGTTAGTGTAACCCCCTTATTGTTATTATTGTACCCCTGTAACCCCAATATTGTTATTATTGTGCCCTTAAATTATTATTGTTAGGTCATCTAGGATTACATTGTGGCCCCACTAGGATTACATTGAGCCCCATGGACTCCTATATATAGAAAGGAGGTTTTGTAACTTGTATCATCCAAGAATTGTTCATTCATGTAATGTATTGGAGGTTTCCCCCTCAAAGTGGCTTATTTCTAAGGCGTTGATATCTCTTTTCTTCTATTTTTGGAGGTGCTCTCACAACAATCGGGGTAAAAAATGGGAGGGGTCTTTTATTTTGAGGTATCTGAGCATGTGTGAGGCCTCTTAAAATCTAATATTGCAACCTGAAAGGTTTCTTAGGTGAGATATTGTTGGAATTACTGAGAGGGGGGGGTGAATCAATATTCCTTTCAATTAGAGAATTAGTTAATCTTCAATTATTATCAGTGTTTGTACAATGATAGCAGTAAACAAAAGGAACACAAATGCACACAATTTTTAAGGTGGAAACACACTCCGGAACAAAAAAACACCTAATGCTTTTCTAATAATTCGTTAATATTCAACTCCAATTGAAAATAAAGCTCCAACTTCCTAGAATATAGAAAAGCATTCTTCTCTAGCTCCCATTGGATGGACGCTCCAACACCCGAGATTCTTCATTAGTTAATTGAATGAATGCCTCAACACCCAATGAACTAGAACTCACCCTAGCACCACCCTATAGAAGAATAAAAGAAGAATGTACTCTCGTACCATGGAAAATGATCCACTTTACAATGATATAGAATGATGTAGAAGAAGAAGACACACTAGACCATAACCCCACCTATGACACAACCACCTAATGATGATCCTAGACCTCCTGACACTGCCTCTTCAACTCTTGGCAGATAGACACCAGAACAATTTTTACAATAATGTATTTACAATGACTTAGTACAATGATACCTTTACAGTGACTATATGTAGTGTTGCCCACTTGAAGAATTCATGTGATGAACTTCTTGTTGTTGTTCTACACCTTAGTTTCTGCTCTTGTCATGCTACCCTCTGTTGCACCTTGCTTTGTTTTTCTGCCCTAGAAAGTGTGGTCCTTTGCAGCCCTTGACAACACATGATCTAGCTTTTTCTTGCCTTGTAGGAGCTTGATATTGAATATGGTGTATCTCTGTTATTTCAGATCCCCAATATGTGATTTTCAGTCTTGTAGTATTCCTCTGAGTCTTATTTTCAATGTCATAGGTCTGACCCAATTTGGATTCTTCAAGAGAGAGTTATGCCCAATCTCTCACAATGCCCTAATTATGGACTATTTCAGTAGAGAAAACTTATACAGTGTGCCACTTGTCACTGTTTCTTCATTTGGCTATGAAATTGATATAAAGAAAATTAAAGCCCGTGCACTATCTTCCAATTTTTACAGAATTCCAATCCAATACTCAGAGATAGATAGTTATGATGATTTTCCCAAGGTCACTTCTTTGAGATGAATTTCAGGAGCCTGCAAAAACATTGACTTCCACAAATCATATCTCTGAAAATATTGCGCACGTTGATCTAAAATTTTTACAGGAGCTTCCTCAGGATTTCGGCTTTGCCTCATCAAAATTTCAGCTTCTTCAAATTCATAGAAAAAAAGTTAGAGCGAAAATTCCACGATGACCTGTTTCAGATGGCAAAACCCTTACATAAGGAGGATATGAGGATCACAATTTATATAGGTGCTTAGGCTGAGAGGGGCTCCAACAAGTTAACGTGGGAGGGATTTTAGGAGCTTAAAAAATATTAATTATGACTTTTCAATTACCCATGTGACAACCCCATGGGGTTTTAGCCCACTAACTGGGGTTACAAACTTCAAACATGAATATCTCTCAAACCGTGAAGAATTACGTGGCCTGCAATATATCAACAGAAACATCTTGAAAAGAAGAAACCATCAAAAGAATTCTTGACCCAGAATATAGTAATTTGGTAGGTCAAAATTCCTATGCAATATTGGGGTAGCCCCTGGTGCTGCTTGGGTTGACATCAATGGCAACCGCTGATCAACAGATATTTCAACCCACACTTCCTTTGCTCACCAAACAAAGGAATGTAGAAAATAACACCCAAGGGAAAATATTTTGATTCAGTCCCCAACAACAACACCATAATATGTTGTGGTTCCTAAAGACAACCTCCAAGTTGAGAATAAGATCAGTGCCTAGAACATCTTATAGTGTCTGAATGATATACTCGTGATATTCATGATTTTTAAAATAAAATGACTTAAACTGGTTCAAATATCCTATCAAAAGGAATATTTAATTAACACACACTGTGAGCACTCTTTTAAAAGACTTAACATTTAGATATGGAGGCCTCACCATAGAAAATGTAGCTCTATTGGCTGTTGCAACATAGATATAGAGTAGAACATAAAGAGAGGAAATTATTGTAGAGGGTTGATATCAGAACCCTATGCATTAAATTCCAACAAAAATATGGAAGTGATGTTGTAAATTAAATTTAGAAAATGTGGAGCACATTTTAAGGACATTATATCTCATACATCACAAACACCATTTATCAAAACATGACATAGAGGAATCCACAACATTGAGGTTAAGTACATCAGCTACAATTACAAGTATTCAAAGAGGAAAGAAAGCCATATGAAAAGATGAACAAAGAAATAATCACATATTGCACATTTCAGCATTTGGAATCAACATAAATTTTTATTAATCTTCAAAAAGAGCGTACATATCATAGATATTCAGAAACTTGCAGGTTAGAACTTCTTCCTGAACAGAAAAATGTGAATCTTTACTAATGAGTCTCCTCTCCCCTTTATAGGGTTTTTCCCAAAAATAGAACAACTTACAAAATATTTTCTCATAAAAATCTCATAGCTCTCTAAATGCTCCATAGTCCAAGTGTGTTGCTAGCACAACTTTCCTAATGATTACATAATAGTCCAGATTCCTTTCTTGAAACAAAATATTTACAAAAATTTTCAAAATGACATGGATTGACATGATTAACAAAACAAAATATATTCATTGTTGACTGGATGATTCTATTGGAAGGGATCTCGACTCTATGATTAATATTTGTGGCGAATTAACAAACTGGTCACATTTTTTTTCCAAAATGATGGATTCAGTGAAAGAGAGCGAAATAAATCCTCATGGGCTATCTTCAAATTGGTGAGCTCGGTGTAATTCAACCTATCATCAAACAAATTCTTTACCAACCAGAGTAGCTAGAAATCCCTATGCAAATAGTTGACTATGGGTTTTCCCTTGGGGGTGGAAGTCCTCTCATGAGAAGCATCCACCTTACTCTTAGATTCTACTAACAACTGTTGATATTGTTCCCATGGAGGAAGATTCCCTTGAAAATTCTAGTAGTTGGGAAACCCTGCTCTAATCCTCTTGTCATATCCTGAATTAAATGCAACTACATATTCCAATAAGGCTCCTAAGCACTCCTTAGCTTTGTCCTTTGTTTTTTTTATCTGGATCATCTTAGAGATTTCATTATATGCTCCTATCCTGTTAACAATATCCACTGCCCTCAATTCACTGACTGATTTCTCATTGAGATACTTGATAAATTTCTCTGTTGTCTTGGCGTTTTTACCATCTTCCTCTTTGGGTGAGAGGATAAAGAACTCAGTCTCCTTGATTGCAATTTTTTTCTCTGCAACTAGGATCATATGCTCCCAAATGCTCTTTATTGCAGAAACAATTTCATCTCAAATGATATGCCTGGCCTAGATGAGAGACATATTACCTTTCAACTTATTTTTTAGCTCTTTAATCTCCTCATTTAAAGTCTTCAAGTTTTTATTGATTTGCTCCACATTTTTCTTAGTTGACTCAAGGTGCTTCTCCTTCTGTGTGAGTGCCTTCTTGGAGTTATCTGAATCAATTTTCACCCTTTTGAGCTGACCCTCTAATAATTGTAATTCAGTGAGGACCTTGGTTAGCTCCTAGGTGGGATTCTATGGATTTTCTCGCACAATCACTGCACATAATATGTGAGAATCAATTTTTTGTTGGAGTTATACCACCTGTTGTTTAAGGGCCACCACCTCATTGTTTCCATCTATTAATTCCTTGTCTAAGATTTCTTTTCCACTCTCTACCTGGGCCAAATCTTTGGACTGCACATGTTTATATGTAGGCATCTTTAGCTTTTTTCAACTCTTGGATTTTTGATTGTGAACCCTAAGTGATGGCTTCCACGATAACTTTAGCATTTGGGTTCATCTCCAATTTGATAATTAATACTTTGAAATTGTCATTCAGCAAGTGAAGGTATCTAAATTTGGCCTTCTCCTATTTTACCTTGGTGGCAACATTTTCTAATAATTTCTCAGCCTTACTAATAGTAAAGGCACTTTTCACAACTCACTGTAGAGCATTTCTCCAGCTTGCATATGCAAATTTATTTTTTCCTGCAGAAGAATACTTGACATATCTAGTGATAGGTCCATAGTCCTAAATTTTGATCCTGATGGAAGGGACTGCACTAAAGGATGATACAAAGAGAATTTCATTTGATTTCTCTCCAGGTCCAGGGAAACTAGGAGCCTGGTCTGATAAGGAACCAAATGTGATGCCATTTGCTGCAACATTTTGTCCCTAACTCTTTTGTTTTTTTCCTCTGTTCTTTTCTCTTTTCCCTTCTTCCCATTTAGGGCCTACTGTTGATGCACTTCCCAAGGAGCCTAGGATTTCTACATCATTGGAAGTAGATGTGGTAGCTTTTTGAGAGTATTTTAGGAGTACCTGGAAGCCTGGCTGGTCTAGTTTCCTTTCGATCAACCTAGCCTCAATCTCTTCCTCGGTTTGTTCCTAGACTTTAGCCTTCTTGCCGGATTATGCCTCCTCCATTTTTGTGTCTCCAGCTTCATCCATGCTTCTCTTTTGCGTCTTTTCCTTTGAAGTTGATGTTTCAATTTCCATTTCTATATTGATGAGCCAAGAATCCAAATTAACCTTCCATTCAAGTTCATGTCTATACTCATGCTCATAAGTTGAAGCATTAATATCCCTTCTCCTCTTTGATATGACACCATGGGGATAATAGTGCCACATCTCTCCCATCTCAAAATTAATCTCCTTCAACATGTATTCTACTTTCTGAAAGGCTTGTATGGTATTAAAAATGAACGGACCTACTACCCTATCCAGATTAAATTTGTAGCCCTTCTTAGCAGGAAGAAAGTGAATTTGATCAACATGATGCTCTATCTAACAAATTATAGAGAAAATATTCTCAGAGGCATACAAATAGGCAAATGATATGGCGGAAGCTCTGACCCATATACCCTAATCTTAGTGTAGTCTTAAAACAAGAACCAATCACTCACCATGGTATCTTTACTGAGCTAAATTATTTCCTTTTATTGGGGCAAGATTCTAGGAGGGGGAATTTTATTTATAATTATGTAAGCAATGGACATATAAGTGGAAATGAACTGGGAGAGACCCTCATTACCATGCTTTTTCTTTAGGGAAGTGTCCCAATCGAATAAAAACTTCCTCTACTTGTGATAATCTATAATGCTAAGGCCCAAATAGTCAAATTCTTCAACATGATTGTATAAGAAAAGATAGAACAATATGGAATAGTATCTGAAATAAGATGTAACGGGAAAATGGTTAAACTGGAACTTTATGGATTTTGCAAGGAATGAGGGTATGTCAAAGATGATGTAAGGTTGCATCATTGTGTGCAAGAATCCTATGGTGGCTATATTAATATTAACAATGTCTTCTTCCCTAAAGAGCAAGGAAATAACATCAAGCTCCTTCGGGTCGGTCTCTAGAGTCGAGCCTTCTCCATCAACGAGAGAGATTGAGGTTCTTCCCCCCTTCTTTTCAATCCATTAGATAAAGATGTCCTATTTAGTTAATATACGTGAAATCCATATACATTAAATAATCACCCCATCCTCGTAAAGTGAGTGAGGTAGGTAGTTGCACCTATGAAGAGTGATTGATTGAAATAAATCAAATGGACTAAAGCGGCCGACCCCTATCTGGAGGAATTCCCACTGCTTGCTTGCTTTGGCCTGCTCCCATTTATGCCTTAGCCCCTTGCCTTTATTCCTGCTTCTGGAAGAGATACAACCTTACTTATGATATAGGTCATAATGGGCTGTACAGTTTCAGAAAACATGGAAATGAGGAATATGTCTACAATGGGGAGGGTTTGATTACTAGGTGCTAAAATTAATTGGAAGAAGGCTTGATGTTCTATGACCAAGAGTGCATTATAATAGTAAAAGAAGATATTTTATTTGAATCTCATAGGGTTGCGGGATTTTAGGTAGATGAAAACATTTTGGATTAATTCTGGGGTCACTTCCAGAATTTTCATCCTTGTGGAAGAAATGAAATAGTTCCTCTCTTGAATGTAGGATACTGCGAGCCAAGAAACAAACTCTGGAAAATGATAGACTATGAGGGAGATAAGGTGGTACAACCCTGACTCTACGAACCGAAACAAGACTTCCTTTTTAAGGTGACAATTATACACGTCGAAGAGGATATTTGACAGGTGGTAGGAGCATCACAGGTCACAAATTTCGACTTCTATGTCCATGAGAGGCTCGATATGGCCAAGGGGCTTCGCCTCTCGATATTTGGGGGTTTTGGGCACATATTTGTTTCCTTTTAAGAATAAAAGAGAATGATTGAGTGATGGGGGATTATAGGTTACCCGGTGACTGAAAGCAATTGGACATAGTGGTGTTGGGATGGCTCTGAGATGGTTGACAGTCAAACAATGTTGATATAGATCAAGTGGTGAGGAAATCCCATTTGAATGAAACAAATTTGGAATACAACAACTTATGTGTTGTGACTTTATAGGCAGGAAACAGGGTGGAGTGACGCGTGGGGAGAAATACTAGGAGACACATGGGAGGGACATGTGGTACCACTAGGTTGGACGAGAGGTTAGAGGGAGGGGTTTTTGGTTCTGTGAAGATCGTGCTCGCCTGCTAACGTAGATGGTGCATTGACAAGTTTGCTGGTAGGTATGGTCCCCACTCTCTGACGGGTTCGAGAGCGGGGTTCGACCCCCGGAGTCAATCCTAGTTGTTGATCGGTCACACCCACTTGACTGACTTTGACCTTTCGAGGGCTAGCGTCTGCTTATCTCCTGCACTAGATACCCCGTCGAAATGATTGCAAGATGGAGCGACTTCAGGATAAACGATGATCCACACAATCGATGTTCATCGGTTAACTGTCGCATACAAGAGGCGGGGATGGGGTCCATTGTATTTGTCATTTACCCCTTCCTCCCTTATTTATGTTTTCTACTTCTTCTCTAATGCTTTACCTCCAAGATTGCTTATGTACTTTGGGGTTGTAGGTCAAACTCCCGTGAAATTCGACCATTTAAAGGAACATATAGAGCACAACATAACTAGTAAATAATAGAGATGCAACAAATTAATCCCAACAATAACAAAATTAGAAAATATTATAATAAAAATAAACCTTAGAAAAAAAATAATAAAATCAAAACTAGAAAATAAAAATAATGAAAAACCCTAAAAATAAGAAATAATACTAAAGACAAAATAAAATAAAATTCAAAATAAAATTAGGAAATTTTTTATTTCATCGATTTAAATGAACGAGATTAAGGGTTTCAAAGAAGGTAGTTGATCTTACATCTCTCAAGAGATGTAGAGATGCAATGGTTATTCTTTTTTTTGCTCACATTATTCATCATCTTAACCATTTTAAAAATAAACATATTTTTCTAAAAGCCAGTTTATCTCTCTTGCACTCAGAAATAAGTAAAATCAGAAAAGATTTGGATCTGTTATCCTGTGATTTATATGGTCTTCATTTAGATCTTTCCAATGCCATCAACCCATATCTTTGGGATAAGGTTGAGGCATGCTCTGCATTGAAATCCATCTAAATTGAGGAAAGCCACTAGGTTAAAGCAATCGATGAAGTTTGATAAAAAATTTGTATGCCTTCTTCCTCCATTGGGAACGTTGCGTCTGGGCATAATTCTAGGAGCCGAGTGAGCAGAGAGAAGATCTCAACTCTTGAAACATGAATTGAATCCCAGAGGTTATCTTCTTCAGGTCAGGCCCTCATGATTGATCTGCAGAGTTTCTCTGAATCTCTTTCTGTCTCAAATAGTGGTTGCGATCAATCCGCCATCAATCGACCATTCCCATTCTTCCTCTCATCATGTTAGCTGCAGCTTATTGGACCCTTCCGCTATGTTTAATCCTTCATAAAAAACCTCAGACCCTCCTCCCTTTGTTCCCTCTTCTACCGTTGGTTTCTCCCTATGTGCTTCCTGGCCCGTTCTTCCTTTACCTTCTATCCCATCCCCACCTGTTTCCCGTTCTCGCAGTTTTGTTGGTAGTTTCGACAACTTTAACAATAGTAATCATAATGTGACCTTTAACAATTTTAGTTGTTCTAACTATTATAATAAATTTTCTAATAATTATAACATTGCCGATATTAAAAATAAAAATGATAAAAATATTAATATCAATACTAATAACAAAAATGATAGCTTTAATAATAACAATTATAATGACATTTATTCTAACATAGAAGAGAATAATGATAATAATAAGAATTATTTAACAACAATAATAATAATAATTTTAAAAATAATAATAATTACAATAATTTCAGAAATATTAATAGTAATAATAAGGATGATAATAATTTTAAAGGTTTTCCTTTTTTAATAAGAGGGTAATCTATCTTTTTGGTTAAATTAATAATATTAATTATAATAATATTTTTAATAATAATAATAATTATAATAATGTTTCTCTCTTTTTGTTCTGATGTGTATCACTTTCTAGAGAAAGAGCTTAACTTTGCCCTCGCTCCTAGAAAAATATATGTTAAGGAAATTATTTTCAATATTGAGTTTGGAATTGAGGGCTTATCTGAACCCATCAAAGAAATCATTAAGATTGTGTTATGATTTTTAGGAAGGCCAAGCCTCGTAAGAGCAATATTAGCAAGTCAAAATTCGAAGCCTTGAAATATTTAAACAATAACCTTGATATTGCCATTCTCAAACCTGGCAAGGTTGGGGCTATTGTTATTATGGGTCGAGAAGACTGCCAGAGAAAATTAATTGATCATGTTTGTAACAACGGTAGCTACAGAAAGCTTGACAAGAACCCCTTAAAAAAGTTTTGAATGTTGTTGACCTTGGTATTAAATCTAATAACTCTGTCAGCTCCATAAGTCATAAACTTACTGAAAGCAACCCTCTCACTCCAAGGATCTATGGACTCCCCAAGTTTCACAAGGAGGGGGTCCCCTTGGACCCATTGTCAATACTATTAGCGGGTCTACTTATTTTATAGCTAAGTATTTAGCCCATAAGCTCAAGACCCTTGTTGGGTCATACATATTCTTTTGTTAAAGATTCCTTTTCTTTTGTCAATGTGTTAAAGGGAATACATTTTGAGCCTAATGATTTTATGGTTAGTTTTGATGTTGTTTCTCTTTACACCAATATCCCTATCAATGAGGTTGTTGAGGTTATAAATCCCATTGATCTTGATATCGCCAAGCTGGTGAAAGTTTGTTTGACCTCTACTTTTTTTAGCTTCAAAGGTGAATTCTATGGACAAAATTTCCACATTTCCATGGGTTCTCTGCCTTCCCTTGTTGTAGCTAACATGTTCATGGATGATTTTGAATCTAGGCCTTTGGCCTTGATTAAAGGCCTAGATTCTTTTTTAGCCAAATATTTGGAAAAAAAAAATTGATGATACCTTCATCTTATGGTCTCATGGTCAGGACAAGTTGGATCTATTTCTTCAACATCTTAACAATCAGTCAAGATCCATAGAATTTTCCATGGAAACTGAGATTGATGGTAGCCTTCCTTTCCTTGACATTCTTGTCTTTAAGAAATCTGATGGTTCTTTATCTCACCAAGTTTTTTGTAAGAAAATGCACAGTGAGAAATATCTTCATGCTGACTCCCATCAATATCCAACATAGAAGTTGGGGGTTCTAAACACTCTAGATACTCGTGCTTTGCGGGTTTCTGACGAAAATCACTTGGAGGATGAGAAAGCCCATCTTCTTAATGTTTTTGAATTGAATGACTATAACATATCTCTAGGTATCAAAGCCTTTCAAAAGGCAAGAAAAGGCTTTAAGATTAAGAAAGAACCTAGAGAATTTGCTTCTAATGTTCAATTTCCTTTTATACAAGGAACTACTGACAAGATTTCACGGGTTCTTAGGAAGCGTGATGTTTCTTCCACCTTTAGACACTTGAACACGATTCATAACTCCCTAAGATCAGTCAAAGACTCGACGAATCCCAAAGACATGAAAGGTGTGTATTTGATCTCATGTTCTTGTGGGACTCCTACATTGGAGAAATTGGTCGTTCCATTAATCAAAGGATTCAAGAACATGTGGTTGACATAAGACACTGTAGGAATTTCTTCTCAACTCTAGCTAAGCATGCTAAGAAAACTAGGCACCACATAAGTATTGAGGATTCCCAGGTCATTGCCAAGATTGATCACTTCCATCACCGTAAGGTTAGGGAGGCCATTGAGATTGAGAAAAGTTCTAAGATGCTAAATAAGGATGATGGTTGGAAGGTTATTTGTTGTTGGATTCCCTCTCTTCATTCCTTTATTTTTTTTAAATATATTTTCCTTCCCTATCATAATTATTTGGATAACGACAAAAAATATTTTGGAAACAACAAAAACAAATTTATTTTATCCACCTCTATGTTTAAAAAGGAAGGAAAAAGTAAATTTCCCTCTTTTATTATTTATTTTCCTTTTTTATTGATTTTTTTCTTTGAATTAGTATTTTTATTAAATATTTGAGTTTTATTAATTTTATTTTTATTATATTATTTTTTTCATGATTCCTCTATTTATTTATTATTCCTTGACTTTTAGTTAATTTTCTTTTATTATCTTCTGTTTTTTAATTTCTTAATTAAAATTATTAAATTATTAAATAAACAAATTTATAAATAATAATAATAATAATAAATAAATAAATAAAAATAATGTTTTCCCAATTTTCTTTTGAATTTTATTTTTAGTCTTTAGTATTATTTCTTATTTTTAGGGCTTTTTCATTATTTTTATTTTCTAGTTTTGACTTTATTATTTCTTTCTAAAGTTTATTTTTATTATAATGCTTTTATTTATTTATTTATTTTCACTTCGGATTAATCCATTGCATCTCTATTATTTATTAGTTCTATGGTTCACCTATCCATATATGTCTTGATGATGAACCACAATGGTTCTAAACATGTCGATTTTAAAATTTCTAAACACATGGACTTTAAAATTTTACTGAAGAGTTTGCCGAATTATCCACAGTCTTACGAAACACTTGTCGACGTTTCGAATCCTAACGGGGATCCATCTTCAGGACATTGGAATGAAGAATAATAAGAAGGGTCATAATCCATTAATAGTGAAGAAGGTAGGAAAGTGTAACAGTCAACACATAGAACTTACCATAGTAAATAAAAAAAATTGGTTTACCATAACAATCCGGTTTATAACATGACAGTAATTATTTAAATGGGTAACGGATAAGGTTATTATATAAACAGTTCACATTTGCAGTACATTAATATTATAATGGAATTTAATAATGAGTTCCATAGAACTGTAGTAGACTGGCACCAAGGCCGAGTTAATTTAATACACATGGATTACTAGCCATCGTAATGTACTTAAGCTAAACTGGATTGGTCGCTTGTTTAGTTTTCATGTGATTTGGTTTTGTTCACGTACAAGAGATCTACCCTTATGTTAACTTTGATATGCGAGATTCATTATGATCATTCATCAGGCCTTTGGCCTTTGCCACTGTGACAAATGTCTCTCATCGCAAAACGTTTCTCGTTGATCCTACGGTGGAAGTTCTCTAGGATTTTGATGACTTTGGCTGTGGCTTCTTTCCTGCTCATTTATTGCGCTCACGTGGAGTCTAGAGAGGAGGGTTTCACAGTTCGTCATATGTTTCCTTTTCTTGCTCTTGGTGTTTTAACCCATTCGACCCAGCATACGGGAGGAAATGTTTCTACCGGCGCGGCTCCTTTCTTCGAGCATTAGCCGGTTCTTTCGCAGTGCAGAATTCGGATTCATTTTCCCTTGCGGTCTTCTCTTCTAGATTACTGTTTACGTTATCTCCTCTTATAACCTTTACTCTTTTGCTCCTTTCCTGTAGCGATACCTTGTTATTTCTGGTTTGGGGTTCCGGCTTTACCGAGAGCGGCCTCTTCTATGCTTGCTACAGGTATATGTGGGTTCGGATTTCCATGGACATTTTTGTTAAATGTGTTTATATTTGCATCTACTTTATTTACTACAGGGTTTGGTGCTGACTCCTGCATTGTTGAATTCTGCCGACAGATACCCTCAGCTGTCGCTCCTTTACCCTCAGAGGAACATCGATTGATCACTGGGTCTCGACGGCTCGAGCCACTTCTAGCCATGGCAGCTATTCACAGGTATTTACCCTCGGTGTGCACGAATCCCGTGTTATTCTTAAAGATTTCTGGAGTAAATTTATGATACCCATTATGGGTTTATTTTGCCCAGGTTCCGAACCTGTGGCCTTGCGCTTCACCGTCGGCGTAGGATTTACATAGGTTACGCTATATGGTCCTGAACATGCTTGAGTTTTCGGTTATTGCATACGGCTCTGCCATTGGGGAAAAGTTCCACTTGTCGGATGCAAGCTTGTAAAAGTGATTGTCATGTATAATTTTGACTCTGGACATTGCCGGTTGTTACCCGTGCTCTATTTTTTCCTTTGTTGCATTGACACAATGTCTCATCGCGGAATATGTAAATTGGTTCCACCCTGTGTAATTGTGTATACATATTTTGTTTAATCTAAGTGGCTGTGGCTCATTTGAGTTTCCACTTAAAACCTTGCCTCGAAGTTATCGTTTGTGTAATGCATGTTCGTTTAGGGGGGTGAGATAGTAGCTTTGGTATATGTAGGTCCTCTCATTGTTGTTTAGCTTACAGAATGTCTTTTGAATATTCTTGTGGTCTCACTTCACTAATCTTCTTCTTGCGTGTTTTTTTTAATTATCTTCTATGTTTCAAAGAGGTTTAAACCTCGGCAATTTAGTTAACAAAGTTATGCATCACGAATGAATTATCTTGTTTCTGTGTGTACAGCTTCTAAGCAACAATCGAGTTCTTTATTCTGAGTTAATGTTTCTATTAGTTCCGGAGCCTAATATTCACAAGCATGACTAAGTTGTTTGTTTTCTTTTCGTTACTCGCAAGTTCAATTTCCAGTTTTCTGCTATCGGAAGTTATTTCTTTTTCAGAGTCAACTACCTTTAAGGTATTATTGTACTATACAGGACTTACTATCTAGCAATGTGAATCTTCCAGTTTTTCCTCTGCTACTGAAATGTATTTTCTTAAAGCATATTAACTTAAAAAGAATACTATTTTACTGTTCAGTAACCCAATATTTCATAACAGAGTTTTTTCTAAGTAGCATGCACAATAATATCCTAATTTAGATAGAATAAAATACTTCAGAAACTTTTACTCATCTGTGATCCAACCGTTCTGATGGTATGCTTTTCCTCCCGACCATGAACCAGGGCTATTATGTTCCACAGTTCCCCCCTAGCTTCAAGTCCGGGCTTTCTGTTGAACTTAGAGTTTTGAAGAAGGATAACTAGGACATTCCGGTCCTCTTTCCTCAACTCTGACAGCAGTAATTTCTGGAGGAGAACTCGGGACAATCCGGTCCAGTTCTCCGACTCCAGCCACAGTCTCTCTTTTCAGAGAAAAAAAATCCTTTCTCTAATGACTGTCTTTTCCTTTCCAGCCAAACCCTAACCCTCCTTGGGATCCTTTACTTATCCCCAGAGTTTTCTTGGGTAGCTGTGGAACTGCTTTTCTGTTCAACTGCCTCCAGAATCTTGATTTACTTTTACCATCAGTTTTCACTCAGGAATCAATCCCACAAGAAAATCTTTTTTTTCATTAAATACCAAAATTCGTTTTATTCTAACATTCCAATTAAAAGAGTAACAGCAGTCTTAATTAATCTATAATTAATAAAAACTTATCCATTTGTTAATGGCTAAGAGGGTGGTTACAGTTTTCCCCCTCTTGAAGAGAACACCGTCCTCGGTGTTATTACTCTAGTTCTGTAAACAGCTCAGGATAAGCTTCGCGGACAAAACTTTCATCTTCCCAGGTAGCTTCCTCAGGTCCAAAGTGCTTCCATTGCACTTTAACCTGGGCGATGGCTCGTCTCTGGAGCATGATTTCCCTCCGGTCGATGATACTGTGTGGTTCGACCAGAAATTCCCCGTCTGGTTCTACCTGCACAAAGTAAACCTATGTCAATTTAATAAGTCTTTAATATCATATAAACATTAATAACCAGGCTCGTCTACTACCTGTATGTTCTGCCAATGTATTATGTGTCTTGGATCATGAACATATTGTTTTAGTAACGATACATGAAAAACGTTATGCACCCGAATGTGACTAGGTAGAGCCAAATGGTATGCTACCGGTCCTATTCTCTCCAGTATCTGGAAAGGACCGCAGAACCGAGGTGCTAACTTTGCACAAGACGCCCATCTCAAAGTGCTTTTCTTTGGTTTAATCCGGACATATACATGATCCCCAATCTCATATTCACGGTATGATCTCCTTTTATCTGCATACACTTTCTGCCTGTCCTGTGCGGCTTTCAAGTTCTGACGAATTTTCCTCACCTCTGCTTCCATTTTTGCTAACATGTCTGGTCCCAGCATGAGTCTATTCTCGGGACTGCTCCAATTGATGGGAGTTCTACATTGTCGCCCATATAGTGCCTCGAACGGGCTCATCTTTAATGATTCTTGGTATCCATTGTTATAGGCAAACTCTATCAAATGAAGATACTCCTCCCATTTAACTGGTTGCTGCATGACATACATTCGCAGCATGTCCTCCAGTACCTGGTTTACTCGCTCAGTTTGACCATCTGTTTGCGGGTGATAAGCTGTACTAAAATGTACTTGCGTTCCCAATCCTGAAAACAGAGTCTTCCAGAAAGCTGATGTAAATTTTACATCTCTATCTGAGATAACAGTCTTAGGGATGCCGTGCAATCTGAAGATTTCACGCATGAACAAATCTGCTATCTGTACTGTTTTAAAAGTAGAGTGGACAGGTATAAAATGTGTCGATTTACTTAGTCGATCCACAACTACCATTATGGAATCATTACCTCGTTTTGTTTTCGGTAATCCTGTGATAAAATCCAACGAGATCACCTCTCATTTCCATTCGGGAATGGGTATAGGCTGCATTAATCCAGCCGGATGCCGATGCTCCACCTTCACCTGCTGGCATTCTAAACATCTGCTTAGATAACTCGCGATATCCTTTCTCATGCCTGGCCAACAGTAGTCCTTCCTTATTGCTGTCAGCATTTTTTGATATCCCGGATGTCCGGCATAATTAATTCTATGATACTCATCCAGTATCATGGTTTTTAATTCCATCCTGTTTGGAATAACTATCCTCTTTTTGAAAGTCATCAATCCGTCCTGGTTAATTCCATAATCCCTTGGTACACTCTGTTCTCTGGATTCCTGTGTTTGCTGCCACAAATATTTGTACTCAGGATCCTTGTCTGCTTCTTTTCTTATTTGCTCCAGGAATCTGGTTTCAACCTGATTGATATATATTTCATAAACATTGTGCAATTTTCTGCTTAATGCATCTGCCACCTTATTCTCTTTCCCTTTTACATGTTGTAAATCGATATCAAATTCGCTCAAGAAAGCATTCCATCTAGCCTGCCGGGAGTTTAAATCAGCCTGTTTAAAGTAGCTGGTTAAACTGCTATGATCAGTTTTTAATACAAATTTCTTTCCAAGTAGATAGTGTCTCCATACCCGGAGAGCGTGCACAACTGCAGTCAATTCTAGATCATAAGCTGAATATCGCTGCTCATGATCCTTCAGCTTACGGGATTCGTATGCAACTACCTTTCCTTCCTGTGATAACACAGCCCCAACACCTTCCTTACTTGCATCTGTACAGACCTCAAATTCCTTATTCGGGTCTGCTACGCTCAGCACAGGTGCTATTGTCAATAACCGTTTCAATCTTTCGAAACTCTCTTGACATTCTTTGGACCATCTAAAAAATTTTCCTTTTCGTTGCAATGAGGTAATGGGAAAGGCTATGTTTGAAAATCCTTTTATAAATCGCCGGTAATAGCCTGCAAGACCCATGAAAGATCGTATATCTGCCACGTTATGTGGCACCTTCCATTCCATAATAGTTTTAATTCTCTCCGGGTCTACTGCTATGCCTTTTTCAAATATTACATGTCCAAGGTACTGTATTTCTCTTTTGAAAAAGTCACATTTACTAAACTTTGCGTACAGTTGGTGCTTCCTTAGCATCTCCAGTACCATTCTCAAATGTTCCTTGTGCTCCTCCACATTTTTAGAGTAGATTAATATGTCATCAATGAAGATCAACACAAAATTGTCTAAATAAGGATGAAAGATATCATGCATCAGCCTCATGAAAGTGGCTGGTGCATTCGTTAATCCAAAAGGTAATACCACGAATTCATAGTGGCCATACCTTGTGCGAAAAGCAGTTTTATAAATATCTTCGTCCTTAATTCTGATATGGTGATATCCAGACCGCAAATCAATCTTTGAGAACATCGTAGCTCCCCTTACTTGGTTAAATAAGTCATCAATACGGGGTAAGGGATACCTGTTCTTAACGGTCAGCTTATTCAACTGTCGGTAATCCATGCACATGCGCATGGTTCCATCCTTTTTTTTAACAAACAGCACTGCTGCCCCCCAAGGGGATACACTGGGTCGTATATACCCCTTATCCAGTAATTCTTGGAGCTGCATTTTTAATTCTGTCAACTCTGGTACACTCATTCGGTAGGGAGTCCGGGAAACTGGTGAAGCTCCTGGTAGCAGCTCTATTGTAAAATCAACATCTCTTTTTGGTGGTAATCCGGGTACCTCTTCCGGAAACACATCCTTAAATTCCTGTATCACAGGTATGTTCTCCAGCAGAGCAGTCTTATCCTTGGCCCCTGGTAATCCAACTTGTACGGCATACAGTTGGCATCCATTCCTAATACATTTTCCCATTTGAGAAGTTGTAATTGGGCGTAATTGTATAGGCTTCCTTATGCCTTGAATTTCTTGGCGATTCCCATCCTGATCTCTGTAATAAATTTTCTTTTCCTTACAATCTAGGAGTGTCCAATGCTTTTCCAGCCAATCCATTCCCAGCAGCACATCATAGGAACCCAAGGGCAGGATATTCAAGTCTACTGTTATTTGTTGTCCGCTGATGTGTAGTGCACAACCTGGTATCTTGGCATTAACTTTTCTTTTAGCTCCTGTAGCTAACTGAACCAACCAGGCCTTCTTAAATTTTTGACTAGGCAACTTACAGATTTCTACTAATTTAGGACTTATGTAACTTAGACTTGCTCCTGGGTCTATCAAAATAGAAACAGTTTGAGAAAATAATTTACCTTCCAGCTCTATCATGGTAGGTTGAAAATCAGCTTGCCGGTCCTCCAATGCCGCGTTAATTCTGGGAATGCTTCGGGCAACATCCCCCACAGTAGAGGCCTCCTGTAAATTTGTTACTGCTTCAGTTTTACCCCGCTGTGGGCAATCTCGGTAGTAGTGCGCTGCTCCGTAGCCCCAACACTGCAGAGGTGCCTTCTGACTTTGAGGTTGCTCAGGTTTGCTAGAAGCCTCAACAGTTCTGTCTTCTCCAGGCCATCTAACCCTCTGATGGTTCCTACCAAACTGCTTATTAATGGAATTCCTGGCTGAGCTTCTGAAATTACTGGTTTTGCCTCTTTTAAAACCAGCACTGTTTTTATTTTCTTTCTTTGATTGCCACCCTTTACCTTGGTCCATCTTGTTTTTTGCTTGCTGGTAACACAGCCTCGCCTTCCTAATAGCCTCATCCATTGTCTTGGGATTTACAAATTCAATACGCTCCTTCATATGAGCAGGTAAACTGCTCAGAAACCTTTGGACTTTGGCCTTCTCGTCTCTTAAATATGGTACGTAGCGCAGTAATGACGTGAACTTGGTGATAAACTCGTCCATGGTCATTTTTCCCAACCTCAAGTCATGAAATTCTCGAGCCTTTTCATCATAAAAACGCTCAGTCAAGTACTTGTCCTTGAAGTACTGTTGAAACTTATCCCATGTCACATCCTGATCCTCTATTCCCCGCACATTCTTCACTTCTTCCCACCACAAGGTGGCTTTATCTTTCAGCTGGTAAATGGCTAATCGTGCTTTAAGACCACTGTCGTAGTCATACACCTGGAAGTATTTATTCATGTTAATCAGCCATGCTTCTGCTACCTCTTCTTTTTCTCCATCGAACGTAGGTGGCTTTATTTTCCTAAATTCTCCATGTAATTCCACCTTCTTCCTTTTACCTGCCTTCCGTTCATTTTCATTCTCAGATTCAGCTTCATTAAAATTCCTGTTTAGATTACTTCGCTGTGACAGACTTTTTCCTTTCCGACTTACGTCTTGTTCTTCTGACTGCTGTTCGTTTCCATCTGGAAATTCTCTGCCAGCACTGGGGTTTTCATTCCTTTGATTCTGTTTATCGGAGAGACTTTTTAAGATCCTCTCCTGTTCTTGCATCATTTTTGCATTTTCCCTTCTTACTCTTTCCATTTCCTCCTACAACTGTTGTACTGTGTGCACTAAAATACGAGTCTGTTGTTGTTGTTCTTCCATCAGTCTGTTTGACCGTTGGTGCTGTTCTATTCCCAGCTAAACCCACATTTCTGGGTTACCTTCTGGTGGTGTCTGCATTTCTCCGCCACTTCGCGGTGGCGGTTGCGAGGGTGTTCGTCTCATTTGTCTTTCCATCTAATTTCTGAACTCTCTTTCTCTCTCTCTCTCTCTCTCTCTGTGCATGAGTAACATACAGTTTACGTTAGTCGACCCGTTAGGGCCCAGCGTTGTAACGCTGCTTTGATACCACTTGTAACAGTCAACACATAGAACTTACCATAGTAAATAAAAAAAATTGGTTTACCATAACAATCCGGTTTATAACATGACAGTAATTATTTAAATGGGTAACGGATAAGGTTATTATATAAACAGTTCACATTTGCAGTACAGTAATATTATAATGGAATTTAATAATGAGTTCCGTAGAACTGTAGTAGACTGGCACCAAGGCCGAGTTAATTTAATACACATGGATTACTAGCCATCGTAATGTACTTAAGCTAAACTGGATTGGTCGCTTGTTTAGTTTTCATGTGATTTGGTTTTGTTCACGTACAAGAGATCTACCCTTATGTTAACTTTGATATGCGAGATTCATTATGATCATTCATCCGGCCACTGGCCCACTGCCACTACTTGACAAATGTCTCTCATCGCACCGTCGATTTCTCGTTGATCCTACGGTGGTAGTTCTCTAGGGTTTTGATGACTTTGGCTCGTAACTGCTTTCCCTGCTCATTGTTGCGCTCCGGCGTGGGTCTGGAGAGGAGGGTTTTCCTGCCAGGTTTCTCTCCAGGTTTCCTTTTACTGTCACAACGTTTTTAACCCATTCGACCTCGCATCCGGAGGAAATGTTTTCTACCCGGTGGCTCCTTTCTTCAGGTATTCGCCCAGTTCTTTTCGCAGGTGCAAGTTCGGATTCATTTTTTTTTTCCTTACTTGCAGTCTTCCTCTTCTAGATTACTATTGCAATTTATCTCCTCTTATAACCTTTACTCTTTTGCTCCTTTCCTGTAGCGATACCTTGTTATTTCTGGTTTGGGGTTCCGGCTTTACCGAGAGCGGCCTCTTCTATGCTTGCTACAGGTATATGTGGGTTCGGCTTTCCATGGACATTTTTGTTAAATGTGTTTATATTTGCATCTACTTTATTTACTACAGGGTTTGGTGCTGACTCCTGCATTGTTGAATTCTGCCGACAGATACCCTCAGTTGTCGCTCCTTTACCCTCAGAGGAACATCGATTGATCACTGGGTCTCGACGGCTCGAGCCACTTCTAGCCATGGCAGCTATTCACAGGTATTTACCCTCGGTGTGCACGAGATCGATGACTGTTACCAAAGATTTACGGAGTAAATTTATGATACCCATTATGGGTTTATTTTGCCCAGGTTCCGAACCTGTGGCCTTGCGCTTCACCGTCGGCGTAGGATTTACATAGGTTACGCTATATGGTCCTGAACATGCTTGAGTTTTCGGTTATTGCCTACGGCTCTTCCATTGGGGAAAAGTTCCACTTGTCGGATGCAAGCTTGTAAAAGTGATTGTCATGTATAATTTTGACTCTGGACATTGCCGGTTGTTACCCGTGCTCTATTTTTTCCTTTGTTGCATTGACACAATGTCTCATCGCGGAATATGTAAATTGGTTCCACCCTGTGTAATTGTGTATACATATTTTGTTTAATCTAAGTGACGAGTTGTGGCTCATTTGGGGTTTCACTTAAAACCTTGCCTCAGAAGTTATCGGTGTAATGCATGTTCGTTTCAGGGGTTTATAATGGCTTTGGTATACTATGAGTCCTCCTAATTGTTTAACTTGCGAATGTCTTTTGAATATTTACTGGTCTCCACTGCAAATCTTCTTGCCTGTGTTTTTTTTTAATTATCTTCTACTATATTTCAAGAGGGTTTCAAACCTCGACAATTAGTTAACAAGGGTTCCGCCATCCTGGGAATGAATTATCTTGTTTCCTGTAATATTTAGCTTCTAGCAACTTAATCAGGGGTTCTTCTTTTTATTACAGTTAATGTTTCCTATTGGTTCCGTAGCCTAATATTCTAGCGTTACTACAGTTGTTTTCTTTTCGTTACTCGCAAGTTCAATTTCCAGTTTTCTGCTATCGGAAGTTATTTCTTTTTCAGAGTCAACTACCTTTAAGGTATTATTGTACTATACAGGACTTACTATCTAGCAATGTGAATCTTCCAGTTTTTCCTCTGCTACTGAAATGTATTTTCTTAAAGCATATTAACTTAAAAAGAATACTATTTTACTGTTCAGTAACCCAATATTTCATAACAGAGTTTTTTCTAAGTAGCATGCACAATAATATCCTAATTTAGATAGAATAAAATACTTCAGAAACTTTTACTCATCTGTGATCCAACCGTTCTGATGGTATGCTTTTCCTCCCGACCATGAACCAAGGCTATTATGTCCCACAGTTCCCCCCTAGCTTCAAGTCCGGGCCTTTCTTCGTTGAACCTAGAGTTCGAAGAAGGATAACTAGGGACATTCCGGTCCACTTTCTCCAACTCGATAAAGCAGAATTCCTGGAGGAGAACTCGGACAATCCGGCCCGCTCTCGACCTGTACCTGGCGTCTTCCTTCCCGTAGAAAATCTTTTTCTCTAATGACCGTATTTTCTTCCAATCGAACCCTAACCCTCCTTGGGATCATTTACTATCCCTGCAGTTTTCTTGGGTAGTCGGGAACTCGTTCTGCTCAACTTCCTCCGTAATCTTGATTTACTTTTACCATCGCTTTTCACTCAGGGATCAATTCCACAAGAAAATCTTTTTCTTTCATTAAATATCAAAATTCGTTTTATTCTAACATTCCAATTAAAAGAATAACAACAAATTTTAATTAATCTATAATTAATAAAAACTTAACCATTTGTTAATGGCTAAGAGGGTGGTTACATTTATTGCATAGTTTTTGTTTTCAAAACACAAACCCTATAATTATATAAAACAAAATCTGCCTTCGTTATATATATTTATAAACTTATATTTATTGGTAATAATTTTTTGTTTAAAAAAAACCAAATTTCATAGGATGCATGACCTCACAATGTCATGTATAAAATATAAAAAAAGGAATTAGTTAAATAAATCATATTGGTATAAAACATAAAAAGAATTAAAAAAATTTTAGGATGATCACATTAAAGAATATTTTATCACTAGTTTTAAACTGTTAGTGTGGTTCATCACAGACAAAATAAGAAATTTGATGAGTTAACCAATTTAAATAGATAAAATAAATGGAGAGATGCTCCAACTAGCCATTGTAAAACGGTTAAAGTGGCTACTTGAACGTCCCTCTATCTATTTAAACTGGTTAACTCATCAGATTTCTCATCTTATTCCACCACACAGGCTGGCCTTTGACAAAATATTTCTAAATGTGATTATCGCCAAAAAATTTTTGTATATATTTTATATATCACAAAAACAAAATTTTAGTAGTTACTCAAAAACAGAAACAAAATTCCTAATAAAAAAAGTTACTCAAAAACTCATAACTGGTATAAAACAAGCTAAATAACCTATACCTTGTAGCCATTAATGCCCTTTGATGCTACTCTCAGAATACCGTGAGGGTACCAGTCCCCTTCACGTTTAAGCTGATGAGTGGCCAGTATAATACCCCATGAAATGATCCCTCCAATAAGCATAGAGATGGTAACCACACGGGGGCATATCATTCCCTGCTCCCACATATCATATTGAAGTCGAAGTAAACCCAAATTACAAACACATTCCATAAGAAATAACGAAGCTGTGGTTGGCATAACTTCAAACAAGAGTCCAGATACACTCTAGGAATTTAAATCTTTGACAAGATAGATTTCCCTCTGCTTCAGAGCTCTGAATCCGAAAAAGGGAAATTCTTACGAAGCCTCAATCGTTTCCAGCAGCGAAGAACCATTGGAAAAGTCCCCAAAGAAAACTGGAATGTAAAATACTTTCCAAAGCTTCGAACCTGCTTCCTGCAAGAGACAATTTCCTTTAATTCAGTAAGTCAAGCCAGTTAATATATGTTAAATATAATTTTATATATGGATAAGTCAAATGCTAATATTAAAATTTTAAGTAATTGTCTAGAAAGCCATAGTTTATGTTTATTTTAGTGTCTGAGAGTTTATGTTGATTTTGCTCAGTGAATAGAATTTGGTAAACAATAATAGTAGTAGCCTTTCACTTATAAGAGAGGAGAAGTGGAGACATTAAGTTATCATTTTTACTTTATAATATTAGTTTAATAAAATGTATTAATTTTTGTTTTTTTTGGGAAGTTTTAAACCTGTCATGTATTAGAAAAAATCATATATTTTTAATTAATATGTCAGTTGAATTTGTACAAATTATTTTTTTATAAAATAATTATAAAATATATGATCTTTTCTAATATATAACATATTAATTAGAGTGAGTTAACAGAGTAAACTGATATCAACTAATAAGAAAAAATACATATCATGTGATTATAAACCAGAAAATACAATGTGATTATAAATATATTTTTTATAAAATTAATAAAAAAAATTAATTTCTTAATCTCTATTATATATATATATAATATAATTTGATATTAATTTAAAAATTACTATTAATTTATTATTATGAACAAAAATAAAATTATTAATTTTTTCATATCATTTAAAATGAACAACTAATACATTTGTATTAACAAGAGTAGCCATGCTACTTCTATATAAAAAACCGCAAGTGTCCATGACTTATACACATTAAGAAATAAGCGAAATAAGTGAAAAAGGTATATACTCATAACAACTTGTTCATGAATATATGAAGCTCTTGCTAACCTACATCAAACGAACTATGTTATTATTATAAGGAGAATGATTACCTTAAATTTTTAATATATAAATTAAGGCATCAAGATGCAAATATATGAACTATAATTTATAATAAGAATCAATATTTTCTTATTTTTAATTGATGATGAATGGGCTTCCATTGTTAAAGATTTTCATGGAGTTTTGATCGATGGTGAATAGGTGTATTGTTAAGATACTCTATGTCATAATTGTTTACTTCTCCTCAAAAAGAGATTGATTGTGAATAAGTGCATTGTTAAGACAATCCATGCTAAAAGGTAACCAATTAAAATCTTCATAAAAGTTTACTTTCTTCAATTTTTTTAAAATTAATTAAATTTAAAAAAATATTTGAAATATTTTTATTAAAAAAATGGTTATAATAAAAGATAATGTAGAAATTTTATAAATTTGAAATTAATCAAATAATTACATCCAACTTTGTTCTCATCATTTAAGATAGAAAATATTAAATTTATTAAAAAATTAAAAATATACTTTATTATTTATATATAAATAATTGATGATGATGATGATGATGATGATGATGATGATGATGATATGTTACTTTTTTAAAATTATCTATACAATATTATAAAATTTCAAAATACTTCATATATATTGGCATCATTTAACAAATGAGAGCATTTTTCTTAAATATTAGAGAAAAATGAGTTAATGATAAAAACAAAAACAAAAAATTATATTTTATTGTACATAATAAAGTTGGTGGTAGATATTAAACACCATATAATAAATGAATGATTGGTTTAATCGACAAAATGAGTTTATATTATAAATCAAAATAAAAAATGTACATATGTTACTTTTTAAAATTATCTATACAATATTATAAAATTTCAAAATACAATTAAAACAAACAAATGTATAGCAGAATTTACTGTAAATGTGAGACAAAGCTCACTCAAATCAATGAATTCAATTGCACGATTACATCACACTTAAATAGCAAATCGTACTCACCTAATCTTCCCGAAGAAGAGGAAACAAACCTAAATACGTGCAACCAATTTATAAATTAACACTTTCGTTCAACCACTCAAAACTAAATCTATTTCGCATGATCTAGATTATTCTCACATCCTCCCTTAATGGAGAAACTGATTTTCTACAATACCTAATCGACTTCAAAAAACTTCAAATTTGATTTTTACCAAGGGCTTAGTAAATATATCACCCATATTATCCTTGGTATTACAAAATATTAATTCAATTTCATTAGACTCAATTTTCTCATGTACAAAGTAATCGTAACTCAACGTGTTTTGTTCTAGCATGGTAAATTGGATTATGTGCTAATTGATAGCACTGACATCACAATTGATACATGTTGAACCACTTGCGCCTTCAAGATCCGCAAGAATTTCCGTAACCAAATAGCTTCACTGTGGTACTGTCAAAGCTTTGTACTCTCGATTCTGTTGAGGATAAAGAAACAGCTATTGTTTCTTACTACTCCAAGATATGACCCCTCGATCCAATATGAAATGTGATAGCTGTGCAGGTAGATCGTCCACATCTGGATTTCACCAATCGAATCGAAACCTGTCGCTGCAACATCAGATTCATCAAGATACATAATACCTAAATTCATTGTTCCCTTTATGACGGAGAACTTTCTTTGCAAACATTCCGGGCTGATTTCCTCAAGGCTTAGCCAGTGAATTGACTAAGGACATCGACCCAGCATGCACAACCGGGCCCGGTAGTGGTGAGATAGTTCAAACTTCCCACTAACCGATGATATAATGTTCCATCCGCCTTTTAGTTCCATCTTCTTTGTACAACTTTGCATTCGTTCTAAGGGAGTTGACATAGCTTTGCAATCACTCATATTGAACTTTTTAAGAATTTCCTTTCGTATATTTGCTTTTGAGTGATCAAAGTTTTACGAGGCTCTCTCCATACCCTCAATTCCTAAATAGTAATGCAATTCACCCAAATCTTTCATTTCAAATTCTTGTGACAACTGAACTCTTCTAATTTCTTCAATTAACTTGTGAGCACCGTCTGATAATGATCATCCACATACAAAGATATTAAAGCAACATTTCCTTTTCCATCTTTCTTAACATACAAGTTAGGATCATTTTTATTTTTCACAAATCCATTCTCAAGAAAGAAGGTGTGTAACAAATCTTACATACCATGATCTCGGCTACCAAGCTAAACCATATAATGCCTTTCTTAACCTGGCGTACTAGATGCTCCTATCCCTCGGGTTTGATAAAACCCTTCAAAGTTGAACCAAATAAACTGCCTCTTTAAATCACCATTTAGAAAAGCAAGATTTGACATCCAATTGATGTATATTCCAATTATGTTTTGTGGCTAAGGCAATCAGTAATCTAATTGTATTCAACTTAGCTACCGGCGCAAAAAGTATCTTCATAATAAATTCCCTCCCCGTTGAGTGCTATCCTTGCAACTAATCTTTCCTTAAATTTATCAATTGTACCATCCGTTTTATATTTCATTTGTACAACCATTTGCTCAATTGGAACTTTATTTTCAGGAAGTTCCACTAATTCCCATGTTTTATTTTTCATAAGAGAAGCATACTCATCATTCATAGCATTTATCCATTGTTCATCTTGTTTAGCTTGCTCATAATCAATTGGTTCTACAACATTCATTATATTAGACATTAAGGCATAATCTCTATACCTTGGCAGAAGCCGAGTTTGTCGGCTGACCTTCTTGGTGCTTCAATGCCCGGTGGGTGTTCCATCCATATGATTCTTCGGCTTTGAGGTGAATCACCCTCTCGTAATGACTCTCACCTGTCGATGTACTCCACATCAAGCCTCATCCCGATCCCCGTACCCGTACGTGTACCTCGTTTCTTGCTCCCCGCTTAATCAAAGTATCAAGTTTGACATGAGCATCATTAGATATATGCCATGCATCATTCTTTGTATTACTTTTATCAGCCTGCTCATGAAACAGCACATCACGACTAGCAAATAGTTTGGTGGAACTTGAATCAAACAATTCAGAGGCTTTCCCCGATCCGTACAATACCCAATGAAAACACACTTGATTGACTTGGCATCAATTTTTCTTCGTTAACCTTAGGAATATGAGCAAAAGCAAGACATCCAAAGACTCTAAATGACTCACATTATGTTTATAACCATGAAGAACCTCAAAAGGAGTTTGAAAAATTAATTGCTTAGTTGGGACATCATCTTCAAATAAACAGCAGTATTACTACTTCTACTAGAACCATTAGATGTTCTTACCTTGCAACATACTACTTGTTGCATTCCACCAAGGTTCTATTCCATTGCTAAGCAACACTATTTTACGAGGGGTATGTGGTACCGTGAACCTGTTGTTTAATCCCATTAGATTTACAATAGTTGTTAAATGCATTTGACTTATATTCACCTCCCTGATCGTATCCGAGTATTTTAATGTACTTACCTCCGTTTTGTTTTTTCAACCCTAGCCTCGAAACTCTTTAAAATACTCAAATATATCACTCTTCCTTCGAATGAAATAGACCCAGTATACCTAGATCTATCATCAATAAAAATAACAAAGTATGAAGCACCACCAAGAGACCCAGTTTGCATAGGTCCACATACATCAAAGGTGAATTAATTCATGATATCATATTGTCGTTTCTCGGTATGACCAGGAAACTCTTCTATGCCGTTTACCAAGTGCACAAGCTTCACATGGTAAATGTTCACACCTATAACAAAGAAGAGCTTCAACCATTTATTTCCTTTGCAACAACGATAAATCATTGTAATTTAGGGAAACACATACCCGTGATGCCATAATTCCATTGCCGATGTCTTTGGATGTCAATGCAACATGGCGCTTCACCGTCACATACATCCAATCTATATAATCCTCCAACCCCCGGAAAATTCGTAGAAACAACCCCGTAGTGGTCCTAACACTTTCACAAAACACCCCACTTACCGAATTCCACTTTTAAATGATTACTTGATAGTGAACAGACATCAAATTCTTTTTGAGAGTAGGTACATACATCACATTATGAATCATTAAGCATTTGTCCATTAGGTAAGCACACATTTATTATGTCATAGCCTTGAACTTTAAGTGACCCGTCATCTCCTAGGTAAATGTGTGTGCTATCAGATTTCTCATAATATTTATCATACCATTCTTTATTACAAGTCATGTGCGCGATGCACCAGAATCTATGAACCAAACATTCTCATCCTCGCCAAAGCAGCATAATGCAAGATCGTAAAGAAACAACTTAAGATTTTTAAATCCATCAAATACCGAGGTGTCTCCGTTTATGAAATTTCCATTATGCCTTCTATGTCTTGGATTTGATTCATTATTTCTTCTATAGCAATCTTTAGCCAGATGTCCAGGTTTTCCCACAATAATCACATTCAATGTTCCTCTTAACATAAGAATTAGGAGGTCATACCTTTCTGCTTTTGTTGGAAACCGGCCTCTGTTCTCGTCCATGGTCTCCTAATGGTCTTTCGCCTCTTGCGTCAAAGCCAAATCGTAACCATTTGACTCCGCTCAAAATTTTTCATTCACTTTCTTCTTCTTGAAGAATACCCAGCCAATTCTTCAAATGTAGGAGGTGCTCGTCTAGCTTCGAGAGTGCTTTCAAATAAAGACTTTATAGTCTCGGCACTAAATCCTTCAAAGCAATGGCTACCAAGTCTCGTACTTCAGACACTTTTTCACCAATATCACCAAGCTTATCACTCAAGTATTTAATTCGGGAAACAAAGTTAAGTAGATGCTTTCATTGGCTTCCATTTTGATAGATAAAGGTGTTTGTTTTTGGGGAATAAAATACGGTTTGCATTAGTAGTTTCATACAAACCTTTGAGAGTGTCCCATGTCGCTCGAAAGTTCTGGCGTCCCGAATGTGAGGAATAATATTGTCCTTCATCGACATGTAGCCACACCTTTGCTTTCATTTCACGTTTATCCTAATCTTGAGTGGTAAACAGAGGTGTAGGCTTGGGCCCGCTACCTTAACAATTGTCCGCAGATTTGTACGCCTCCGCAATTCAGTGATCACCTTAAATTTCCACTCTACATAATTTTCACCATCAAGTTTTTGTAGATTCATTTAAATAGGAGTTTCATGGATTAGCCATTTCAATAACAATGATCCAATTTAATGTGGCCGAAATTAATTTACCGCAGTGATCTTGCACCGAATTGGAGCTATACGCTTCTTAAACGAGCTTCTGAATGGTATCGTCTGCAAGTCGATTTTGGCAAACACTTCAAAACTTAAAAATAAAATTGGTACTCAGTTGTATAAAAGGATGTAAGAATGCTTAACAAAGGTGACGATATAGAGCACTTGTTAAAATGAAAGGGCAAAGATATATATAGAGCTCAAAGATATATATGAGAGTATATGAGCTCAAAGAACTTAAAAAACTCAAGGCATTCCACCAAGGTTCTATTCCATCAGTCAAAGAACACCATTTACCGAGGGTATAGAGACCGTGAACTATTGTTTAATCCCATTAGATTTACAATAGTTGTTAAATGCATTTGTTTCTAAGGTACCAGGTTGGAGGATTATATAGATTGGATGTGATGTTGAAGCGCCATGTTGCATTGACATCCAAAGAGATATCGATAATAGAATTATGGCATCAAAGGTGTAGATAATGACCTAAATTACAATGATTTAATGTTGTTGCAAAGGAAATCAATGGTTGAAGGTCTTCTCACAGAAGTGTGAACATTTACCATGTGAAGTTTGTGCACTTGGTAAGGAAGATAGAGAAGAGTTTCCTCCTCGTTCATGTTTCTCCAGAAACCACAAGATGATATACTTGAATTAATTCACACATCGTATGTATGTGGACCTACAAAATAGGTCTCTTGGTGGTGCTTCATACTTTGTTATTTTTATTGATGATAGATCTAGGTATACCCATCTATTTCATTCTAAGGAAGAGGATATATTTGAGTATTTTAAAGAGTTTCGAAATTCATGGTTGAAAAACAAATGTGGCACATTAAAATATCGTATCTGATCAAGGGGGTAATATAAGTCAACATATTTAACAGTTTACTGTAAATCTAATGGGATTAAAACAATGGGCCACAAGACATACCGAGGCTATCAGCGCCGGAACAGAACCTGGGTGGAACCGCCAGAGGCCGCAAGAACACTTAATGAGTTTCTTAAAGGTATTATTAATACCGCCGTTTATTTGAAGAATCGATGTCCTACTAAGCAATTAGTTTTTCAAATAAATAGCGTATTAATGATCTCGCCAGAAACCATTAGAGATGTTCTTACCTTTGGCAAAGATACTACGAGTGTATCTCCACTGTCTTCATTCCATCGCCAAAGAACACCATTTTTTCTTGAGGGGGTATGTGGTAATCGTGAACTTTGTTTAATCCCATTAGATTTACAATAGCTAAGGTTCGCCTGTCATTTGATCGTAAGGCTGTGCCAGAGAGCGTAGCTTTCCTGTGTTTACGATTGTGAAGTTTCAAATCGCTTTGAGATTTGCGTTACGCATATAACATTGAAGTTTTCCTTTGTGTCATTTAAACGTGCGCCGATCGCTCAAAAACAGCTAAAAGAAATCATGAAAGGTGGCGTTACGAGAGGTCGGATTTCGTTCGTGCTAGTGCGTGCAGATTGTAAAGTGCGGAGATTGAGCCGCAGTAATATATGCCATCGACGCGCGTAGGTGCGTGAGTGGTAAGATTGCGTTGAACGTTGGGTCGCCTATGTACTTCACAAATAAGGTGAAGCTTTTGGCAACAAATTCTAGCACGAGTGTGTAAACACGCTGCTCTCAATACCAAATTAAAACAAACAAATGCAGCGTAATCACTCGTAAAAACGTGAGACAAAGCTCACTCAAATCAATGAATTCAATTGCACGATTACATCACACTTAAATAGCAACCGTACTCACCTAATCTTCCCCAAGAAGAGGAAACAAACCTTAAATACGTGCAACCAATTTCTAAATTAATACTCTGCTCAACCACTCAAACTAAATCTATTTCGCATGATCTAGATTATTCTCACAAATACTTCATTTTTTTTATATTGGCACCATTTAACAAATTTTGAGAAAATATTTTTTTCTTAAATATTGAGAAAAAATGAGTTAATGATAAAAACAAAATACAAAAAATTATATTTTATTGCATAATAAAGTTCGTGGTAGATATTAAACATCATATAATAAATGAATGATTGGTTTACCGACAAATGAGTTTATATTATAAATAAAAAAATAAAAAAATAAAAAAATATATTTCATTGTATAGTGCTAGGTAAATATTAAACACCATATAACAAATGAATTATTGGTTTTCATCGACTTTACATCATATCCACTGAGAAAAATTAGTTTATGATAAATAAAAGAATGAAATATATTTTATTGTAGTAAAGTTAGTGGATAAATATTAAACACCATTAATAAATGAATAATTAGTTTCTTGACTTTACATCCTATTCACTTAATAACACTTTACTTGGATATAGATGTAAAAAAAGTAAGAAAATTAAAATAAAAAATATTTAAAAAAAATGTATAAGATAAAATGAAAAAAATAAATATTATATTTTATCAGATAGCAGTTGGTGAGTAAATTTAACTAAAAATATAAAAATATAAAAATAATTGGAACTTCTGGATATTATCCACTTAATATTATTTTATTTAAATCTAAATGTAAATATAAAAAATAAAATTAACCAATCATCGACTTACTACCTAATAATTAACTATTATTAATATAAAAATGCATCTTGTAATCCATTACTTCTTAGACTGCTCAATGTTATTATCACTTTATATCCGGTAAAGATCCATCAATTGTTCAATGTTATTGTCACTTTATATCCCAGACAGATCCATCAATCGAATCGTTCAATTTTATTATCATTCTATTTGATATAGATGCAAAAAAGTGCGCTAAATGATTGATTCACTTTAGCTGTGTTGAACTCATGATTAACTTACTAATCATAATTAACCGTACAAGATTCATCAATTCATTTACTTGTTAGGTTGATCAATGTTATGATAACTCAGACAAGATTCATCAATTCATTAACTTGCAATTGCTGAAATATTAAAGTCACCTTCCGTGCCTTTGTACAGAAGGAGAATAAAGTACAAGAAATAAAGAAAAAGTTTTGAGTGCACAACACTCGTATTCAAGAAGAATGAAGAATTTCGTAGTTCAAGTCTACGAGCAGCCTAATTAAAGATACCATTTCGGCTTTAAAGCCCTCAACAACCAAAAATGAAATAGCCTTGATCGAACAGAAGACTTAAAAATTAGAAGAGTTTGACAAGTGGTCCCCACTACCTTAAGCGCCAAAGCGCAAATCGCAGATCGCAGCAGAAGTTTGAGACCGCAAGTGTCTTGTTGATGTGGATGCTTGCAATGTGCCATCATCGCACCATCGCAACATCGAAATATTACGTAATCACCCGCCCATGCTAAGGTTCCGCCAAAGTTGCGACAAAGTGATCGTCGCGCTATCGCACGATCGCACAATCGCATGTTATATATATATGTTCCGCCATATGTGTTATCGTAATATTGAAAGTTGTAATGTGCGATCGCTGCGCCATCGCACGATCGCACTATCGATGTTACAAGTATTCTCCATATGTTTTTCGCTACCCTTTGAAAGTTGCGATGCGCCATCACATTTTTGTTGTTCCGCTCGTTCCGCCATCGCACATCGCAAAATAGACGACCGTTAGGGTCCCACTGTACGTCACGCCATGTCAAGTTTTATGTTCGAAAGTGATTTTCCTTCGTATTTGTTTTATTTTCTTTATTTAATGTTTTTTGGTTCCCGCACGCTATATAAAAGTGAAAAAGGCCCGAGAGCCAAAGAGAGTATTGTAATGTAATGTATTGTTATTGAAAACGCCGTGTGAGCCCGCAGAAAAGAAAACATAGTAAGATCATTACAACACTCGTTTTATGCGTTTGAGAGAGAGCAGAGAGTTTTTTTAGAGCACCGTGTCCGTAGCAAGCCTTACTTTCGTGAATCCCTCCATTGAGGAAGAAATTTGTACGCTTTTTTTAAAGTTCTCGTTATTGAAAAAAATAAATAATTTTCATGCCATCTCTCGTCTCAAGGGACAGAAATTTCTATTTTAAACTTCGTGTTGTAGAGAGAGTTTGTTCTTCCATCAAGTGTTTGGAATTCCCAAAAATTCCAACATGGTATCTCGGGAAAGGTTTAGGCTCTTTGAATGTTTCAAAGAAGTTGAAGAAGAAGAAGACTTGTTGAAGCTCAAAGAATGAAAGCCCAAATATAAGTCAAAGTTCAAGTATTTCTCTAAAGATAACAGACTTTTTATTCTTGTCTTAAAAGAGTTTGTTCTTTCCAGAGAAAGGAAAGACAATATTAGGTGAAGAGTTCAATTTAAGAGCAATGCAATGGGACCAAGCACAGGAATGAGCATTGGAAATGTTCAGCCTTCCACAATTTAATGGAAAGAACTATGATTATTGGGCCATTTACCATGAAAGCCTTGTTTGTTTCACAAGACTTATGGGAGTTTGTAGAAGATGGTTTCGTTGGAACTGCTCGATGGAGCAGCTTTTAATGCCTTAACTCGTTGCAGAAGGATTTATCAAGAACAATAAAGAAGGATGCTAAGGCCCTCTTCTATTTGTATCAAGCAAAGTAAATGAGAGTGTGTTTCCAAGGATAGTAGCAAAGCTTAAGAGATCCAAGGAGGCATGGGAAACTCGAAAGTAGCCTATCAAGGTATGATAGCAGACAATAAAACTTCAAATACTGAGAAGAGATTTCAAACTCTTTCGCATGAAAGAGTGAGAGATGTTGTTGACACATTCTTTACACATGTGATTGGGATTGTAAATCGATAAGATCCCGTGAGAAACTTGAAGAAAGAAGGATAGTGAGGAACTTTTGAGAAGCTTACCTCAAAGTTTGATGTGATTGTTACCACCATAAGAGACCAAAGACTTCTCACATCACAACATTTAACTTCATGCCTCGTTGATAACTCATAAACAGAGAGATTGAGCAGAGGTGAACACTATCTCTTGAGCATGCCTTCAAGACCCGTGATGCCTTCGTGAAGAGGAAGAGGTCAAAGCAGGGAAGAGGAAGAGGCACAAAACAGAGGGTAAGAAACAACCCTTCACATTCACAAGGAAGGGGCAACAATGCAAGCCGCAGCCACGACTAAAGCAACAACAAATAAGGTGGACATCAACACCAACATGCTCATGGACAAAGGTATGACAAATCCAATGTCCAAAGGTCATTATTGCAAGAAATAGGCACTATGCCACCAGAATGTAGAAAGAAGCAAAATGGCATGAAAAATAAGCAAAAATGCTAATGTAGCAAAAGAAGAAAAGAACCCAAGTAATGTTATTAGCTTGTAATGTTGCATGAGATAGGAAGATGATGTTTGCTCCCAGATTCTAGATGCGTAATCATATGATCGGAAAACAAAGTGTGTTGTTTGCCAATCTAGATGAAGAAGTAAAATCTGAAGTGATCAGAATCGATATCAAGATTTTGTCAAGGAAAAGGCAGTTAGTATTCGAGCAAGGAATGGGAGCGTAAATTTGTCCTCGATGTATACGTTATGTTCCGTGTCTGAAATTTAATCTTTGAGCGTTGGGTAGCTCATAAATAAAGGTTACAATGTAATTTTTAAAGATGATAAAAATTATAAAAGATATTCCTCATAAGAAAATCATCAAATCCAAATGACCAAGCACAGAATGTTTCCGCTCAAGCTCAACATTGACTTGAAAGGAAAAGGAAAGAATGTAGCATCTCAGAAGATGTTGGGTTTTCCGTAAGGGAAGAGAAAGATGTAAATTGGTTATGGCACTTGAGATTTGAATATCTCAATTTCGGAGGATTAAATTTGTCGTTACGTAAAAGGAATGGTAAGAGGATTGCCATTGATTGGAGAAGCCTGAGTAGCCTATGTGAAGGTCAGATCTTGGGAAAGCAACACGTAGAAAATTTTCCTTCAAGGAAAATCATAAGGGCAAAAGCACCCTTTAGAAATCATTCACTCGTATTTATGTGGGCCAATGCAGACAAGCATCAGCTGAAGCATCAACTATAAGGCCGACTTTCATAGATGATTTCACAAGAAAAGTGTGTTTATTTTCCAAATATAAGAGTGAATTTTTTCAGAAATTTTTGCCACTTTAAAGCTCTTGTAGAGAAACAAGAGTGGGATTGTATATTAAAGTCCCTTAACCGGCAGAGGAGGAGAATATATATCAAAGGAGTTTTTGCATTTTTACAGAGAATGGCATACATAAGCAATTTAATACAAGGCACACCGCAACAGAATGGAGTTGTCGAAAAGAAAGAATCGAACCATAATGGAAATGGTGAGAAGTATGTCAAGGCAAAGCATTTGCCGAATGAGTATTGGGCAGAAGCAGCAACCGTGGCCGCGTATATTTTAAATACAGATGCCCCGTAAAGCCGGTGAAGAACAAAGTTCTAGAAGAAGCGGAGTGCGTAAAACAGGAGTCACCCACATGAGAGCTTTTGGATGTGTGGCATATGTACACATTCCAGATACAAGTTGAGAAGGAAGTTGGATAGTAAGGGGGATAAGTGCATTTTCCTTGGATATCAGGAGGATTCCAAAGGATGTATTGTATAACCCATCCATAAATAATTTTTTGATAAGCAGAGATGTGAAATTCATTGAAGAGGAAGTATGGGATGTGAAGCATTGAGAAAATGTGGGCCAATGTTAAAAGTCAGTTTGTCCTATGATGAAGATGAGGAAGATGTAGTTGAAATTAACAACTCATCCGTAGCACAACCTCCAATTTAAAGACAAGGACAAGAAAGGACACCTCAAGCAACAGTGAGAACACCCTTGAGAAGAAGTTGGAGTGCATCTCCAAGCACACCACATGGAGCGTAAATGAGTGTTTCATCAAGCACAACTACACCAAGTGGTGCTTTAACAAGGTTCAAGCCTTAGAGAAGTGTATGAGCAAGGAGAATCAAACGAAGGTATGAATTCCCTATTTTCTTTGTATTTTCTTGCTGATGATCCTATTCATTTTGAAGATGCAATTAAAGATAGAAAATGGATAGAAGCTATGGATGATGAAATTAAAGTCATAGAGAAGAACAAAACATGGGAGCCGGTTGATCTCCCAAGGTAAAGAAGTCATTGGTGTAAAATGGGTCTATAAGACCAAAAGAAATGCTGAAGGAAAGATAGAGAGACACAAGGCCGCATTCTTGTTGTCAAGGGATACAAGGTACAAAGAATTGATTATGAAGAAACTTTTGCACCAAATTTCTGCAAGAATGGAGACAAGAGAGCATATTGCCCATAGCAAGACAAAACAAATGGAAAGTATATTAGATGATGTAAAATCTGCATTTTTAAATGGAGTTTTAATGGAAGAGGTATAAGGGGAACAAATCCTCTCTGGACATGAGAAGAAAAGCCAAGAGCATAAGGTCTGAAAATTGAAGAAAGTTTCTTTATGGTCAAGCAAGCTCCAAGATCATGGTACAAAGAGGATAGATTCTCATTCACTGAAATGGATTTGAGAAGTGTGAGGGAGAACCTGTTCCCACACTGTTGAAAAGGATGGTAAGATGTTGATTGTTGTTTTTTATATCTCATGATTTAATTTTTACACAGGTAATGATGATTACCTTGTTGAAAATTTTAAAACACTATGAAAAATGAATTTGAAATGATCGACATGGGTTTGTTGAGACATTTTGGGAATAGAAGTAGAGCAAGGTGAGAAAGGAATTTTTATATCCCAAGAAAAGTATGTGAATCAGGTTTTAGAAAGATTTAATATGCAGGAGTGCAAAGCCGCAATTACTCCTGGCGTAATGGGATTGAAGTTGAGAAAAGATGACAACAACAAGGATGTTGATCCAAGTTTGTATAAAAGCATAGTTGGCAACCCCCTCATGTATTTGACTCGCAACTAGGGCGGATATTATGGCTGTCGTTATTTTAATTTGCATTTATGGAGAAGCTAAAAAGAAGCACATTGGCAAGCAAAAATTTTGAGGAAGGTTAAGAACAAAAGGATTTGGTATTTTGTATACAAAATTTAAAATTCAGACTTTAGTTGATACACTGATGAAGGATTGGGCTAGAAGTGTAGATGATCGGAAGAGCACTTCTCGGTTATGTTTTTCATATGGGTTCAGAGCCATTTCATGGGCTTCTAAGAAATAGCCCATTGTAGCATTATCTACAACAGAGGCACATGTGGCAGCCACAAGCAGTTAGCTGTTGTCAAGCAATTTGGATGAGAAGAATGTTGAGAAGTTTGTGCCAAGAACAGTAAAGGGCATCGGTGGATTTGGACAGACAATAGCCCGCCTATTGCATTATCAAAGAATTTTGTGTTTCATAAGAGAACGAGCACATAGACACAAAGTTTCACTATATCAGATAATTGGTGAATACGGAGAAGTTGTTTTACAAAGATTGTAAAACAAAGGAGCAATATGCGTATATTTTGACAAAGCCATTGGCACAGAAACATTTGAATTTTTGAGAAAATTTTTGGGTATGATGGATAACCCGAAGAAATGCTAGACTTTAAGGGGAGTGTTGGGAAATATTAAAGTCACCTACCGTGCCTTTGTGGCAGAAGGAGAAGAAAGTACAACAAGAATAAATTTTTGAGTGCACAACACTGTATTCAAGAAGAATGAAGAATTTCGTAGTTCAAGTCTACTATGAGAGCAAATTTAATTAAAGACAAATACTATTTCAGTTTTTAAAGCCCTCAACAACCAAAAATGAATGTGAAATTGATCGAACAAAGTAAAAGAATTAAAAATTGCTTTAAGAGGCCGGACAAGTGGTCCTTACCACTTAAGCGCCAAAGCGCAAATCGCAGATCATAGCTTTTTGAAGTTTGAGACCGCAAGTGTCTTGTTGATGTGATGTTTGCGATGTCACGATCTTACCTATCGCAACATCGCAATATTACGAATCAAACTCCACCGCTACCGGAAGATTCCGTTGAAAAGTTGCGATCGCGATCATCATGCTATCACCACGATCACACAATGTACATACTATATATATATATATATATATATATATATATATATATATATATATATATATATATATATATGTTAGCCATATGTGTTATCGTAAATATTAGAAAATTCACGATGTCGTCGTCATATGTACGTCACACCATCACATGTTTTCAAGTATTCCTCCATATGTTTCGTTGGTTTGAAGAAGTTAGATATACTTATGCATTTTGTTCTGCCATTGCTTATGCTACTTAGAAATAAATTACAAAACTCATAGCGTGGTCCCCACTCGTACGTCATCACCATGTTAAGTTTTATGTTTGGAAATTGATTTTCCTTTGTATTTATTTTATTTTGTTATTTTTGTTGTCGCTATATAAAGTGAAAAAGCTGAGAGCCAAAGAGAGTATTGTAATGTAATGTAACAGTATGAATCCTTTGTCGAAGTGTACAAAAAAAGAACCACTTTAGCTACGCATAACTAATAACCCTAACAACAAAAGTGGCGCAATATCTTAGGATCTACGGTTAGTTGAACATAAAAGAGCGCAAAAGCAGTCTATGCATGGAAAGACATTAAAGCGAAAACAATGAGGAGTTGCTCCATATGCCAATAGACAAGACAAGAACAATTTTTTTGAAAGAATTTTTTATATTAATTAGAACTTTGGGAGGAAAACAAGAAGGCGTATCCAATTCTCCTCGGTGGGATGGGTTCTTGGAAGTCCCTCGACACTTCGAGATCTAATATTTCTCTCTCTTGTTGGTGTATAAAACCCACAAAGAATGGAATAAGAGACTCCACCACAAATAAATGGTAGAAAAATGGGACCAAGTGTATAGATCGAGTGATCTAATAGGCAACAAAGGTGAAGAATGATAGGAAAAACCCTCCTATTTATAACAAAATATTGGGTCAATTTCAGATCTTGGTGCATGGAGTTAACGGATCTAGATCCACTTTTATGGAATATTTTATTATATTTGTTGGAGGGAAAAGGTGACTTGGGTCAAATCCCTTAATTAGTTAGAAATAAATAAATAAATGATTTATTTATCTTTTTAAGGAAGCGGTTAGAGGTAATCAAATAAATAAGGATTTATTAATTATTATTTAAGGAAATTAGTTGAAATATAATTAAGTAAATAATGGGTATTTAATTATTTGTGGGTGATTTGGTCATATTTAACAAGGAATATTATCTAAATAAGATTTAAATATTATTCCTAAAAAATAATAAGATAGATAAAGGTTTATCTAATTAATTCTTTGTTTTTGGGTTAGCTTATACTTTGGGAATAATAATTAATTATGGTTTAATTAATTATTCCATGAGGAAAAATTAAACAAAATAGGTTTATTTAATATACAACTTTTAGGGTTTCATTTAGACCCTCAACAACCTAATAAATGTAGTTCTTAAATTTATTTTACCTAATTGAAAGCAATTTTATTTAGGGTAAAATTGGTCTTACATGGTGTACTTGGGTCCATCTATTGATAATAGGTTAGATGACCAAAAAATGGTGTAACGAGATTGCCCCCGAGGCGTGCGAGTGTCGGGAGAAAATCGTATGACCGAAGTACGTTGTGAGAACTCAATCACTAGACGACAAAGTGAGAGGAGAGGGAAGTACAGGTAGATGGTGTCTTTGAGAAGAACTAGACCACGGCCAGAGACTCACGGGTGCAACAAGTGTCTTTTGAGAGGGTACGTGCGAGAAGGCGGCGGGGGAGGCATACCTATGCCCGCCCCGAGACAAAGTACAAAAGAATAGTGTGTCCGGTAAACAAGGCCAAGACCATAAGTACGGCCGGCATAATGCAGGCAGTAAAATACAATGAGAATCCCTGTCTTGTTGCACTGGGTCACCCAAATGAGACTGTATGTCTGATACATGAGATACAAATACAACCCAAGCCCTATCGCAGAGAATAGCTCACGAAATTTGGTGATTCATGCAAATAAAGAAGGCGCTGCAGTAGCTGAAGCCAACATCATCAATATGTGTTTGCATGTCGAAGGTTGCAAGGAGGAGGTCATCAAGGCATGTGGGGGGCTACTGCCGGTCCCCTCTGAGGATGAGACATCTCACACACACACGGGGATCATCAAACACGTGTATGTGAACCATCAAGCATATGGATCTCGGTCATGCGAAAAGTAGGAGTGAAGAAGAAACAACCAAGTCGAAAGGGAAATAGTCCCTTTGCACAGTCGAAACCTTAGAAACGAGTGGAAGCGGAACCAAGGTACACCACACCCTCTAGACACAGCACGGAAGGAAAAGAAGGGCGAAGTTCGACGAAGGAGGTCCGCCATTGGTGAGGTGTGGGCCTCCCTCAACTAAGGCACGAGAGAAAATGGTGGAGCGACGGACGATGAGCACTAATGATGAGAGAGAAATGGGAAGAATTTGAGTAGCAAAATGGACGACTTCCCTTTTTAGAGCATAAAGAGCATGAATGACACAGCAGCAAGCCGACACAATATCATAAGGGATAGGGGACAATGGGAATGAAGGTCATAAAGTGCGACACAAGAGAGAGACCAACGTGGAAAGGATGGAGGGCTATGGCGGGTACCGAGGACTCGGGATGAAACTCCATGAATGGATGGTATTTCAACTTGGATGCTCTAAACAAAGGCGACTGATGGTGCTGCCACACGGTAAAGGCCCGGTGAAAAGGACCATAAAAACATGAAGTACAAGATGGGAACTCATGACAAAAATCGACACGAACAAAGACAAGTAAGGAGGCGAAGTAGTTGCCCGAGTACGAAGTGTCGTGATGAGGAAATTGAATTTTCAACAGAGAGATGACCTTCTTCAGACCGTGTGTCTACAGTGAAGTATCCATATCAATAACCCTAACGATACCCATTGAGGGGCTGGGTGAGAGCTTTCCAACGGTGGGGTTTATCAAATGGGGCTACGGTGGTTACGATTAGAAAGAAACGAGGGAGGTTCTCTTTTAATAAGGGCGTTTTCACCTCCAAATTCCCCACTCATTTGATATTGTTCTTTTGGTAGATACTTGGGGGGGAGAGAAAGGCCTAAATCTTCAGCGTGGCAGAAAAACAATAGTTGGGGCTAGGGTCATTAGGTTGTGGGTAAGGGCTAACCTTACTCTTTCATTTTTGATGGAATGAAAGTTGAGGTTAGGGCAAAAAATCTACGAGAAACGAGACCCTCCTTCATCTCTACGAGTGGGTCACACTTTTTGGTCGTCCTGCGACACAGGATGAGTTCGGGGGAAAAACTGCCGACACACGGTCTGCAGAACTAGGCGGCACGGCACGGGAGATGAGGGGTTTTTGGTGTTTTATGCTGTTTTGAGTTGGGTTTTGTGTTGGTTATATTCTGCTGATGTGTGTGCGGCAAAAGATGATGTTTTGTGCGAGGTATGGAAGATTTACGGGTTAGCGGGAGAGATAGACCTGGGTACATCACGGGCGAGATCCCGGCGGATCGGGGTCAGCTCGCCGTCGTGTGTTGGCCGGAGTTTGGGGTTCTAAAGTTTTGGAGAACTCGTTGATGATGGCCGAAGAGCCATGTGTGGGATTGTAGATTGTTTCGGGATCCGGTGAGGTCTTTGTAGTGCGGGGGGCACGGGGTCGGCCCAGCAGTCCGGGATGTGTATTTACGTGGGTCTCCCACCACGGGGATGGTGGGCTCACCTGACCCGGTATTACGCGGGGCGGCATATCATGGAGTTTGTGGAACGCGTTGTCGACGGGTCTCGAGTACGAGGGACTCGAGGGATGCGATCAGAGTCTGAGAGGCTAGAAGCAGGTACGGTGGCCGCGAACATGTGTGTGCGACGCTTGGGCGTTCCATCACATCAGGGGGGCTGATGCCCCTGGCAGCGAGTGTGTTGAGTGATTCCTACTATGGGTGGGCCCAAATGATGCGGGTAATATTCAACGACGGTTCGCCCTACTCTCTGGCAGCTAGTGAACCGATTGCTCGTATGGGACTTTGTCACACGCCTTGCGGCGAAGATCTCGACCTTGCGGCCTCGTGTCACAGCTTCCGGATGAGGGGCCGAGAGAGCCGGGGGGATGCGCGGTGGGGGCGGCTGCGTGGCCAGAGGAGGAGGGCGAGTGGGGCGAGGTGTTTCAACTTTGAAGTTTGCCCATTGGGATCAGATGCCATTATACATAGATGACTATCCCTATAGTGGGATGAGTTATTATGGAATCCTGGGACTGCCTTCCGCCTGGGTCGGTGCGGGAACCCGATGGTAGAGTAATGATTGCTATTATTGTATGGGCATGTTACGAGTTTTTGAATAGTAGCTAAGTGCTGATTCATGTCTTGTTGGTATGCGGATATAAGCGCAGATAAAATCGGCCACGGGCGGATATATATGGGACGACCGGCATGGAGCTATAAGTCACGAGTGGGTCGAGAGACGGCGCATAATGAGGATGCGGCCGCCCTTCTAGAGGACATAGCCATGATCACGAGGTTGTTTGACGGAGTATCGGAGCGTGGAGGTGGCGAGGACTTAGACGACCAATACATAGAGCCATGTGTTCGGGTCTACCCTTATGAGAATGAGGTGTCTCTGTGGCGCATGGCGATGGCCGGTCGAAGTGGTGTGTGATCTACGAGCTGCGGGCGAGCCATTGGCTCGGGATCGCGAGATAGTGATTAGGTGTGGGGCATGTGGTGCCCTAGTGTGTATGTAGGGGCGAGGTGGTGCCCCCGAGTTTTGAAGTTTTGTAACATGCTATGGGCATGTCATATGTATCGAGAGTAGATGGACTCTAAACACATGTTTTTTCGACACATATTATGGATATGCATCATTTTTAATGATTATGAATGTTATTTGTCTTGTATGAAATACGTTATTCACATGCAAATCTAGAACATGGTTTGCAATACTATCTAAATAGTGATTAAGTTGTTCTCGAGGTACATGGTTGAAATTTATGGTTTGGTACACGGATCAAAAGGTTTCACTTGTAAATAGCGTCTAAACGGCACGGGGTTATGTACACGATAAACACCATTTAGTTGCATGACAAGAAGTAGGGAATCCAAACGAGAACGTGCGGATGGAGGATGCGATGGAAGAGGGCATCGGCTAGGGCCACGCAACGCATCATATTCGGCCTGATTGTTGGTGGCGGAACCAATGCAAACCTGTTCGAGAGAACAAGGGTACGAGGGGGTGAAGATGGCCCAACTGCCGAGGCGAGATTCGGGGTAACGACTTTTCTCGGCGTAACCGATAAAGGGTGTGGACGGGGGGTCTGCGGAATGGTGTTACAAGACAAATGAGGGAGGAGGCAATAGCGGTAGCGTGAGTGCATAGAAGACATCGGGCGGCTTGCGGGAGGGGGTACGAGGAGCGAGGATGACTATGACTCATACTTGACTAGAGGGTGGTATATGAGGGCTATCGGAAATATGGTGAGGACTCGGGCTGTGGAGGTCAACGACGGAGACACGGGTGGAGTGATCTCGTGTGTGGGTAGAAAAGGGGTGGTCGGGTGACACAACGAGAGGATGCGGGGGGGCTAGGCTCAGAGAGTGTCTCGCGAGAGGAGGATAGAGTAAAGAATGGTTACATTAAGCTCCGTCATGGGGGAATGTCTTGTCAAATGAGGATCCTGAGCTGTGACCTCACAATATCTTCTTTCAACAATGGTGGAGGGCAGACCATTTCGACAACCTCACCAGTTCTCAAAGAGCGCGATGACCACGTAGTTGGGGACAATGCAGGCAGGAGTGTGGCAGCAGGAGCCGCTGTGGCTACAGAGAGTTTTGTTGGTGCGGAGAGTCTTGGGGTTCTTGAAGTTACGGGTGAAGAAGGAATGGAGGCTTCGGGAACCATAGACTCGGGGAATACGACTTTAACCATGGGTTGAATCGGGGCAACTCGGGACAAGCATGGGTGGCATGGCCAGGTGACATCACCACAGACTGGAGCGGCGGGAGGAGGGTCGGGTCGGTCGTGGTGGTCTTGTCTTTGGGTGCCCCCTTCTTCCACCCTTTCTTCCCCGGGAGCCGTCACGATGGGGAGAAGGGTCTGTGGAGGTGTTCGGGGGCACGGTGGCAACGAGGAGGAGGCCGGGGGGGGACCGGTTGAACTAGTGTCAAATCCATGTAGGGTTTAGAGGTGACCGGGGAGGGGGGTGGCGGCTAGGGGATCGGGGTACCGAGACCGGTATGCCTAGGTGGGGTTAGGGAGGAGAGGGTGGCCATGACGAAGGACGGAATACTCGGGAGGAGCCGAGAAGGGATGCGCACGCGGGGTAATGACCCGGGAGGGACGGCTGCGAGATGGTTCGGCCGGGGGAGGAACCGATCCCGGGAGATAAGGGTTCGGGGATGCATTTGTGGGGGAGGGCCGGAAAAGGAGGAGAGTCGGGCCCCATTTGAGATAGATAGCTAGGAGCGGGTTGCGAGAGGGCGAGGGGGAGGGAGTTGCGACTAGGCGAGGGCGGGCCTGCGGGCAGCACAGACGATTGCATCTTTACAAACATTCGATAAGTTGGGATGGAGGTGATGGGAGGAGGAGGGAGATTAAGGAAAAGTTCCAAGCGAGGAGGAATATTTGTAAATGCGGAGACCGAGGGTCAAGGAATCGACGGTTTGTAGTGGCTACGAAGAGATGTTCGTCTCCACGTGAGGTACGAGATTTTGGCTCATGATATGTCAGGCGGGTCAATGGTGGCTATCTTTCCATTATGGGGGAAAGACATCTTGCGGAAGACGCGGATGGGACAAAAAACATAGCATGGGTGTAGCTTCGCCCCAGTAGAGATGTTGTGGTCTCGCGGGGCATCTGTGGCTTCGACGTCACGCCGCAGCAGTGCTACCCAGAGACGGGGTGATGGGACAATTACGGAAAAGGGCCAATGGGGTGGGGGCGTGGCGGGTCCCAGCTGAGGAGTGATGAGTGAAGGGGCCGGCCCTCGGGGGGATGCGGAAGTTGCTTCCAAACGAAGCGGACATCACACAAGTGGATGCGCCCTCATCAGTGTACGCGAAACATTGGCATTCCGGTTTGGTACCGGGATTTGGAAGGCGATGGAAGCGAGAAGAGGGGGATGGTCGATTGAGTGGCGTCGAAAACAATCATTTGGTCATCGGCGGGATCCTACGGCGCCCCGGCGGATGACTGAGCCTTCTTTTGGGAAGGAGCACGGCGGAGAATTCTAGTGGCAAATGGCGGGGAGATTGCCGCCAAATCATCTATGCTATGCAAATGGGCGGCTCGACCCCGGCCGGCGTTTCGACGTGGGGGTCCCTTAGGAATCTTGGTATGGACCTCAACTTTGGGTTGAGGGATAATATAGGGAGACACTGGATCGAAAAGAGGCTACGAACACGAAGGCTCGGGGGGCGGGGCGGGGTAGGAGGCTTGGGGTGCGGCGAGACCGAGTTTGAAGGTGAAGGTTGACGGTCGGGGAAGGATCGGAGTGCATCATAAGGATGCGGTAGTCGGAAGAGGACGAGAAAGGGCGAGGGGGAGTGGTGACACAGGCTGTCGGGCGGTTGGGTAGCCCGGTCCTTGCGAGGAAAGAATCGGTAAATATAGGCGCGGATTTGGGTAGTAGCCACATTAGGAGGAGCATGAGGGGAGGGCGTGTTGTCCGCGCAATGTGGCTTGAGACTCCACATCTGCCTTACGGGGTAGAGGGACAATCATGGGTGTAATGACCATAAACATTGCAGCACAGTATGAGGCTTATTTCGTAACGACGGCTTTGTCCCGGATTGGGGTGAGAGTGCCATGTTGTTTGGTTGGTAGTGTTAGGGTCAACACCGGGATTGGGTCCACGGGTACCGAGGGGGCGATTGGTTTGGAGTTGCCTCTCGCCTTCTTTGAGAAGAAGGATTAGTCACACATACTACATGAAAATACTTGCCTTGGAGGGGTTGTAAGTGTTGTTGCGGGTTGGAGAGCGAGGATATGGAAGCACATATCTTTGGAGGAGCGCGGCGCACCGAGGCTACGGATAAAGGAGTAATCGTTAGGTTGAGCCAAAAAGGAGGAGACGCCGTGTCTAGATACATGCTGCGGGAGGAAGGGAGTGCTAGAGGTGCGGCCCCACTCACGAGGAGACCATAGCCCATGGGGTTGAGCGTATGGATGGGACGAGGGCTCCCAACGAAATCCCGAGTCGGTGGAATGGCGAGATGCCCACAGGGGCCGTGGCACCACCGGGGCACGGGGGAGCAGGGGAAGGCGGGTATAAACATAACCAGATGAGCGTAAGATCGGGCCATATTTCAAGGCTATTTGGAGGGCGGCTTCTTCGGTTTTGAGGAAAGTGAGCGTATCTTTGTCGATGAGGCCCAGAGGGTGCAAAGGAACCGAGTCCATGTAAACCCGATATTCGAAGGGGGGCTCGACATAAGCTCCGTCTTCTTCGCCATTCTGAACATAGGCGGAAAAGGCGGGTCGAAAGAGGTTTGTTTGAATGAAAGTCCGACTCGGTCACCGATTATCGTATCGGAGAGGGGAGGGCGGAAATAAGATAAAAAGGCTTGGGAAAGGGTCGCAAAGGTGGTATGGGAAGAGGTGGCTTGTTCAACATACATTTAGAAGCTTTGCCGGTAGGCGTGTGTGTTCGACAAACGAAGACGGATGGAGTCATCGGTAATGGAATTGGAGGAACACCACATGTGGAAAGATCGAACATGATTGGTTGGATCTTCTCCGGCAAGGCTTCGAACTTAGGGATGTCGGAGGGGCTTGGTTGGCCGCAGAGCCAATATCGTAACGGATGGGTCGTTGATCAGCGATTGAAATCGGGGAGGTTGAGGCACCGCAATGTGCGGCAACAGGGGTATGGCCGAGGAGTAGTTCTAGTGGCGGTTCGCTAGTAGTAGGTTCGGCATTAGGGCTGAGCACCACCGGCGTTGGGCCTGGACGGACATGGTGAAGGTGACGGGGGGAGAACCGGGGAGGGAAGAGGAGAACCCGATGAATCGGAGAGAGTCGGAGTGCGGACTCGGAGGGGGGACTGGCGACGACGACGGCGGAGCGAGGTCGATGCGGCCCAGGAAAGGCGAGGGTGAAGGCGAAGAAGTCCCGGGGAAGGCGCCTTGGGGCGCGATGATGAAGAATGAGCGACAAGGGCGGGGAAAGGGATCGTCAAGTGAGGTCGAGGGCGAGAGAAAAGGTGCGGTGACCAATTGATTTTTAGAGTCTTTGCCGGGCGAGTGTGCTCTGGCTTCTTCACTTAGGGTCGGTGTGGCATGCGTTAGTCACAATTTTTAAAACATGCAGATTGCGAGAGCAAGAAAAAAGTGTTATAGCATGTGAAAATAAATACGTAAGAAACAATATATATTCTTGTGTTTAGAAAATTATGACTACTGTGCATCTATCTATTGAAGATGGGTCTCTCAAAACTAAAAAAGGGGAAAAATCTAGGCAAAACACACGGAAAAGAGGCCAATAGATCTAAGGTCAAAAGGGACGGGGATCTAAAGGATAAAGTTCTTTGAGAAGAGGGAGAGAATCTATCCAAGAAACGAGCAAAAGTGGAAAAAAGGGAGGAAATCGGCAAAAAGCGGAAAGGACGGAAGAATTCTAAAGGGAGGTCCAAAAAAAACGATAAGAGGTGATTTGAAAGGGAAGAAATCTTGATTTAAGGGATGCGAAGAGGAGGTTTGAGATGCAGAAAAAGGAAGGATAGAAACTCGAAAAACAGACGAAAATTTGAAACGGCTAAAACTCTTCCAAAGTGGAGGGGTACTAAGCCCTAGGGAATGAGTTTCCCACTTAGATGAGCTGCAGCAGAGCAAAACCGAATTCAGCGGGCTGAAACGGAGAAGTTTGGAAAACCACGACGAAGCTTCGTGAGAACCCCGAGAAAAATTGCGAAAGAGGCTGAAAAAGGGCGAGGGTCGAGTTTCGACACACGTGCGGGTCGTAGAAAAAGGGTGAAAAGTGCGACACGGAGGTCCGAGTGGGTTTTGGGCGGGAAAGTGTAACCTCCCGGATGCAGTTGTCCTCGGCGGCATATTTTTAGAAAAGTTGCCATCTCGGTTACGGCGAGATGTCGCTTACCGTGCATAATAGGGCGAGAAACACACGGAAGTTAGAAATTTTGTATTTTATGGTTTTATGTGAGAAGAAAAACAACATAAAAATAGGGAAAATATTCATGCGAAAAGAAACCTAGGGTGCGAAGTAGTGGATATGCGGGAATATGAAAAACGGCGGCGGTCGTAATTAAAACATAGTGTGGAGTCACCATTTGTTAGTATGAATCCTTGTCGAAGTGTACGAAGAACCACTTTAGCTACGCAACTAATAGCCCTAACAACAAAAGTGAGCACAAATATCTTGAATCTGCGGTTAGTTGAACATAAAGTACATAAAAAACGGATCTCTTATGGAAAGACATTAGCCAAGAGAAAAAACAAGGGTTTTCTCCATATACCAATAAACAAGACAAGAACAATTTTTGAAAGAATTTTTATATTAATTGGGCACCTGGAAGGAAAAGCAAGAAGGCGTATCCAATTCTCCTTGGTAGGATGGGTTCTTGGAAGTCCACCTCGGCCCCACTTAGGATCTAAGATTTCTCTCTTGTTGGTGTAGAAAACCCACACAAAGAATGGAACTCAAGGGAGCTCACACAACAAATGGTAGAAAAATGGGACCAAGTGTATAGATCCAGGAGTGATGTAATAGGCAACAAGAGGTGAAGAATGGTAGGAAAAACCCCTCCTAGTTTTATAACAAAATATTGGGTCATTCTAGATCTTGGTGCATGGAGTTATGAGATCTAGATCCACTTTTTATGGAATATTTTATTATATTTGGAGGGAAAAGGTATTTGACTTGGGTCAAATCCCTTAATTAGTTAAAAATAAATAAATAAATGATTTATTTATCTTTTTAAGGAAGCGATTTAGAAAATAATCAAATAAATAAGGGTTATTTAATTATTTAAGGAAGTGGTTGAAAGATAATTAAATAAATAATGATTTATTTAATTATTTGTGGGTGATTTGGTCATATTTAATAAGGAATATTATCTAAATAGATTTAAATAATTATTCCTAGAAAATAACAAGATAGATAAAGGTTTATCTAATTAATTTATTTGTTTTTGGGTTAAACATGAAAATTTGGGAATAATAATTAAATTATGGTTTAATTAATTATTCCATAAGGAAAGATTAAACAAAATAAGTTTTATTTAATATTTCCTTTTGGGGTTTCTGTTTAGACCATAAACAACCTAATAAATGTGGTTTATTAAGTTATTTTACATAGTGAAAGCAATTTTACTTAGGGGTAAAATTGGTCTTACATAGTGTACTTAGGTCCATCCCCAATGATAATAGGTTAGATGACCAAAAAATGGTGTAACATAATGTATTGTTATTGAAAACGCTATGTGAGCCCGCATGCAAAGAAAACACGGTAAGATCATTACAGCAGCATTTTGTGCATTTTGAATCGACATTGTTTTCGAGCATTGCGTACGCGCGATCTACTTTGGTGAATCCCTCCATTGAGGAAGAAATTTGTAACAATTTTTTTTAAGTTACTTTTATTTATTCGAAATAGAAAGAATTTTCATACCATCTCTTGTCTGCGATTAAAATTTACGTTTTAAGCTTCTGTGTTGTAGGAGAGTTTGTTCTCTCCTACACACACACTGCCTACTTATGTATTGTTTGGAATTCACAAAAATTCCAACAGTAATTAGTACGTTGTCTTCTAAAAACATGTGCAAGATTCATCAATTCATTAGCTTGCTGTTGTACGATGTTCGATAACATGTGAAAGATTCATCAATTCATTTACTTGTTAGGTTGGTAATGTTACGGGCGAGTGCAGATAAACATTACTATTAACTTTATCTATCATGGTGTATGAAATCTATTAATTAGCACATTCGTTCTTTGTGCCAACGGGATAAGTCGATTACGTAGTCAATGATAAGGACACGAAATAAAATTCCATGAAATTAATATAATATTAACAATTTACAACTATTCAATTGGAAACAAAAGATTATTTTCTCGGTAGCCTGCAACTCGCGGAAGCACCGATTGCTAAAATGCCCACGAATGTAACTAGAAGCGAATGTCAATCATCCACCCAATATTGAGACCTTTCTATTTGTATCCGGATTATTACACGGGTATTTAACACTTGCCGCTATGGGATTTTCCGATTCAATACCAACAAATAGGAGCCAAATCCTCCTACGGCCAATAAAATTAAAAATTAATACAATATCATTCTAGCAGCTAATAGTGATAGGCACAAGTTAACGCTGCTTTTATGTTAAGAATTAATGCCAATATCGAGAGGAATTCGACTTAGTTCTTGTATATGCCAATAAAATGAACAAACAAAACAATACTAAAGTAAATGTCGATGGACGATTCAGGTTATGAAATATTATGTAAATTCTATTTTAATATTTTATGGATCAAATAAAAAATAAAATTATAAATGCATAATTATAAACAATAATAAAACAAAAATATTATATAAAATTTGTTTTAATATTTAATAGATTAAATCAAAAAATAAAATTATAAATGTTTAACTATAAACGATAATAAAACAAATAGATTATCATCTTTATAAAATATTATGTAAATTATGAAATAAGATTCAAATACTTCATTCATAAAGGCGAAAAATATATTAAAGTAAATATATATACATCGTAGACAAAGATTGTAACACGCCACAATACAAGTCTGGATTATAGTATTCTCTTGTCTAGTGAAAAGAACTCGGTAATCCAAACACAAACGAGAATTTGCTCATGATTTTATGAATACAAAACCCGGCAACCCGGCGAAACATTCATGGTGGGAGCCAATCCGGTTGTGAGATTGAGAGATTCATAACAATGATACTAAGATGTTGCTTATCCCAAAACTCACAAGATCCCACGGATAGATATTTGCTCCCTCCATGAAGGTATTTTCCATCAAAATCTTCTAGAAGACTGCACTCCTTGCGGCCCTTTTCTATATTCAAGCTCACCAGAGTGCTGCGGTGTTTATCTTTCCCTCCATGATCTGTGTTTCTATAATAAATCATCTCCATCATGAACAATCTATTTCACGAAGTCCAACTTGTGAATCCTCTATTACAAATTATAATTACTATGTTAGGGTACATTTGGATGACCAAAGATGAGACCTAGAGTTTCGAGTTCACCGAGCATTGAAAGGTATTTAAGCGGGCCGAGTCAGTCGATCACGAAATTCAACGGAGGCATGATTGAGAGGAATCATGAACGACTTGAATTAGGATTCACGAGCACAACGCGATGAAAATAATTGAATTTGGAGTGTACAAGGACATGACATGGAATTAAACCCAATAGAATTATGACAACGTATTCTCCATGTCAAGTAAACCACGTGTGATCTAGTCCATATTTGTTGGAATTTTACGAGAATTCTAGAAACACACACGGGGGAGAACAATACTGCATTTCTACCTTAACATAGATTTAGAAAAAACCAAAAATCTTCCAACACAGACGAGAGATGGAAAAGCGAGCTATTTCATTAAAATAAAAAAAATGCTATTATAAAATGAGAGATTTTCCTCGGAGCATAGTTCTAGATTTACAATGCAGAGCACTCAAAGTACATTACGAGCACGGCGCTGCCCCAAATCCTACTTCTGCAGCTTCTTGTGGGGAATACTTCACACAAAAAACACTCTCTGTTTTATTTTTCGAGTTCACCTACAGTTTTCTTACTGTAGGCTTTTTACAAAAAAAAAACGATAATATAAATCTCTCTCTTGTTTATGTGCTTTTTTATTTCGGGTATTATATATGAGCGCGTGTGTATTAAAACAAAAACCTTGAAAATATATTAACCGCATAAATTCTCAACCAAAGTTAAATGACTTTTGGTCGCGGCGATCGAAACGAACATGAAACAAAACATATATCGAGATGGTGGATCCCACATGGAATGTCGCATCGTGGACTTGCGAGCGGTTCAAATGGTATATATCCTTATGAGCGCTTGCAATGAGCGATGAGCGATGTTGCATCATCGCATCGCAAACAATCTTGAAACGTCACACATATGCAAAGCGCTTTATGTATGGTGCATGCGATATTACGCCATATAAACACGGCGGTTTGCGGAATAGAATATGGAGTATGGAGTGTTGCGATTTCCATGTATCGCAACTATAAGCTGCGGCACTAGTGGGTTATGGATCTCTGCGCTTCATTGCGCGATTCAAAAGACTTCAAAACAAAAAAAATGATTTGTGGTTGGTGGATGTTTAAGCGGCAGCAGTGGTTGAAGGTTTAAAGACACGCAGTATGGTGGGCTTTAAAGCCAGAATATGGCTGTCTTCAAGATTTGTATCTTTGCGTGGTCAAAACCATGGAAATCCTTCAATGCTTCAATGGCGGGTATAGGTGGGCCCATCATAATTAAATTCTCTCTATTTTATTTATATCCCTCTTGAATGCACAATGCGCCTGCATAAACATACTACCCTTGTTGTACTCTGCCTGCTCCTACACGGGGTCGACGCGGGGGGAATTTAATATTTCCAACACTCCCCCTTTAAATCACCTGTGGGTTTTCATACCCATGCATTTTCTGAATAATTAAGCTCTTTGCCCCAATGGTTTTTGCAGCAGAGTATTGACACAACTACTCCTCATTACGCAATGTTTCGAGAATAATTTCTCCATTGTTCCTTTAGCTCCCTTATGTAGTGAAACTTGGCATCTATGTGTTTCGTTCTTTTGTGAAATACAAAATTCTTTGACAATCTTATGTTTGAGCTATTGTCACAATAAATCTTTGTGCATTTTTACTTGTTCATAATACAAAATTCTCAACATTCCTCTCATCCCTGTTGCTTGACATGTTGTTGTTATGTTGCCATACTTTCTGGCAATTTTAGATAAAACCACAATTGGCTATTTCTTAGAAGCCCATGAAATATCTCCTGAACCCATGTGAAAAACATAACCGGATGTGTTTTAAATTCATCTATACTTCCCGGCCAATCTTTATCAAGTATAATCGATCAAAAATTAAATTTTCCTAGGTAGTACCCTCAAAATTCCCTCTCTTTGTTCCTTTTACCTTACCTCGGAATTCTTTGCTGCTTGTGATGTGCCTCCTTTGGCTTTCAGAAATCAGAATCAAACTTCAGCCTTCGCAGTATCCGCTTCAGTTGCGGTGAAATACATGAAATTTGCCAGCTGGCAGTTTTCTCTGAACTTGGATCAAATCCCCTTCTTTGTCCTCCTTGCTCAATTTCAATCTAATCATTGTAGGAGTAATTGTTGCCTTGCAATCTGCATATTAAATATTTCCCGGAATTTCATTCACATATTTGGCTTGAGAAATAAAAATCTTATTTTCATTTTTCTCTACTTCTATTCTAAGAAGTATTTGTTAATCCATATAAGTCATCTCAAATTCATCCTTCATAGTGATCTAAAATTCTCAATGAGAGTCGGCATCATTACTGTAAAGATCACATCATTAACATATAAAACAACAATGAGCATCTTACCATATTTCTCCTTGATGTATGATGTGGGTTCTCCTTCACATTTTTAAAACCCATTTTCCGAGTAGATAGGCATCTATCTTGTACCATGCTCTTGGTGCTTGTTTCAACCCGTAAAGAGCTTTCTTCAATTTCCATATTTTGTGCTGGCACCTTTCTCATAGCCCGGAAGGTTGTTCATATGTAGAAATTATATAACTTATGGTATTTATATGTCCAATATTCTCTGATCACACTATTTTAACTTCTAGCCAAATGTAATCTACACTGTTGATGTTAATCAGGATAAAATTAATCAATTGCAATGCACACATGAAACTATAAAAATTCACACATTAACACGGTTGTTTAACGGAAAGCATGAAGCTAAAAAATCCAACTATATGTATATAATATGTATCATAGAGATCATGTAACAATCTCCATACAAAGCTGATCATATCAGCTCTACAATGCTCTAATCGCCTTACACTAGCTCAGGGCCGATCTTGCAAATCCATGCACCAATCTTTGCCACCTTTAACTTTTAGCTAAATGCGCAATCCTATTTCGAATAGCTTTGAATGAACTTAATTGCTCTGCTTACTTCTGCACAATCCTCATTGGCATCTCTTTAGTTTGGATAATCGTACATCATATAATCATGGCCAGTAAATTACCTTGCTCTTTCACCTACCTCTACTTCGTTCTCACTGGCTTTATGCATGGTCTTGATGCTATTGCTCTTTGGTTGATTAATGATTGTGTTTCGTGGTCCATTAACATTCATTGCACCACTCTCATAGTGTATCTATCGAGTTAGACTAGATACACAACTAGCTCACTTTAGCGTCCTAGCGAGTTAAAGCCCGAACACAACTCCACCAACTGCTTACAACTCCACCAAAGTATGTCCACACATGAAGTTCCTATTGAAGTCCTCATGCATTAGCTCGAGAAAACCCTTAGGAATAGCGTAATTCGTGCAGCCGACTCTTGTGCCACATCTATGCATAACTAAAGTGCTCGAGAGAATAAGATAATGTTTAGAGTCTAAATAATTGTTAAAATTATCTTTGATATCTAACATACAGTACAATCTAAAAATAAATTCCGCTAATATGTCTAAAAATGAAGTCCATCTATTTTTTTCCAACAAACCAACCATCCACAAAATAGCATCCTGCAACTCATAGAATATGATTGACGTAATACACGAATAGACATAGTCTAAAATAAACTTTAATGACCAAAATAACTGGGCCCCTTGAGGTAAAGTAGCTCTTTTCATGAAACCGTCATCTTTATTGAATCTTAATAGTTCAACATAAACCTCTTCCATGTGCTCAATTTAGGAATTCTTATTTCACATCCATTTTGTAAACCTTCCACTTGTGTTTGTCTTGCTATGGACATGCTGCTCTCTGGGTTTTAGTTGCTTTTTGTGGTCTAAAGGATTTTTCTCATAATCCCCAATAGTACTAGCATGCCTTTTTGTGCTAGTGTAGCCTGTGATTTCAATCTTACCTTCAACGTGCTCTTGTTGTGAGACATTTCACTCCAATGACTTCCTTGCCATTTGGGAGATCAACCAATTCCCATGTTTTATTTTTCTCTATGGCATTCATTTTTTCATCCATAGCTTCTATCCATTTCTTATATTTCACTGCTTCTTCAAAATGAATAGGATCATCTACATGACAATATAATGCAAATAAATAGTTCATACCTTCATTTGTTTGCTTCTTACTCATATATTTTCATTGGGTGAATACGGTTCCTCTTTCCTTGTTGTGCCCTTCTGGCCCAAAGAGGCCTCAAATATGGTTCTTGTGGTGCTTGGGCTTCTCATTTCACTTCTCAAGGTGTTCTCTCATACTTGCTTGTGTTGTCCCTTGCTATCCTTGTGTTGGTGGAGGGTGGTGCTCTAATCGGTGTTCTTTTCGGCCACATCTTCCTCATCATCATAATGAGACAAACAGTTCTTCACATTGACTATTTTCTCAATGCTTCCATCCCATGCTTCTTCTTGATGAATTTACCACATCACAACATAACAAACTTCTTGATGGATGGGTTATACAATCTATATCCCTTGTATTCTTCACGATGTCAAAATATGCACTTCTCCCCCTTACTATTCCAGCTTCTTCCTCGGTGATACGAGATACCCATTGCATAAGCCACACAACCGAAACTCTCATGGTGACTCCTTGTTTTATGCCACTCCATTCTTCTTGAAACTACGTTCATTACAGCTTTGGTTGGGCATCTATTCAAGATATATGCCGAAAATTTATGTTCACTCCCAATATTCATTTGGCAAATGTTTTGCCTTCAACATACTTAACCACCATATCCATGATGGTTCGATTTTCCTTTCGATGCTCCTTTGCTGCGGTGTGTACCTTGTTGTAAATTGTTTATGTATGCCATTTTCTCTGCCATGAAATTATTTTGAGATATACTCACCTCCTCTATGATCCTTAAGACTTTGATATGCTTCCCACTTTGTTTGCAGCCAAAGAGCTTTACGTGGCAAATTTATCAAACACTTCACTTTTATATTTCAAGAAATAAACCCATGTTTTCTTGTGAAATCATCAATGAAGGTCAGCATATAATGGCTGTCTGATATTGATGGTGTTTGCATTGGTCCACACAAATCTTAATGGACAATTTCTAAGGGTGCCTTTTCCCTTATGCTCTTTCCTAATGGAAAGTTTTGTCTGTGTTGTTTTCCTAGGATACAACCTTCACATAGGCTGTCCAATTTCTCTGTTAATGGTAGTTCCCTTACCATTATTTTCTTGTGTAACAAATTCAGTCTTCTGAAATTGAGATGTCCAAATCTCAAATGCCAAACGAGTTCTCATCTTTCACTTCCCTTTGAAAGACTTCTTGTGTTACAATTGCTACATTTCTTCTTCCCTTCAAGTCTGCCTTGATCTTGAGTGGAAACATCCTATTGCTGGTCATCTACACCTCTACAATGACTTTCTTGCTTGGAGGTATGTCCATAATTGTGCACACATCATTTTTGAAAGATACATTGTAACCTTTGTCAATGAGCTGTCCAACACTCAAAAAATTACATTTCAAGCCAGGAACATAGTATACATCTGGCACAAATTTTTGCTCTCCATTTCTTGCAAGGATACTTATTCTGCCTTTTCTCTTGACAGAGATCTTACTATCAGTTCCCGTTGTTACTTCAGATTTAACCTCGTAATGTTCATCAAGATTGGAAAACATTGCTATGTTTCCGGTCATGGATACGCAACACAGAGTCTAAGAACCATACATCATCTTGTCTATCTTGTGCTACATTACAAGTTAATAGCACATTATTTGGGTTCTTTTCTTCTCTTGTAACATTAGAATTCTGCCTATTATTCATGTCATATTTCTTTTTCTTACACTCATTGGCATAATGCCCATATTTTTTGCAATAGTGACACTAGACATGGGATTTGTCATACATTTGTCCATGCGCATGATGATTTCCACCTTGCTGGCTGCTACTTTGGCCTTGGCTTTGATTTTGATTGCAGCTCCTTCCATGAGTATGTGAAGGGATGTTTCTTCCTCCTATGTTTTGGCTTCTGCCTCTTCCTCTTCCTTTGCCTTGACCTCTTCCTCTTCCAAAAGGCATCTGGGTCTTGAAGGCACTGCTCAAAGATGAGTTTACTTTTCTTCCCAATCTTTGTTCATGAGTCATTAGTGATGCATGAAGTTCATCAAGCTGTGAACTTTGAAGTCTTTTGTCTCTTCAATGGTTGTGACTATAGCATCAAACCTTGAGGTAAGCTCCTCAATACTTTCTCCACTATCCTTATCTCTTCACTATCTCTCGAGATCTCATTTAGGTATCTAACTTTGATCGAGTTTGTGTAGTGATTATTGTGTGGAATATTCCATGCCAATAACTTCAAAATCTCTTCTCATCAGTTGAAGTTCTGCAGTCTTCACCTTATCCATTCCTTGGTAGGAAGTTTGGAGGGTATCCTATGCATCCTTGGACCTCTTAGCTGCATCTATCCTTGGAAACACACTCTCATGCATTGCTTGATAGAGATAGAAGAGGGATTTGGAGTCCTTCTTCCTATTGCTCTTCAACAGATCCTTCTCTGTCTGTGTTAAGGCATTAAAGGCATGCTCATCTACTGGTTCATCAAAACCATCTTCAACAAATTCCCATAAATCCCGAGAGGAAAACAAGGCTCTCATGGTAATAGCCCAATAGTCATAGTTCTTCCCATTAAATTGTGGGAGTTGAGTATTTCCAATACTCATACTTGTGCTGGCTCTAGCTATGGCTTACACTCTGAACTATGAAATAAAGTTGACTTTGTTTTTTAAACAAGATGTCTCTTTGCTAAGAGATAAATACTATCTCAAAGAAAACTTCTGCGGAACGTCTTTTAAACACAAAACAAGAACTACGTTTTGATAAAATACCTGGACTTGAACTTCGCGAGCCTTCACGGCTATTTGGAGAACTTCTTTGTAACAAGCTCCTTCTTCCTTCAACTTTTGACACTTCAAGAGTGATGGCTACGATACCATGTTGGAATTTTAGAATTCCCGAAACACAAACGAGGAGAACAACCTCTGTTCTACCTCAACACAAATATTTAAAAAAAAAACAAAAATCTTCTTCGGATAGAGATGGAAAATTGAGCTATTTCATTAATACAAAAAAATGTAATACAAAATGAAGAGATTTTCTCCAGAACATAGATCCGGATTTACAAGGTAGAGCACTCACAGGTACATTACGAGCCACGTATTTGCCACCAAATCCACACTTCTTTGTCTCTTGCCTACGGGCATTACGGACACCTGGTCGTAAGGGAATACTTCTGGAAAACACTCTCGTTTTCTTTTCGAGGAGACACACAATTTTTCTTGCCCATAGGCTTTTTACAAAAAAAACGACAATACGGTCTCTCTCTGTCTATCATGCTTTTTCATTTCGGGCATTATATATGGTGCGGTAATAATATTAAAAACAAAAACCTTGAAAATATATTGGCCGCATACAAATTCATAAACCAAAGTTAAGTAACTTTTGTTCGCGGCCGTCAAACGAAACATAAACAAAACATATGTCTTAGAATCGGGGTGGAGCCCACGAGCGGAAATTGCATCGCGGACTTGTGAGCGATTCAAATGGTATATGACACATGAGCGTTTGCGATGAACGATGACCGATGTCGCGGCATCTGTCGCAAACAATATTCGGAACATCACACATATACAAGGGCTTTAATATATGGCGCATGCGATATGCGATATCACATCGCAAATAAGCACAACGGCTTGCGGACGAATATGGAGTATGGAGTGTTGCGATTTCCATCGCATCGAAACTATAGCGGCAACACAGTGATTCTGGATCTACGTATGGTAACAATTCAAAGACTTCAAAACAAAAAAAAAAAATCATTTGTGGTTGGTGGATGTTTAAAGCGAGCGCGGTAGTTGAAGGGTTAAGGAACATGGTATGGTGGGCTTTAAAAGCCCAAAATATGACTATCATCAAGATGTTTATCTTTGCGTGGTCAAAACCATAAATCCTTCAATGCTTCCAAGCGATGTGGGTGTGGCCCATGACAATTAAATCCTCTCTATTTTATTTATATCCCTCTTGAATGCACAATGTCGTGCATGCAAGCATATTACCTGTTGTACTCCTCTTTCTCACCTTGCACGGGGGTCGGCGACGGGGAGTTTAATATTTCCATGATATACGCATAAGCTCAAAGGTACTATTGGTCACGCATTTCTGCACATAAATAATACTAGTGATTAATTTATATACCGAGAGACCGTTGAGACTTATCCATTTGATTCATGTTATTCTTGTTGTCTTTTATTTGTTAATACTTATCGCATCTTGGTGGCAAAATATGATCTTGTAAATACGGTGGTTTAGATGCTTTTGTTTTTAAGGATGTCTGTTTTGTCAATTTTTATCTAGTCGATTTTATAAATTAGCAGAGATTTTATCATATTGATTAGTAAATATTATGTTGATTGTTACAATTTTTTTGGAATCTTAAATTTTAATTTAAATATATTTTTTATGAAATTTATTTATCTAAGAATATAATTTTTATCATAATAATTAATAAAGATAATCTTAATTACAAAAATTTCTTGAAATCTGAAATTTCAAAATAAAATAAGATACCTATAGTTTTTTAAAGACTAAGTCAAAAATAATTTACTAACAATAAATTCAAGATTTAATAAAAACATATATATATATATATATATAATTTGTCATGAAATTCAAACAAAAACAAAAACATCTAATAATTACACTTACAGTGCTACATCCAAACAATATAAATGTTAAAACTCTGACAAATACCACTCAATCCCCACTGCCATTCATGGATTGTCACGGAAAAAATGGAGACATGTGGTTTTCTCCTTTCATCTCATCTTGATTGATTGCATATGTGGGTGGTCCGCCCTTGTTCTGTCATCAACTACCTTGTGATATATGGATGGTCCTTCCTGGTTTTCCATCAACTTCTTGTTTTCATTTTTAATCACTCCTGAAATGACACGAGGCCACTGTTTTTGTCGTTACAGACTCTATGCAGTGTTCTTGATCTCTTACCAACCACCATAAATACGGATTTAAGCCTTAGTTTTTTCAATGCACATTCCAACAGGCCCACTATATGGATTTCAGCCTTAGCTCATAGGCTCAATGACATAAACCTCTCATTTTATTAGCATGATGGATTTCACGCATGGGAGGTTTTTACTGGTTTAGCTACTCTATAGATTTAGACCATATTAATTTTCACCCTTGATTTGAAGTAGAGTGCTTATATTTTCATCGTTTGATTTGAGTAGAGATTCTTATATTTGAAGTAGGCGAGGTCTCTTTCTCTTTACTTCATTTGATTTGAATACCTATTTCGTTTGACTTGAAATACACTGTTTAGTTGGCATGTGAAATCTCATTTGGTTTTTATAAGGAGACATTGTATTTTTTGTTTTATTAGGGTTTAGTCTTCTTTTTGTATTTGTGAAAGCTCCCATTTTGTTTTTAGGTCTCATCTAAAGGTTTTGATTATGTCAGTGTGGATAGTGTTTTTTTATCTTTCTTTTTCAATTCTTGATTATTTATTGCTTTTTATTTTTTTCTTTTGGATTGATTTCTTATCTTTGGTCTTACTAGTGGTACAATTGGTTTTCCTTTATATTGGTGTTTCAACTTCTTATTTCATCAAAGAAGCATTGCTTAAGCTTTTCTCTTTTCTATGATTTCATTTGAATTTATATAATGTGGACTATTACGAGGAAAATATATTTTTCTTTCTAGCTTTTATTTATTTTTGGGCTATGCTAGAAGCCTTGAGACTTAATCAAGGTACCCATAAAATGTACCCAACTTTAAAAGACTTCATAAATTTTTCAGTGACTTTCTTTCTTTTGTTTAACCTTTAGTTCTTAGTTTCCCTCAATAATCAGGTAATCAATCAACTCCCATAGTCTTATTTTGAGTCTTGGTTAAATGCTTCACTCTAATGAGTGTGCTAAGTTTTAGTAACTCCATGCGAAGTACATATTAACATTACCCTCTGCTTTATAACTGCTTACTCAATTTGAATAAAAGCTGGTATATGGGTTTGTGCCAATGTCAATAATTAACTTTGTTGCATTCTCGTTGGATGTTCTAAAGTCACAATTGAGATAAGAATTTCCTCTCAACCTTTGGGTTTTCTTTTTATTTGTTCCTTAGTTCCCATTTTCCATGAGAAAACTCTTGCTCTACCATATTCTTGTAGAGTGCATGGCCTAAGTCACCCCATGATAGGAGCTTTGACCACATTGCCAACAAAGTTTTCCCTAGGAAGTTTTAAATATTCCAACCTAATTTAATAAATAATGAACATAAACTCAATCTTACTCTGGTACTCACACAATAGATTATATTGTTAATATTCAACAAAGTGCTTCATCCAACACTCTATTGCTCAACCTTTATATCCTTTAAATATTAGTATGTTTCCATCTTCCTTAAACACAATCGAAATTCACCATGGATGTTTCCAAATGCCTCCACCAACATGGAATATAATGTTGTCTTAATGCATGATGCATATCATGAACCATGTTTTTCCCATGAGACAGACGACATTTAATCTCTATCACTTCAATCCAAGTAGACTTGCAGAGATAACCTTGCATGCATGTATGTGACAAATTCATGCCATGAAATAAATGGAATAGGAAAATGAATAACTTGTCCAAACCATACAAATTTGGCAATCTATGTAAGGTTACATTCAAGTTTTTTTTTCCATGATCTTAAAAGCCTATTAACCAACCTTTAACCTTCAATGTTATTTAGAAAATGATCCTTCCATAATATCATATATTTCTTCTTCTTAGAAGATAGAGATTAAAGAGTTTTCACCTTCTTAAAAGTTGGTCTAAGCTTGAAGGATCATCTCTCTTAGAAAGTTTATCATATTATATCTAACATACATAATAGATCCACTTCACCCAAGTAGGTGAATTAATGTTTGTACTACATGTGTGAAAATTATTCAATTTCCAAGTGTCATGCTAGAGATATTAAAATAAAAGTTATCCTAACTTGGTTTTTGTCATTTGTTGGCTTAGTGTAACACCTTTACCCCTAGGAAACAATATTTTCCTCAAGCTTGTGACATTAAACTGAAGGTGTGGAATTCTTATCATAAGATTGTCTTTATTTGTACCTTTCATTGTGTCTTTGAATCTGAAAGGATGCTCACTAAGTTCTCTTAGTGTGCGTAAATATTCCTCTCAAACCACCGAATATAACATCTCAATGGAACCTTCCCTATCAATTTGACATACAAATTGTGTTGTTTCTACATGATGCACCAAGTTCTATTCCTATGGTAGATCTCCACAGAAGCCGATGCCTTTAGGTATGTTGGTACTTCACGGGGGAAAAGATCCGGGGGTTTAGGCGTTTTTTCCAACAAATCCCCTAAGGATGCGGCATTGTCAATGTCTACAAGAAAATGAGGTCATCCAAGGTATGTAAGGGATAAAAAAAGCTATGTAGGCTATGTAGGGACACAAAGGCATAAGAGGTAATTCCACAATTCTACCATGACCCATCAGAAGCCTGTGGTAGTTTCTTCTGTCATAGATAATCTGAGTTCTTAAATGCATGCTCTCCTAATTTTTAGCATGCGCATTTATCTTCAATACTATTTATATAATATTGGTTGCACCTATCCCTTTAACATATGTTCAAAATATAACTTTGACGGGGAAATAAGAAAACTAGGTTCATTCTTTATACATTGAATAGTTATATGCAACAACCTAAAAATAGCCACAACAACAAAAGCTATGCAAGCCCGGATCTCTCCATTCTTGTAGAGTATTCACAATTAAACACGAACCCAAATATTATCCATGATATTCACAATTAAACACAAACTCAAATCCCATCCATCATGTGAGTTAGTATAGTTACGTTCTTGTTGTCCTTATTGTTAAAACTTATAACATGTTGCTTGTGGAAAAATATGATGGAGAGTAGTTTAAATGTTAAATGTTTTTGATATTTTATGGCATCTTTTTTCTGTCAATTTTGCCCCAAAATTTGGTAGAGGTTTTTTGGAATATTAAATTTCATTGTTGAGCTTAAGTGGTTAGCGGTTACAAAATTCAGAATCCATTTCAAATTCCCATGGACATATGTAATATGTAGAAATCTGACCTTACATGGGTTTTTAATTGAGCTATTTATCCATACATTTGAAAAATATATTTAAATAGATTATTCATGATCTCACAGGATTGGTCCTCTAGGGTTTACCTTTTGTTTATCCAAGGGACCACATACAAGAATGCTAGAATTCTTAAGAAATATAACATTTCTTCAACTTTTAAACCTCTTCAAACTATTCAAAGAAGCTCTCTAAAATCCGTTAACGACCACAGCAGACCAAGGATAAAGTTTACATGTTCTTGCTCCCATGGAACTCCTTATCAGGTGAATCGGTCAATCTATTAACCAAAGGATGCGCTGAACATGCTTCCAACATTAAACACGGAAGATCCGCTCCTCCTCTTTAAATGAACATGCGGAAAAGACTAACCATCACATACGTATTGAAGAAGCTAATGTTCTTGCCAATGTTGACCATTTTCATCACCAAAAGCTAAAGGAGGCTTTAGAAATTGAGAAAGGCCTATCAACTTTGAACATGGATGATGGTTGGAGCCTATGAGGAGTTGGATCCATGCCTTATACTCCTAAGCATTAGTACCTTTTTCCAAAAAAACCTCCCTTTATTTAATTAGGTTGTACTTTCTTATAAATTGAGCCAATTCAATAAGATTTTATTATTTAATAAAATTTTATTTTTATAATTAAGCCCTTCCCTTATTTAATTAGGTTATACCTTCTTATAAATAGAAGCCATTCAAGAAAATTTTATTACTTAATAACATTTTATTTTATAATTAAATTTAAATTTAGAAATTAATAATTTTTTTTAAATAATATTATATATCAAAATATTTATAATTTAAATATTTATAAATAATTTAACTTCTATTTTTTTTTGACTTCCTTTTGTCTTGGATCAAACTAGCTGTTTCCATAAATATGTGATTTTTAAAAAAATATATTTTTATACAAACTATGTATCCCACCAAAAACCATATTTCAAATTAAAAATTATATTTTAAAGTTATAAATTGAAAAAAAATAATTACATTGCTAAGTAAGAAATGTCATCATATTAAAAACTGGTAACCACGTCATACCATCTGCATTAGTTTTCATAGTTTTAAAAAATGATGAATTTGCTTTTCCTCCTTTAACCTATCATGATTGATTCCCTTATGTGGGTGATTGACTCACTTCTTCAAGTACTTCCTAGTTTTCCCATCAACTTCTTGTTTTCATTTTTCAATCCCGAAATGACACGAGGTCGCTGTTTTGCCATCGTTACAAAACTGTATGCAGTGTTCTTGATCTCTTACCAACCAACCTTAAATATGAATTTAAAAACATAGTTTTTTCAATACATTCAATAGGCTTAGTCGCATGAAACCTATTATCATCATATCGATGGATTTGAATGGAGGTTGTTACTGGTTTAATCTGTTGTATATAGTTGGGATGGAATTACTATTTTCATCGTTGATTTGAAGTAGAGTGCTTTATGGGTAGGCGAGGTCTCTTTATGTTTACTTCATTTGGTTTGAATATTTACGAGAAATTGTATTTATTTTTGTTAGAGATAATTTTGGAGTGAATGGAATTAGTTTTGTATATTTAGGTTGGTTCATTAGGTTGAATATATTATTTTTTATTTTAAAGGTATGATTTTTTATTTAGATAAGTGTTGTGGTTTTGAAGATATAATGTTTTTATTATGAGTGTGGTTTAAAGAGATATTGTTTTTATTTGGATCAACTTTATAATTTGATACACCTAAGTGTACATTTTCCATGTTTTATTCTTGATCAAATTCATTTTTGAAGGTATAAAGAGGAATGTATAAGGTTAAATATGGCTTTTCCTTTTATTGTGTTTTCCATATGACACATTTTTTTGTGGGTTGTAGAGATACATCCACCTTTGTCACCAACTTGTTTTTGAAATCAAAATCTCATTTTCTAAAAAAAAATAATATAAAATGCAAATGGAACTAATAACCATGGATACCTTGATCAAATGCACATATAAGTGTTTTAGAAGATTGTTTTTTCTCACCAACTATTTGAAATACAATATACCCTTCTTATGTGATTCCTTTGCCTACAATTACTATTATTTTGTATTTTTTAAGGTTCCCAAATTTTGTTTAAAATTATCATCTAAAAAAAGAGGGTCGTGCCCAACTTGTGGCACAAGTTCTTGAACCTTTCTTTTTAAGCTCTTGGGCCACCCCTCACGCTTTTTCTTCTCTATTGGATTGGTTCCTTGCACTTGTCTTAGGAGTGGCACAATTGGTTTTCCCTTAAGTAGGTGTTCAACTCTCTGTTAGTCAATATTATTTTTCCACTTGTTGGTGATGACTAGTTGTAACAACCAAGTTTTCTAGCAGCTGATCTAAAAAATTGTCAAATTTGCCAGCTGGAAAACACCCATAAACTTTTTTGCCCTCTTACCTTTCAGTTCGCCCATGACGAGATGAAACCTCATTATCAAGTCCTATCTAGCCTCAGCCATATTAGCTTGTCCATCAGCTCCAAAGAAAACAATCCAAATCTGTCCAAAAATCCTCCCCTAAGTTAGGTAATGGCACTTTAGGAATTTCTCCCTTGGCAAACTATCCTGATGCCAAAGAACCTCTACCTTCTATAGACCAGTCATAACAGACCTTCCCATTCTGCAAATAAAGTTGGTTACAACCCTAGGTCGCGCCACTAATAAACTCTCAAGTCTCAGCAATACATGTACCATAGGTCAAACTGATTTTAGGTGGTTTCGTAGTGTTTTCATGGATCTTTCAAGAATAGGAGCATACCAACATTCCCAGGAGACAATATTTGTTCCCACATGAGAAGACAGCTGATTCTCACGTGACTTTGAGCCTGGAATGCAGCTACAGGACAGAGAGTTGTTTCATTAAGCTCCTGCGATCACAGTCAAAGCATGAAAGGATAGTGAAAGGAAAAATAACACTGTTAAAGGCTGATGAGATGGCATGACTGAAAAACCTCCTTCATCTATAAGAAGAGGGTTTGAAGACTAAAAAACCTCCTTCATCTATAAGCAGAGGGTTAAGAGCGCCTCCTTCATCTATAAGCAGAGGGCCAGTAGACAAAGTCTGTTTTTAAGCTTTTCACTAACTGTAAAGAGAAATTTTGGGTACCAGTGAGGCAGCAACTAAGGGTTTCTGAAATAAAATGATGATTAAAGGCAGAGGCAGAGCAGTAGTGCTTTTAAAAATTGTTTACAGAAGTCCCTCTGTTATTTAGTTACAATGTGAATTAGTGGGTTCATCATCAATGAAGAAATATTATTAAGCTGATGGCCAAAGGAGCCAAAATGGTCTTGGTCCAAAACTGACCTCTGCCATCATATACAAGGGAAACCGCTAAGAGTGATGATTGATTTTCAAAAATGTATTGTTCTTCCTATTCATAAAGATTTTTCTTTCAAAATTACTCATCATAGTGGACAGAAGGAAAATTGAGTTTAATCCTCCCAAAAAGGCATTACAAATAGATACACAAGCTCACAAATATGTAAGAAGGACTGTGGCATGGGTTTCAAGATTCTGGAACAACATTCAAAGCCAATAAGGCATGCCATTATTACAAATGAAGGCATTTTCCTTATGAAAAGGGTCAAAGGTACCTTACTGTTGCATTTTGAGTAAAAGGAGAGGTTTAAAAGAAGTCCCTTTTTTTGATGAACAGAGAATGGTAAAGCATGAGTGAATGCAACTGAGTTTTTTGCACCCACAGTTAGAAGAGGAGCTTAAAAAACACCTAATAGTTCAATCAGTTTCACAGTGAGCATTATCACCTTTAAAGCAGCAGAAGCAGAAACTGTCAATCAAGTTTTAAAGAGATAGGTAATCTCCTTGCAAAATGGAAAAAGAGGCTTCACCACTCATTGATATGTTTTGAGCAGATTTCCCATTTTGAAGGTGTCATTAAAGGGTCCGTAGTGGCAGAGGTTCCTTTTATAATAATAAAACATAGTGAAAAGAGTTTGACCCTTGGATGATTTTATTACAAGAGGAAAGAGTCATATCTACCAAAACTGCCCAGAATGCATGCACAACCTTTCTGCCAACATTATTTAAAGGTGTGGGCCCCTTATAGCATGTTCAAAATCACTGTGGTTTTGTTTTCAAATAAACAAAGATAGTGGTTTTAAAGAAATAAGTTTTCAAAACCTTCACAATTCAAACTCAAGGATGATTGACCTATTCACGTTCAAAAGGAGTAAAGGGACCATTGCAAGCCATTTGACAGTCTCAAAACACAAGGCATCGATTCCCTCTTGCTATTCACTAGACCGGAGAATGAGTTTTTGGGAAAATTCATCGATTTTTCGGGCTTGAAGACTGCGTGGCGCGCCTGTAGGGTTGTGCGGCGCGTTCAGGTGGAGTTTTACCACAGGATTGCACTGTTGCGCGGCGTGCGGCGTACCTGTAAGCGCCGATCACGACCACCCGACAGTGACCCGACAACCCTTCTTTGCACGGCGCTTTCTCTTATCAACGTGCCGCGCAGATGTTAATGGTCCAAACGCCTCCAAAATGTTTTGAAAGTGGCCCGAACTCCTCAAACAACGCCATCATCGATTTCAAAGGTATTTTATGTGCCTCCTTGCTCTTTTCAAGACTGTTAAGTGATGGTGAAAAGATAGAACTCGTGATATAAATCACAGTGTTGAGTATTTTAATAGGGGTTGATATTTTTGTTCAAAACTCGAGATTTACAGTGGAAATGATTGCCCAACGCTGACATAGTAAAAATGGTGGGTTTTTATTGATGTAAAAAGCCCAATAAGCTGCCCTAAAAACAATGATAAAAGGTGGATGCACTGTTTAAAGGCAGAAACACAGTATTTGAAAAAATGAAACAGTGGGCCTTTTTTCAAGAAGGGTAATCATACATATATTACTTTGTCACTGTCAAAGGTCATCTCTATGTGGAGAAGAGCAAAGTCAGGGCTGCCAATTTGTCCATAAAACAAACTTTAGTGTGTAAAGATGTCATTGCCACTTGGAGGTGTTTGTCAAAATCCGTGTGAGAAAATAGTGAAGACAAGAGCAGTATTTTGATTAGGAGGGGTGTTTGTCTGCTACAAGGCTATTTGTGCTCACACCAAAACACAAAGAGCTGGGTGACCTTAACCAAACACAGTGACCCTTTGACTGTGTGTATGAATTTTAGTTGACTGTGTACTTGTTTTTAAAATTATTTGTTGATTGGCATACAAAGGGGAAAGTCGGTATTTTGGGAGGAGCAAGGACCTAATATCAAAGAAAACATTTTACACAGCATTTGAGGCAGATTTGCCTTGATCAAATAGTGATTGAAAAAGAAGACAAAGTTAGGTTTGAGAGAACATTTCAAAAAACCATTTGAGGTAGTTTGATTTTGCAGAGAGCATCCAAGACAAGATGCCTCTCAGGCAGGATAGTAGAAGTGGATTGCATAAGAGATTTGAGCCTACTTCCACTGAAGAAGTGAATGCCCACCCATCAGTATTGTTCAATTTCCATGAGGTCGGGTGTTTAGATTTTTGTCAAAGGGTGCAAGAGGTGAAGAGTTTTTCTCCTTTGACACATCTTTGCGCTTTGAGGTTTTGAGACAAGAATTTCCAGTTGGCAGGCCTTGACTTCAAATTCTCCCCAAGATCCATTTCCAAGGCCACTAAAATCTCCTATATTGGTGAGAAATGGTTTAAACAAAGCCATTTGGACTCAGATGATTACACGCCCTTCCTAAAACCTGAACACAGAGTCATGTCCTTCTATTTTCCCTTTCTCATATCTTTTAGCCAACTACGCCCCTCTCATGAAGATTATCATGAAGTACTTCACTTGTGAGGGAAGATTCTCCCGAATCTATGCCTATCACATTCGACTGCTCATGCATTTCACAAGGACCAAGCTGCAAAATCTTCCTTTCTTATTACACAAGAGCATTGAGAAAATGGCCTCCACTGTTCAGAAGAACCCTCCTTCACAGAAAATAGCCTGTCTCTTCCATCACTCTCTCATCAAAATCATCATTCTTCATTAGCTTGAAAAGAGGGAGGTCTCTTGGGATGTTTTCATCACTCATCCAGATTTCTCCACTGTCCATCCAGTCCATACATCCCCTACACCTCCTACTCATCATCCCTCGCCTTCTTCTAGCAGACCTATTCCTAAAAAGCTCAAGTTTACTACAGAACAAACAAAGGAACATGAAGAAGGAGAAGAAATTGACCAGCAAGAGGAAGAAGGGCATGAGCAGAAAGAAGAAAGTGCTAAATAGCAGCAAGAGGAAGAAGAAAGTGCTAAACAACAACATTATGATGAGGGTGAGCAGCCTTATGATGATGAGCAACAGCAAGGAGATGAAGAGCAGCAGACTTATGATGAGGGTGAGCAGCCTTATGATGATGAGCAGCAGCAAGGAGATGAAGAGCAGCAGACTTATCATGAGGGTGAGCAGCCTTATGATGATGAGAAGTAGGAAGGAGATGAAGAGCAGCAGACTTATGATGAGGGTGAGCAGCCTTATGATGACACACAACAGCCAAAAGAGACTGAACAGGGGTAGCATGATAGTGCTGAACAGGAGCAGCATGAAAGTGAGGAGCAAGGGAAGCCAAAAGATGATACACAATAGCCTCCTCAAGAACATCAGCCTCTTCAAGAGGAACAACCTCAAGAATAAAAAGGGCAAGGTGACAAAGGTAAAGGGACCATGCTCTCTTCTCCGAAAGTCGCCAAGCCCCGGATAGCAAAGAAGAGAGTGCCTAGGGTTGTCACTCCAAATGTGACAAGGGCTCTCCGAAGTAAAGGAAAATTTCCAAAGAAGCCCATGATTGATTTTCCTAAGAGGAAGAGCACTAGAATAGCCACCCAAAGCAAAGGGAAGGGTAAGGAAGAAGGTAGTCATGAACAGGAGAGTGCTTTCGACATCTTTCAAATCCAAAGCAATGATAGTGATAATGAGGCCCAGATTCTAGAAAGCCTCTTGATCCATAGAGAAAGCCAAATTGATGCATTGAAGGATGATCTTCATAGAGCTAGGAATTTCAATCATTTTTTGCAAATCCAAAATAAGCAAATGAGTGTCCATATGGTTGTTTATGAAACATGGGCGACCAAGTACAAGAAGGAGGCCTCCAAAGCCCAAGTGAGGTTGGAAGAACTCATGGGTGAGTTCGATGAAAGTGAAGGCGAAGATCAACCTAGGCGAAAGAGGCCAAGAACCATGGGGCTTAAAAAGGCCCTTGAAAAGCAAAAAGAAGAGGAAAATGCCCTTATCCAATCTACCCCTCTCACTGCATTGTTCGAACAAGAGATAGAGAACAACACGGAGGCATGGCTTGAGAGAGTCAATGACCACTTGGAGAAGAAATTGGAGAAGGAAAACAGAGATTTAGACCTTCAAAGAAGAATGACGGGGCATTATAAAAAGTTAAATCAGTTTGCCCGGCGCAAGTTGAAGGCTGCTCAAGAAAAGCTCAAGGAGGCTAAAGGGAAGCGCCCGACACAGAAAGTGAGGAAAGACACATCAGGACTTCAGATTTTGGCCTCTACTTCACAACATGTTGTTGAGAACCCTTGAAGATCATGCTCACCAATTTTGGGCAAATTTCGACATATTTTGGTTTTTTGTCAGTTTTGGGTTTTTGGCCAAAACTCATGGGCTTTTCCATTTCAGTTTGGGGGATCATCAAAGGATGAGAATAGTATCATTGAATGCCATAATTTCAGGAGCACATACTGAGCGATTTTCAGGACATTTGAAGATCATTTGCTCCCCCGAAATGGCAAAAAATGCTCGCTTTTTCTACACTCTGCCCGGTCTTTCAGCAAACCTTATTTTTTGGTTTTTTACACATAGGCCTGTTTTTGGAGGACTTGTAGGCATCAGATTGGGAAAATTCCAATTGCTCCAGAAAGTAGACACTTAGAGTTTTCCAACGAGCTATCATGAGCCTCGTTTCAACACCGGGAAGGCTACCAAAAGTTGCCGGCAAGTCAATGGACCTTTTGCTGATGTATTTTTTGAGTATTTTTGTAAAAATTGAACCTTTAAAAACTGCTTTTTCCTCATGTGCGTTTAGCTATTTTTGCACATGAGAAGTTATGAAAAGTCAATTTATTTCCCTCTTTTAATATTTTTTAGATATTTTGTGCCTTGGGCTTTGTAAAGCGTCAAGGACAAGATTAGATATTTTGGATAGGCCAATGAGATAACAAATTGAACTAAGAGATTTTTTTCACTTGGGCCTATATATTCCAAATTCTTTCATTGTAAACAAGACTGAACTTGATGAATAGAAGCAATATATGGTCATATAAGCTTTGGAAGAAATACTTGTCTCATGCTTTTGGATAGTCTCTTGGATGTTCTTAGATGATGAAAGAAGATTGTTGTTGGATTTCATGACTTGGTAGAATGGTATAGTGTCTCTTTCTTTGTTTCGTTTCCTAATTTTCATTCATAAATTCATGTTTCTTGCTTGCTATAGGACAATAGAGAAAAAATTTGAGACATGCCCTTGGAGGCACCTCAAATTTCCTGTTTCTTCATAGCTTCCATGTTTTATTCATTCTTAGTCATATTAAATAATTCTTGATTGCTCTTTAATAAATTAAGGATATTGTTGCTTGTTTCATTCATGGTTTTATGCATGCTAAGTATGATTTACAGTATGCCCTGCTTACTCATGGCTAGCCATAGCTCCATCCATGAAATTTCTCTTTAACTGATTAGATTGTCATTTGTTGAACCAAGGAGGTCTTGTTCTGATCTTGCCCTTTGCCTAAGACTATGCAATCTTGTTTTCAAAGTGCCCAATAACTTGAAGTACTGTGTTTAGGCATTTCATCATAGTGTTTTGAGTTGTTTTTCTGTCTTAAGTGTATTTCCCCAAATTCTGATAGCCATTTCCCAAAGTTAGAGAGTTATATATCTCTATGCATGGCTTGAATGTTTATTTATATGTATTGATTATATTATAGTTACATTTCTCATGATTAATGGTTTGCCCTACCATGTTTATGTCAACTATTAAACTAGTTATGCTTGGAATCCTTTGTTATTCAAAAACTTGATGTCCATCTTACTCCATTTTGCCCAAAGATCTTTTCTACCTCGAATCAAATCAGCCCTTCAACAGCCTTGTATCACCACCTGATAGCTTTCTTGACCTCTTCGACCCAATAGCCCAATTTATTTGACATATTTTTACCTATCTCATATCTTTGATCAGTTTCATCCCTCACAAACTAAAAACCAAAACCAAAAACCTAGTTCATAACTAGCCTAAAATCAGAACACAATAAGCAAACAAACAGATATCCCTTACAAAAATAGAGAGAGCCCTCTGTGAGTCCAAGAAGGCTAGGTCCTTGGGCTCCAAAGATTGGTTTGATGTTACACTGTCATTTGGCTTGCCAAGCATCCAAATCACAGGACACTAACATAATGGTGATCACGGTGGGACTCTGAGTGATAAACAAGCTTAGTTTCCCTAAACCTTTAAAGACCTGTGAGAATACTATCTTGTGGACTTATCCCACTGCTCACTAACATAATGGCGATCACGGTGGGACTTTGAGTCAAAACATCCTAGGTATCCCTTAGGAACCCTCAAATTCTCAGTCAAACTTAGAAGAGTAGAATATGGTTGTCTCGCCATCCTAGCAAAATGATGAATCAGCTGTAGGACACTCTTACAAACCTTAGGACTACATAAAGAACTCAGGAAAACCCCAAAAAATCCCTTAGATTAGTTTTCCCTAGTTACTGGTGGTGGACCATAGCTACATCTTTAAAAAAACAACCAAGTTCCACCTGGCGACTCCACTAGCCTCTAGTAGGCCTAGAAACTCCATAAAAGACCCAAAATTCATAAACCATACCTTCCGGCTGACTCATCCTTCCAAAAACTTAAGCTTAGGGTAGAAGCTCTGTAATCAGTGACAAACTAAGTATAACTTAGCAATTCAGAAAACCTCACCTGAACATAGGAGATAAGCAGAAGCCTTCTTGCCAAGAGAACCATTAGCTTGTCCATACAACCTAGCAAACTTTTGAAACCAAGTGAATCACTCTTCTTTGCAAGTTTCCATCTCAAATTTTGCCATAAAAATTTTTCCCAAGCATATTTGATAGTATTGGTGGTGGACCATAGTTCTCATAAGAAATCCACCTGGCGACTCCACTAGTCCATCCTTTTTGTTTTGACCATCCTTCACATTATTAAAACCCCAGAGAGGCCATCCATCCGAAACAGGCACAAATACCATCCTCTCTAAACTCTAGACCCAAAATCTGGCTTCACGAAGAATCAACACCAGATCTCATCCAAACCCAAATCCCCCTATCATAGTAGATGACCCAGAGAAGATTATGTGGCAAGCTTCCGAACTGGCAATTTAGCTACTGATAGGTCCATCCGTAAAACATGATCAGTACCTGAACATCTCACTACCTTACTGGATTCCCCCTTTGACTTAGAATCAGCAAAAACCCTTTTTGGAAGAAAGTCACAAAATAAGATAGACTTTGACGATCTTGAACCCCTAGATCTGCCACAGAGTCCTAGTAGAGAAGCCTCACCTACCACACCTCTCGACTTTTAGCTTCTCCATCACTTTGGCTCCTACCATCCCAGATCTGCTCAAAATCAGATCACTAGTCCAAGTACATCTGCCACACCTATCCAAACCACTACTGTTCAAACCACCTCAGCTCATCCCACAAGCCCTCATCTTATACATCATTCATTAGCTCCTGTCATGGCAGCCTGGTATGCACCTTTGGTGTTGCCATAGCCTTTGGCTCCATTACAAAATGACTATCAAGCCAAAATCCCACACTTTACCGAAGTTGAGACTACCACAGCTCAACAACATGTAGATAGGATTAGCGATGCCTTTGAATACATGGAAATAGAAGACGAGACCATCAGAATGAGAATGTTTGCCCAAAGCCTGGGCAGGGAACCCAAAAAATGGTTTAAGAGCTTAACTCCAAACAACGTCCACAACCTCCCAGAACTATACCAAGTCTTCATAAACAAGTGGGAAATCCCAAATAACCCCATTCAAATCCTGTCAGAATATAACAATCTTAAATGAGAAAATGGGGAAAGTGTCCAGGGATACTGCACTAGGTTCAATAGTGTGTATAACGCCCTCCCACCTCACTTCAAACCCCCACTTGGTTCAGCCTTGGAAAAGTTCCCTGAGGGTTTTTACCCAGACATGACTTATCAGCTAAGATACAAGGACCCCCTTACCTTAGAGGAAATGCAAAAAGTAGCCATAAGATTAGAAGCCAACTTAGCAGAAAAAAGAGCTAGGACTAGATCAGAAAGGAAAGTCACCTACCGGGATGAAGTCTCCACTTCAGCTCCTTCCTTAGATCCTAGAATAGAAGACTTAGTCAGGTCCATGGCCAAAATGTGGGAGAAGATAAGTGAGAAGACCCCTCTTAGGGACAACCAGCCAAACCCTCCAAACAGAAACCAGAACCAAAATTTTAGGAGGGAACAGCCTCAAAACAAACCAAGGGAAAATGACCAACAAATTAGGCCACCATTTAATGAAAATTATGTGGAAGAAGATGATAGGGATACATAACCCATTGATGAAAATCATTTGAACCTCATAGGGTATGATAATGAGAGTGATGTGTACCTCACGGAAGAAGAACAAGCATTCTTCTCTCTGAATCAGGATGAAACCAACTATGAAGATCCCGAGGATCCTGCCATAGATTTTCAGAATGCCATAATAGAAGCTCACAGGAAATATGACATTAGAAGCAGAAAAAATCAAGACAAAACCAAGAAAGGTAGCTCAGACACTGCTAAAACCCTTGATACCATCCTTAAGAAAGTAGTGAACAACAACAAAATCATGGTCGGTAAAAATGACCAAAACAAAGATAGATTTACCCAAACTTGTCCTGACTCATATGCTCCTAGTACTTCCACAAAGATTCCGGCGGTGGATGTGGCAAACAAAATCTCGAAACATAGCCAGCAAACTCAGAACATAGAGAAGGTCATGGCTGAAAAAGATAAAACAAACATGTCTAAACTACAACTACCTTTTAGTTTTGAGGGTGAAATCGCCAAAATAAAGATCACCATGCCTCTTACTGAGCTCATTGCCCAAGGCTCTTATAAATCCCAAGTGTTAAAGGTCCTAAATCTAGGGAATGATGCGAACACCCTTCATCTAGCTGATGACACTCCTGAAGTGTTGTTTGGTCCAAAAATAGAAGGGAATTCCAAGAGGGAACCACTCTCCCCTTTTACATCAGTATGAATATCCATGACCAAATCCTTCACAATGCCATGCTAGACTCCGGCGCCTCGCATAATCTTATGCCGAAGGTTGTAATGGAAAGATTCGGCCTAGAAATCACAAGACCATACAAAGACTTATATTCATTTGATTCTAGTAGAGTCAAATGTCTAGGCTTGATCAAAGATCTTTGTTTTAGTTTGGCCCAAATATCTGCAAAACATCTGATCATGGACATAGTGGTAGCAGACATTCCCCCCAAGTACGGAATGCTTCTATCCAGATCTTGGGGAGCCAAGCTCCAAGGGAATATTCAACTTGATATGTCCTACGCCACTATTCCTATGTTTGACCAAACAAGAATACTCTATCGAGAGTCACACATGAAATACATGATCAGTAGCCAATAGAGGCCAGATAACACCCCAATGTATTCCTTGCATTCCGACCTGAAATCTTTTATTCTACACACTGATGAGGACATTGAAGAATAGCCAGAAGAAATTGAAACAAACTTAGACCCACCACATCAGCTGCCCCTAGTTCTCTATGATGAACTAGACACTCAAAACTACCATGATCATAAACAACTATGTCTTGAGGAAGTAAGTTTGTTCCTTTTGAAATAGGAATAGAGCAAGAAGCACAAACCATTATCTACTATCAAGCGAATTTCTCAAACCTTAGTCAAACATCAACAGTAACATCAGGAATTTTTTTTTTAACAAAGGCATTAGAAGACTTACATTTCACAAACCTCTTCGGAACTCAGGAGCAAGGAAGCTCAATGTTCTTACCATACCACAAGGATTTGCCATCGCATAATTCTACCACTGCAAATGAAACCTTGACTGTGGCCATAATAGCTCAAAATCCAGGAAAAATTTCTGATAAACTTCCTATGAGAGGAGATGATAACTGCAGTCCGAATACACCTAAGTTACTTGAACTGGCTAACATCCTGTCACTCCACCAAAGACTTAAAACTGCTAGGATTGGCAATCTCATGCATAATACTACTTCATACAGAGAAAACAGTGAGAAACACTATGCCACTACCGTAACTCCAAGAAACAACTTCGACAAAAGGAAATATAACAATCTGAACCAATCAGTAATAATCAAAGATAAACTAGCTAGTCATAGGATCTGTTTTGATTTTAGAAACTCTAAAACACATCCTTGTAACAGAAATTTTACCCTTCCTGCCCAAGACCATGATATACTGATGATAACTACTTTTAATCATATGTCTTTGCAAGATGATGTTTCAGGTTATAGCCAAATGATTCCCTTGCAAAGTAGACAGCTCAAAGATTTTTTCTAGTATGCTGGAAGTAGTTCCAGTTTCAGACTTAGAATTGCAAAATCACCGGATACAAAAAATATGTTCCTGATAGCCATGTTTCCAGTCTTGAATTTCTGCATATTTACATACCTTGATGATGTAATTATATATTTCAAGAATGACAAAGAATATATACATTACTTGAAAAATATGTACAGTAAAGGAAGGAGTGAAAATCAGAGGTATCAAGAGTTACAACAGGAAGATACGGGTTTGTTCAGATATTCATGCATGAATCCTTATGTCATGTTTACAAGAGAAAACTTTCCCAATTTTTCTTTTCAAGAACTAGATGGGCCAAGAATGGTAGGAGATCCTTACGAGGATAAAATTCTTAAGTTTCTCCATTTCCAACATTTTTGAGTTTAAAACAGTTTCAATCATTGTATATACCACTGTTTGAAAAATAGATAAAACAGAAAAGTCAAAAACAATAGAAAAATAGAAAAGAGGGCATTTTTGAAAAATAGAAAAAGGGCCCCATATTCAAAAAATGGTCATTCAGAAAGCACGCAAGCTTAAATGCTGCTACTAGTACTCAAATGTCTTGTTCAGTTATCTAGCCTAATCATAGCTGAACATGTGTTAAATTTATTTGCTGATAAGTTAGTGAGTGGAAAAGATGGTCAAAATTGTGTAAGCTTGACTTATCAAAGAGAGTATATTAGGAAAAGATACTGGTTCCAAATGCTCAAAACATAACCAAAGAGGGAAGCGGGGATGAAAAACAAATTGTGCATCCTAGCCCCGTTTTTCTAGATTTCATTTTTTGCAAAATAATAGTTGTGTGCAGCTTGTCCTTCATGCCGCAAGTACATGACAAATCAGACTGTATAACCCTGATTTGATCATTTTAAATTTCATGTTTTATATTAGAGAACAAAATCCTGTCAAACAGCTTAACCTTGACAGTTGATCTAGCATAGGTAGAGTAATGAAGGAGTTCATCAGCTTAATCTGAACTCCCGACAGATATAAGTGTAGAACTAGATAGGTTCATTTAAAATATATATATATATATATCTATGTTTTCAAAAGGGTTTCTAGTCCAAATGCACCCAAAGGAAGAAAAAATGTTAGGAAAGATAGTGGGGTAGGTAGAAATATCATTGATACTAATCATGCTGTCATTTTTCAGAAGTAGCATCAAGGAAGAAAGAAATTTGTGCCAATGGGTAAGGCATTGGTCTTCATAAGCCAAAGATCTGAAATTCTGGACACCTCTTGAAAAGGAGCTGCCCTCCCCAAATGGAGCCACTGTTAGTCATCAGTATTTTTCACTTGTTGGTGATGACTAGTTGTAACAGTCAAGTTTTCTAGTAGCTGATCTAAAAATTGTCAAACTTTCCAGTTGGAAAACACCCATAAAATTTTTTGCCCTCTTACCTTTCAGTCTACCCATGATGAGATGAAACCTCATTATCAAGCCCTATCTAGCCTCAGCCATACTATTTTTCCCATCATCCCCAAAGAAACAATCCAAATCTGTCCAAAGAAGTTTCCCCTAAGTTAGGTAGTGGCGCTTTATGCATCTCTTCCTTGGAAAACTATCCTAAAATCCAAAGAACCTCTATCTGCTGCAGACTAGTCATAACAGACCATTCCCATTCTGTGAACAAAGTTGGTTACAACCCTAGGTCCCGCCACTAATAAACCCTCAAGTCTCAGCTATACATGTACCATAGATCAAACTGATTCTAGGTGGTTTTACAGTTTTCATGGATCTTTCAAGAACAGAAGCATACCAGCATTCCCAGGAGAAAGTATTTTGTTTCACATGAGAAGACGACTACTTCTCAATGTGATTTTGAGCCTAGGATGTAGCTACAGAGAAGGGAATTCTTTCATTAAGCTCCTGCGATCACAGTCAAAGCATGGAAAGACAGTGAAAGGAAAAATAACAATGTTAAGGGCTGATAAAATGGCATGACTAAAGAAACATCCTTCATCTATAAACAGAGGGATTGAAGACTAAAGAAACATCCTTCATCTATAAATAGAGGGTTTAAGGACTGAGAGCGCCTCCTTCATCTATAAGCAGAGGGCCAAGGATAAAGTTGGATTTTTAGAATTACAATGACTGTAAGGAAAATTGTTGGGTACAGAGAGACAACAACTAAGGGTTTCTGAATAAAAATGATGTTAAAGGTAGAGGCAAAGCAGTAGTGCTTTTAAAAACTGTTTACAGGAGTTTTCTCTGTTATTGAGTTACCATGTGAAGCTAGTGGGTTCATCATCAATGAAGAAATATTATTAAGCTGATGGCCAAAGGAGTCTGTTGGGGTTCCCATGTTTTGGCCAGGTTGGCAAGACCAAAAGATGAGACAACATCAAACCACTTTCAGACCTTAGGATCTAGCCCTCCTAGGTCCAGAGAGGGATCTCTCTATAATAGTCAAAGTATATATGTCTTTGAGGCTCAAATTTAATATGTTAGGCTAGTTATAGGCACAAGGTTCGTTTGTTTGATTTGTTTTGATTTGGTTGTTGGGAATCAGGAATGAAGAGTTCAATGTAAGACAAGGCAAGGCAAAGAAGATTTTAGGCAAAGAGAGATAAATTCAGATAGTATTCAAGACCATTGGGAAAATGGAGTCAGGAAAGGGTTTACTTGCTGTTCAATATGCAAGCTTTCAGTTGGGCTAGTCATCTAAAGCATTGGATCCTAAAATGATAGGTGGAGTGAAACAATCAGGAAAGAAAGTGAAAGAACGAGGGTAAACCAATTTCTGTCTATAGATTAGGTCAGAGGTCATTTAACTCCAGACCTGCTTGGACATACTTTTAGGCAACTCTCAAAGAAGGGAAATGAACAACTTGAGGGATCTTAGATAGGTTTAATTAACTGAAAAGGATCCTAGTGAGATAGAGATAGAGTTCTACACTCTCAGTGTTCCCAATTCATTCAATTAAGCTCTAACAAGAACATCTAAGAAGCAGATTCATTAACTCATACATCAGCTAGCAGGCAATAACATCCACTACACTGGTTAAATTAACTGAAACTAATTCTTAGATAACACATTTAGCAGAAAACATTAAGGCAAGGAGAGCAGAAACATAGCGTGCCTAACAAGGGCAAGTCCTATGCCAAATTTTTGATGCAAGCCAGAAGAACTGAAATGGAATGAAATAAAACACAGAGACAGAAAAACAACACCGCAGCTTTAGATCAGGATCCAAATAAATGTGCTTGTCATATTAAGAGAAACACCAATCAGGTACAACATTTGCTAATAGCTTGAAATTCAGTTTGAAAACATACTCCTCAGCCTATCTTACAACTTTACACAGTGAGCATGCCTCAAGAGAAAAGCTTGCAATTCTCAGATATCTCATCAACACCCTTTACAATAATTTTCTCATGATTTTTATAGCAGAAGATGAGCCGAGGAGGTAGGTGCAATTCTAAATGAAGCATTAAACTTAGAAAAGAAATAAGGCCTGAAGCCCATTCTGTTTTAACTCCCGTGCATTGATCTCTGGCATTCTTTGGGTGAAGAAATGATTTTCTTCAGGCTTCCAACTACTCTGATATGACCCCGATGTATACTGGCTTGCAGTGCCCTGTAGTACTTGTGGTGAATGAGCAAAGGGTGAGTAAATGGTGGAGAAGTCCACCATACCGCATAAAAAATGTTATGATGGCTTTGGACTGTGGTTAAGGCAGAAATATTCCTTGGAGCACGGCATAGAGTAAAAGCAGTATGGGCAACCCGTCCTTTCTTGGAGAAAAACATTCTGCTGATGTAGAAAACCTGCTATATATTAATATATGCACATCCGTATCCTCTGGTGGTCTATGATGTCTTTGACCTGATAGCTTGCCTTGAAAAAATTGGCTTAAGGCTCAAAGATCTTCGTTTTTGTGCCTGGAACTCTCTGTCACTTCATTTATACCTCTATCAGTGAAAACTTGTCGCTGTATTAAAAACTTTGCAATCATGGCAGCGTTTCACCTCCTGTACCCTACAAAAACCCCACAACTATGTGAAGAAATCCATGCACGGGGGAGGTGGATGGTTACAGAGGACGGGCAGAGTGGTAGCGCGGCGGTGGTGAAATGTTGGTTTAATATGAAGCAACGGTGGAAAATGCTTTGATATGGCGTAAACAATGAACAAATAGGGTTTTATCGAAACATGCTTATGGACCCTTCGATCATGGTTTGGAGATGAAAATCAATGGCGGAGATCGAACCGTGGGATGATACATGAAATGGGCGAAATACATATGAAACATTTAAACTTTAATGCAAAATGCGAAACTTTAGACTTTGGTGGAAATGAAAAGGAAATGCATGAAATGCAACAGAAATGCGTATGAGGTGGGACCCATATGGAAATCGCAATCGCAATCGGAGAGGGGCGGAGAGTTATACATATGAATCAACATTTTCCGATGCGATTGGAACAAACCTTATATAAATGAAATAAAACCAAAATTTGGGTTTAACCAAGGAAAAAGGGTTTTTTGTCATGAATGGCAGAGGGATCAAATGGTGGGACTGGGATTACAATCGCAATTGGAAATCGGAGTCAGGAGTGGGGCGGAGTGATAAACACAAAATTTCCGATGCAATTGGGAAAACCCTTTGTAAAAATGAAAATATAACAAATTTCCCGTTTACAAAGGAAAAACCCTTTATTTTATGAACGGGCAGAAGAGTTAAGTGGTGGGGCTCGAGGGGTCAATCGCAATCGGAGATCGAGAGTGGGGACTAATCGCAATCGCAATAGGGAATGTGCGATGCAATCAATCGGAGGGGAAAGCGATTGGAGGGGAGTTTCGATTGCGATGTTCGGAGGGGAAATGCGATCGGAGGGGAGTGCATGGACCATTGGATCTGGCGGGAAAATGGACAGCCAGGATGAGGTCGGGAAGTTGCAATCGAAGGGGTGGAAACGAGACACACTTTAGATCTTGCGATTGCGATCGGAGTTTGCGATGTGATCAGAGCAATTAGCACCGGGCCGTAGGATCAACGGGGGGAAACAACGGTGGGGATTTAGTCGGGTAATCGCAATCGGGGGGGACAGGGGTGACACATACCAAGGTTTCGATTGCGATTTGGGCAGGGAGTGCAATTAGCGCTCTGCCGTCGGATCTTCAAGATAGATCAACGGTATAAAACGTGTCGCGGGACTTATTGTAATAAAACAATCGCATCGGACTTTTTCAATGTAACAAAGGGATTTTCTCCTCCGAAAATTCCGATTGCGATTGGCACTCAAGACTTAAGCGCTTGGTCTTAGCACTGGGACGTATGGGGAAGTGGTTTTAAGGGGGCTGGCGGGAAAGGGGCTAGGCCCTATTATAATGTTTAAAAGTGGTTTTTCAGGCCCTTTTCAATGAATTTTAATGGTTAGGGAGGGTAACGATAGGAGGAAAAAGGGGAAATTTGAAAAAACAAAAGGTAAGGGTAGAGTTTAAGGGGATTTTGGGGAGATTTAGGAGGGCTAAAGGGGAAATCTTGGGGTGGAAAGGGGACTTGGAAAAAAGGGAAAAAAGGATAAAATGAAGCATTCTGCAGAGGTACAAGGGGCAGATAATGGCCTTTTGGAGCATAATTTGTCATCAGTAAGGCTCATTGACACCATAACAGCAGAGGGGAATAGTCAAAAGGCAGGGAACATAAAAAGGCTTCAAGGATGATGTGTTTTCAAGGGAAATGCATTCCTTGAAGACTCATAAAACAATCTAGCCCCTTTCTTGCTTGTCAAGGAATTCATAGGGGGCTAACAGTGGCTCCACATGGGGATGGCTTCTTCTTGAAGGAGTCAAGAATTCAGAAAATGATCTTTGGTGTAGGCCAGATGCCTGCTGCTTAAGCCACCTTTCTTCTTTGATTTTTAGCTGCCACAAATATGATAGATCAGCAAAATATTCCCAACAATCTACCTACCCATCCTACAATCTTAGCATTTTTTCTTCTAGGGTGCATTTGAACTAGCAGACCCTTTACATCATTTATTTTTATAATAGAAAATAAACCTATTCTAAATCTACCCTTATTACTCCATGAGACCATATTAGACTATTGGTCTCATATGTTTCTCTACCTAATCTAATATCTACTCGGATTAAACTGTCCAGCAGATTTCTTCTCTACATTCTACAACATAAATTTAAAAACAGTCAACCTAGGATTAGACAGTCTAGTTTTCTGTAGATCCAAGGCATAAAGAAAATTGCACATGGACAGAAAATTGCTGAAAATTGAAAACAAACTTTGAAGGCTTGAAATCTGAAGCTTGGAGTATCCTTCTTCTCTTTGTGACTCAAGTTTAGAGCTTGTTAAAGTCACTCTTTTTCTTCATTTCAGCTCTGGTTTTGGGCATGTTAGAGCTGATTCTTCTTTTTCCTTTGCTGGTCCAGATTTTGAGCATGTTAGGACCAGCTACTTTGCTTCCTTTGGCTCAAGTTTTGATCATATTAGAGCCAATCATTTGCACTTCATAGGTTCATGTTTTGAGCATGTCTGAACCTCTCCTTTTCTCTATTTTTTGAAACATTTTTCTCTTTTCTTGAAAACAAAATACTACAATGGTATGTACAATGGAAATGGAAACTGGAAATTTGAAATCAGCAGAAGTAGTGTTTGAGCATCCTGCCATTGACAAGACCCCCAAACATCTCCGTACCATCTAATTCTTGTAGGAAGAAGGCATTTGGACCCACAGTGGCCTGGATGATGTATGGACCATGCCACAGACTGTCAAACTTGTCGTGCTTTCCTTTATCCTCTCTTCTTGAGTCCCACTTTAGAACTCTATCTCCAATTTTCAAATCAGCAGATTTGGTTCTTTTGTCAAACAACTTCTTTATATTTTCCTAAACCTTCACTGCTCTGTTGTAAACTTCTTCTCTTGTTTGTTGGAGATGAATTGTCTGGTTTATCCTTCTCACCATACTGTCTTCTTCTGTCTGGATCTCTTGGACAAGTTTGATCACTGGTACACCCAAACTGGTAAGAAAAACTGCTTCTGTCCCATAGACCAACTGATATGGTGACATGCCAATGGATTTCTTTGTTGTAAGCCTGTCAGCCCACAAGGCATGCACTAAATTGTTATGCCATGAATTTTTGTTCTCTTCCGACAGCTTCTTGATGATGGTCACCAGGCTTTTGTTTGATGATTCAGCTAAGTCATTACCTTGGGGATAATAGGAAGTTGAATGACCCAGTGTTATTTGATACCTATGACAAAAATCAACCATTTTCTTGGACCCAAAAGTAGCAGCGTTATCAGTGATTATTTTTCTTGGACAGCCAAACCGAGAGAGGATGTGGTCTTCTAGTAACCTAATGATGACTGACTCTGTGGAATTCCTAGTAGGTATGGTCTCTATCCACGTAGCGAAGTAGTCTGTGGCTGTTAAGATCCATTTTTGTTGTGCAGAAGAAGCAGGGTGGATTTCTCCAATAAAATCTAGGCCCCATTGTGTAAAAGGACCTTCAACAATGATGGGTTGTAAAGGGAAGGGAAGGAGTTTTCTCTTTCCTTCAAAAATCTTGCATTTGTGGCAGGCAATTACCATCTTATGGATGTCGCTGAAGAGTGTGGGCCAATAATAACCAACCTTGAGTATTTTTTTTGCAGTGGCCTTCCAGTTCAGGTGGCCTCCACACTCTCCTGCATGGAATTCTTTAATTCTTTCTGCTTCAGCTTCAGGAAAACATTTAAGCAATAGGCCATTTGGATTTTTCCAATATAAGTTTTCATTCAGAATGCAATAGCTTCTAGACTTTAGTTTTAGGAATCTGGCCTTGGTATTTGACAGTTCAGGTGGAGCATTGAGGTTGGTGAGCACATAAAGGATATCAGAGTACCAAGGAGAGTTCTAAAACTTCTCCTCAACAGTGGGATTAGGCAGTCCTTCCTGCTCATCCGAGGCATTTACCATGTTAATTTCAAGGGCTTACAGATTTGATTTAGCCATTAACTTTGCTAAGCCCTGACCTTTGATCAGTTTTGTGGGTTTTATCTCAAGATCATATTCTAAAATCACAGCAATCCATTTGCCCCTCTTCCCATCTGGGTCTTGGGACAATATGTCTTTGACTATTATGTTAGGCACATAAGCTATGGTGTGGGAATGAAATATGTACACCCTAAAGTCCTTTAAAGCCTTAACAAGAGCGTAAGCCTGTTTTTCCATTATGTTGTATTTCAAGGGTGCATCCCTCAGTGCTTTGCTGAAAAAGGAAATCAGCTGTTCCATTCCCTCTGGATTTTTCTGCAGTAAGACTGCAACCACTGTTTGCTCAGAGGCAAATGAAAAGATCAGGAAATATTTAGATAAATCAGGGCTAATCAGAACAGGAGCTTGGGTGAGTGCAAGTTTTACTGATTCAAAAGATTGTTTAGCTCTAGCAGTCCATTTAACTCCTACACCTTTCTTCAGCATGTTGGTCATATTCCTAAGGTGTTTAGCTAGGTTGGGAATAAACCTCCTAAGGAAGTTAATCTTCCCAATGAAGGACTATAATTCTTTGATGTTTCTTGGGTGTGTGATCTGTAGTATTCCCTCAACTCTTTGTGGGTCTATCCTAATTCCCTTTTCAGATATAATGTGGCCAAGAATCTTTCCTTCTTGCAGCCCAAATACAGTCTTTTTAGGATTCAATGACAGACCAAACCTTTTTCATTTTCAAACACTTTTCTCAGATGTTTTAGGTGTTCTTCTTCAGTCTTAGAATAGACTGTTATGTCATCCAAGTAAATAACAATGAAGTGTCCTATCTCATCTGAAAAAGCTATATCCATCGCTCTTTGGAAGGTTGCACCAGCGTTCATCAGTCCAAAGGGCATTTTTACATACATAAAGGTGCCCCATGGAGTGGTAAAGGCTATCTTGAGTTGGTCTTCTGGGATTACTAAGACTTGGTTGTAACCTGAAAACCCATCTAAAAGAGAAATCCTTTTTGAGCCTACTACCCGCTATAGAATGTGTTCCATTTTTGGCAAAGGGTAATTGTCTTTGAGTGAGGCTCTATTAAGATTTCTGAAGTCTATACATAATCTGATCTCACCTGTTTTCATTCTCACAGCCACTAAGTTTGATACCCAATCAGAGAACCTTACAAGAACTATTATGCCTACCTCATACATCTTTTTAATCTCTTTTTCAACTGCAGGCAATTGTTTTGGGTTTATCCTACGAAGTTTCTGCCTGAAGGGCTTCTGATTTTATTTCAAAGATATTTTGTGCTGTATGATGTTCGTGTCATAGGCCTTTAAGTCTTCATAACTCCACGCAAACACGTCAATAAATTCTTTGAATAACTCAATGTATTTCCTTTTCATTTCCGTGGGTAAAGACTTAGCCAATTTAATCATTTTGGGCTTATCTTCTGTGCCTATATTACATTCTTCGACGTTAGAGTCCCCGTGCTCTATGGTAGGCTTTTTTTCCACATCATAGAAGTCAAACAGGTCCTCTAAAGGCGCCAGGCCTCGAGGTATGTTCCTATCTTTGGCTTGCAGCACCTCTACTTCTTCATTGTCTGCCTTTTCACATTCTGTGGTTGAAATTCTAGTTTTTTCATTTAAAGCATTTATTTCTACGTCGTGGGGTGGAGTTTCTTCCTTTTCTGAGGGTTCCTCACTTAGGCAGTTATCACTAGACGTAGATTCTGAATCAGAAAACTCAAAATCGTTTCTGCCTATTAGGAAATCTTCAATCTGTTTATCGCCCTCAAAGACCTGCCAATATTTTTCATTATCCAGCATTGCAGGTTTGAATCTGGTTTGTATTATGATCTGTTGGTCGCTTGGAGTCTTGGGGTATGAACTGGATAGGCAAGCTAATCCATTCGCAATGACGTTTTGACTCCTAGGGACAAACTCTAATTCATATTCAACAAATGTTTTCAATATATCCACGGCATCGTTCCTATACGCCCTCAACCTAGGGTGTTTGGCTGTGTATTCACCATTCACCTGTTTTATGACTAGCTCAGAGTCTCCCTGCACGACTATCTTATGGGCCCCTAATTTCTTCAACATATTTAAACCTAGGATTAGAGCCTCGTACTCTATGATATTGTTGGTGCATTTGAAGTGCAGGTTGCAGGTGTGGCTCTCTGCATATTCATTCTCTGTGTTACACATCCACACACCTACCCCAGCAGTCCTTCTTGTGCAGGACCCATCGAAACTCATCTCCCACAGTGGTTCACTCTCAGTTTTGTTATCATTTCTCTCCCTATGGCTGGGTTCACCATTGTGTTGTGTTATAGGATCCGCACTGGGCTGTGGGCTATTTGGCTCTTCGTGTGATGTATGGGTTTGTGAGGGATGTCCAGTTAACTGATTACCTTTTGTTTTTTCCTCACTCCAAATTTTCGTTTCAGTGCACTGTCTAGGGTTTCCTTCTTCGTTTTCCTCTAATTCCAGGGTGGCCATTATGTTAAAATATATGGTCTCAACTCCTCTGTTTGCATCTATGCTTTCTGGTGCTGGCTCTCCCAAGTATTCATCATTGCAGAAGATGAAAGATTCTAGATCTATGTGCATAGAGTATAAAGGAGAATTCTCAGGTTTTTCAGGGCTACTAACCAGAAATTTCATTTGTGCCTCCCTGTACAGTCTTCTAAGTTGGCTAAAAACGGGGATTGTGGCATATGCCCCATCCATCTGCATTGTGCCTTGCAGCTTGGCTCCCCATGATCTAGATAGTAACATGGCATACTTAGGTGGCACATTTGCCACCACAATATCCATGACCATACACTTAGTTGGGATTTGGGTCAAGCTCACACATAAATCTTTGATTAGGCCAAGGAATTTTACTCTGTTAGAGTCGAATGAATATAAATCTTTGTAAGGATGGGTTATCTCTAGGCCTAGCCTTTCCATGAATACCTTAGGCATTAGGTTGTGTGATGCTCCAGAATCATGCATTGCATTATGAAGAATCTTGTCATGAATGTTGAGACTGATATAAAAAGTGGAACTACCCCCTCCTGAAACTTCCCTTCAATCTTTGGGCCAAACAAAAGGGCTGGTTGATCATTACTCAGATTTACAGTATCACTATTTTCACCTAGGTTCAAAGCTTTTAAAATTTGGCCTTTATATACATCCTGAATGGCTAGCTCAGAGAGTGGTACAGATATTTTAATCTTCACAATCTCACTTTCCAGATTGAAAGTAGACTGACTCTTTGGAATTCTCAACTTTGTTTTGTTAGCCACTGCCTTGGTGGCTGAATCAGTGGGCTGATTCTCAATATGTACAGGGTTAGGGATTGTCTTATCAGGAGCACTAACTGTAGTGCTAGTGCTGCTAATGGGTTGGCTTTGTTTATCAATTTGTGGGTTGTCCTTTTCCTTTTTCTTCTCAGAACTCTCAGCTGCTGATCTGTTACTTTCAACAGTCACTTTAGAAGTTTTCTTAGGCCTTTTATTAAGGGTGACCTCAGGAGTCTTAGTTTTGGAATTGTCTTGATTCTTCTTTCTCCTAAGTTCATACTGTTTGACCTGCATGATGGCATTTTCAAATCCAAGTCTGTAATCATCAGATTCTGATCTTTCCTCATCCCAATATGAGGGTGAGGGTTGATCTTCTTCAGTGTAACAGTTATGGATTGAATCTTCTATTTCAAACATGTTTATTGTGTTTCCCTCAGACTCTTCTATGATTCCCTCATCTTCATCAAGAAATTTCTCTTGGAATGGAGGGACAACGTGTTGATCTGATTCTCTTTGTCTGTTGGGAGTGTTATTGTTTCTTCTAAACTTTTGGTTCTGGTTTTTGTTTTGATTGCTAACTGTGACAACCATTTTTTCCATCATTTTTTGTAGTCTTTCTACGTTTTTGGATAAACGGTCATATTTGGGATCAGATGTGGAAGCTACAATGTCATCTCTATATGTTACCCTCTTCTCAGCTCTCAATATTACTCTTTTCTCAATCAGATTAGCCTCTACACGCACTGCTCCTTTTTGCATGTCTTGCAACGTGTTGTAATATCTCTCCATAAGCTGGTAGGCCATGTCAGCATCAAAGCCCTCAGGGTATTTCATTAGAGCCATGCCCTGGGGAGGTTTCATATGTGGAGGGAGAGCATTATAGATGATGTTAAACCTCGTTGAGTAATCATGGACACTCTCTCCTATGTTTCTTTTAATGTTCGTGTATTTTGCTAGGAGTTGGCGAGGAATATCCTTAACTTCCCATTTGTTTATGAAGGTCTGATATAGAGCTGGGAGGTCTCAGATACTACTAGGAGGCAAGCTCTTAAACCATTTCTTCACATCACCTCCTAAGCTCTGGGAAAAAATTCTCATTTTGATTGTATCATCATCAATTTCCATGTAGTCAAAAGAATCTCCCATCTTATCTACATGTTGCTGGGCTGTTATGGATTCTTTGGCAGTGAAATGTGGGATCTTTGATTGATAATCATCTGGTAAGGGCACTAGAGGCTGAGGTAACATCAAAGGTGCATACCAGGCTGCCATGATGATATTTTGATGAGGTAAAAGGTTAACCTAAGCAGCTGGTATATGGATGATAGGGACACTAGGACCAACAGAGGTTTGTTGAGCAAATTTAGGGTGGGAGAGCTCCAAGTTTTGAATGAAGTGAATATCAGGAGGTGTAGATGGTGGGGTTTCTATGTCCCTTGTTAGTCTCCTATACCAATAGGTGTCATTTTTCATGATTTTCTTGATTGAACTATGGAATATGTTCAAACCTTTTTCTTGAGCAAAGGTGTTCCATATTCTTGAAAAACCAAAAAAATAAAAAAAAATAAAAAAATGTAAAGAGGGTTTACCCTAAAAGAAAAATCAAAGGGTAAAAAGAATAAAAAAAAAAGTGAAAGAAATGAACCCCAAACAAAAATAGACCAAGGAAAGTGTGCAAGTCCAAATGCCACTACTATTTCATTTTTTGTAATAAACAAAATTGTGTGCAATTTGTCAAACTTTTGCCACAATTGATGAAGAGTTAAACTGTTTAAACTTGACTCATTCATTTTTCAATTTTATGTTGTAGAATAGAGAATAAATATCTGACCAAACAGTTTAATCTTGGCAGATAAATAGATAGGTAGAGTTAATAAAAGGTGCTCAACAGTTTAATCTGAGCCCTTGGATGTAATAAGGGTAGAATTAGATAGATTTTCCATGTAAAAAGAAAAAATGTTGATTAGGGTTTGCAAGTCTAAATGCACCCTAATAAAGAAGAGAAAATGGTAGTGTCAAGTAGATAGGGTAGGTAGATGGTGTTGCAAAGTTTTATATGATGAATGATGGTGCTAAATATTTTTGATCTTTTACCTTCATCACAAGTATTGAAGCAAAAATACACTGAAGAATTCACAGAAATCAAAGTCAAAATCATTAACTTCCCACATCACTTTCTCCCTAAGTTTTTACTAATTTCCCCAAAGTGCTAAGGTATTTGGAGATCAAAGGGGCTCAAGGCATTTCCTTGACTTTTGGAGGGACCGGACCCTCGGTCTAATGATCAAAAAGACCTAAGTACTTGAGATCATTCATCATTATAATCATTCACCTTTAACCTTTTCCTAAGTAAAATCCAATTTTACTTAGGAAAATCATCCTATATTTCACAATAAACCCTCAAGATTACTTGTTATTCTAAGTCTAAGTGTTGAAGTTGATATAATGTGGTTTACTTCAGAAATATTCACTTTCTTAGATGTGCAAACTATTTTGAGTTGTCCTTGTCCCTTTGTCATATTTACATTTAACTCTATTTACTAAATCCCTAGTGAAAATGCCTTATCCTAAGTATATAACTCCTTTTATATAAATATCCAAAAAACCCATCTTATTATAAAGTTTAACCAAAGTAGTTATTTCCCAATTATTCATTGAAAACCCTCATTATGCACCCTTTGGTTAAAATATATCATTATGTAATATCCCCGCCCTTATGATAATTTAATTATATTGGTTAATTTATCATATAATAAAAAACATATATGAGAAAAACTTTAAACATATGGTATATATGTTTAACACAAAAAATAATAAACCCAAAGTTTTATTTTAAAAACCAAAACTTTGGAAATAATCCCTTTTTCCCCCGTACCCGACGCTTTAACTCAAGTTAAAAATCCCGCTATATATCCCATTCCCCAACCCTAACTCGAGTTAAAAAACTAAGTCTCGCTGCAACCCCGACCCTTTATAACCACGAGATTAATTAATTATCAAAGTTAATTAATAACCAGACTCCACCAATCAAATCCCGCCCGGAGCGATTAAATGACGATAAATATGTCGGGCCCGCACCTTTTAACTTCCCACCATCTCCCCGTCCCTCCAACCATTGGATCGCCCCTCCAAAGATCAACGCTCCACAGCAATTCCGCTAGTCGTCCCTTGTCAGAACTTTAACGCACGGGGGCACGGTGGTATTGGACGAGTCCTCCAGCCACGTGTCCATTGATTAGTGGAATCACTGCCCTCGCGTTTAATACCACTATTGCCCATAAGCGGTGTGGGTATTACCGCTTACCACCCGACCCCTGCCACACGTCAGCCCGTACTGAAATGACGTCATTCCTCGAAAAAATAAAAACCCCTTTTTGACTTTGGAAATAAAAAAAAATTTCGTGTTTTTTATGTCATTTTCATTATTTGAAAGCGACTGTGCCTTCCGCTACGAAATTCAAATTTTCACTGAAATCTACTGTTCTATCTGATTTCGCTCCAGAATTCCGTCAGACCAGTGTTGGAGCATCCTCTTGCCACCACTTGATACCTATTAAATCCAAGTTTTCCTCCGAAAACAGGTATTTATTCTATTGCGCTTCGAACTTCAAAAGATACTCTGTGTTCCTTGTTTTTCTGCTGAATCAGTGTCAAAATCTTATTCCTAAGATCATTCCCTGAGTTTTAAAGCTGTGAATTGTTCCCCTGAAACTGCAATTGTGCTAATTTCCCTCATTAAAACTGAAATCGCGCCCCGGCCTGTGAAGAAAACCCAGAAACTTCCATTTTGAATACACAAGAACCAAAATGGAAGCTCTGGCAGCCTTGAATGTAACTCCATTGAATGCCCCCCACAGAGAGTTAGAATATTTTCCCTTAGTGGATAAAGACTTCCAAATTAAAGACTTAGTGTTTGATGAAAGCCCCCTTCTGAGTTATTGTCGCTGCAGAGACGATTATTCGAAGGGATTGGATGTCATTGGGTTGTGGGAATCCAATTTCCCGAGATATCTCATCCCCTCAGTCATTACTTTCCCAGAAATTATCCACTATTTCCATTCTAACTATGATCTGACTCAAAGATCTATAATATCCCCTGACCAGAGTGTTCTTTTCCCCATTACTCCCCAAGCTATCAATGCAATGCTACATTTTGAAACTGATCAAGAACTAGCACCTTTGTCTATGGAAGAACTGATTGAAAAGTCTAATCAATTGACCCTAGAAAAATTGAAGTCCATTTGCCAGAATTTTATGTTGCCTGAACATCAACCTAGGGGCCATCCTCCCTATGGTTTTTATTATTTCACTAAGTTGGGAAGGCTCATCCTAAATATGATATATTTTGTCTTGGGTTTCAATGCAAGTGAATATGTTGATGAAATAACCCTGGTTTTGTTGTCTATCTTTACTCCTGGGCAACCTCTTGCAGTAAAATATGACTTTGCATCTTTCATAGCCAATAAAATCCATGACCAGTTCATGAGGCTAGATGATGAGAAAGTGTTTAAATATTCCTCAGTTATTTATCATCTCATTATCTATTATCAATCAGAAAAGTTCCCTTTCCCTGTTAAAAAGCTTGATGCTAAGGGAAACCCTAGGTCAGTTATATTTTGGTCTCCCATAATTCACTCTTCCTACGATTCTCCCTATTCCTATGCTGAGTTCATCAATCTTTTTGTATATCCTGCAACTACCTTGTTGACAAGAATTCCTCCTCCAAGACTCAGTAATGAAATCAAGAAGACCTTGCAGCTTTCAAGGACATATAAAGTTTGAGATTGGTATTTATATCAAAACCATTCAGTCATCAGAATCTATGGATGTGAATTACATCCATTCAAGTTGCCAAAGTATGTGCCCATGAGACTTTTTGCCTTGGAATATTTCAGGAAAATGAATAATTCTGACATGATTCATTTTTGTAGTGTGAAAAAGAAAGCCCAACTCAGGATCAAAAGTCAATTAGGTCCCTTCATATGCAACTCTAGAGATGTTGAGCGAGAAGCAGAAGATATACTACAAAACCATTGCAAGTTCCAAAGAACTTTCCGTTGGGTTCCTTATGATCCATTTGGTTTTATCTGTGAAAAAAGAATAAAGAACAAATCATCCCCTTACATGCACCACAGGATTCCTGAAATAGAACAATATGCCAATCAAGATGAATGGGTGGAAGAAACACTAGTTGAGGAAGAAAGTGAAGAAGACAAAATGAACAAAATTATGAAAGAACTTGAGAAGAAGTATGACCTAGAATCTTGTGGCCAAGTGCAGGTACCTCACATTGGCACTTCTTCAGTAGCAAATCTACATCAGAGATTACAGGAAGGCAGTTCATCAATTGCAGCAAAGTCAAAAGGCAAAGGAAAGGAACCTGAAATACAGGTCATTGAAACTTTAATCATGGCAGAGAAACCTCAAACCTCCAGAGCACCTGATCAAACACAAGTTTCTCCCACTCAAGTAAATCATCCTGAAGTTTCAGAATTACAAACTCCATCCAATATAGAAATGGGCAAGAAAAGGCAGGTTCCAGATACTACTCCTCCCAAAGAATCCTCAGAGCTACATCAAACCAAAAGTCAGAAACTCAATACACCCCAGGAAGTGGAAATAATAGATGAGATGTTTGACGATGGAAGAGAAGATAGTCAACAAACTGGCTCTGTTAGTATGACACACACAGATCAAAAAGGAAAAGCTTTGCAAAAGCAGTTGAGTACTGAAGTATCTTCTTTTAGGCCACCAAAAACAGATACAGGGGATATAAAAAGAACTTTCATTAATATAAAGGCAAATAATGATCCATTGAGAATGAAGGTATATGATCAATATCTGAAAATGGCTCCACATAATCAGGAAAGGTTAATGTCAGCATTTGACATTTCACAAGGCAAAATGATGATGAGCCACTTCAAGTCCAAGGTACCAAAACCCATGACAACAGCTAATTATATTAGAACAAATTTTGAGGTCCTGGCAAAGGACATTCATCCTTTGGACCAGATAGAGCTGCATAAACAAACTGGGGAAATGGTCTATTCCACTCTTACTGATAAGGCCATGGCAGCCCTAAGGGTGCAAGATTCTTTAAATAACACAAGCACCCAATTGCAAATTGAGAAGGCCTCTTCTCAGGCCAAAGATAACAGAATAAAGTCTCTGGAAGACATAATCATCAGCTTGGGTCACAACCCCAAGGATATCAAAAGCATTGAGGCACTAATTAAAAAGAAAGATGATGACATAGCTACACTGAGAAAGCAGCTGAAATTTCCAACCTCAAGACATCCCCAGACCCAAGAAGTTTTAAAGGGAAATTCACAGGAAGAGATAATGGAGTTGCTCTTAAAAATGACTGAGCAAATGAGTGAAACAGAGAAAGAATTGGAACAAGCTTTACAGGAAACAGAAGCTATCATGCAAACATCTACAGCAGAGATCACTACAAGTACCACAACAGCAAATCAACAAACAGAGCCAACGCAGGTAAACACTTCTGGTTTAAGTTCTGATGAATTGATAAAACGAATGGAAAGTTTACAACTAAGAGTCACTGAACTTCAAACCACAAAATTGCAGTTAGAAAATTTGGAGCAGAAATATGATACATCTAAAAAGACTGTTGCTGATAATACCAGGGAAATTAAAATATTGGAAAGATTGGTTAAGGCTTTAGAAAAAGATCTTTCATTAGAAAAGCCTTTGAAAGAAATAAATGAAATTCTTTGGGATAATATAATTGAGTTAATAAAAAGTATTTGGCCCTCTGTTCAAGCAATTTTTGAACAAAATGACTTGATTAAAGTAGCTCAGGAAGAAATAAACAGAAAAAGAGATGAATTAAGAGGTAGACCTGAGCAGGCCAATCAATTTATACAGTTTTTGAACACCCGGACTAAGCAACAGCTTGCAGTATTAGGAATTGAGGACAGGACCGACACTATTTTGGAGATAAAAAGAGTTTTCACCAAAAGAACTTTTATGCAGAATTTAGAAAGGAAGTGCTCAGATATTCTGGCTGATATTAATACTTTCAAAGGAAAATTTCAGGTTTTATTGGACAGTGGGTTACCCAGTCCTATGCTCTTAGAGGACCAGATAATGGACCTGGAAACCTATGTCAAGAAAATAGATATCCATGCTCATAATACAGCTGCTCATTCTATCAGTTTGCCAGAAGCAACATTGCCAACAGGGAGAAATCTCTATGACAGGTTGAAGAATTTATTTCATCTTGAACATGAAATAAAGTATTTGTTCCCTAATCAGCCCACTTTTTACAAACTCACAGAGGCCGATGAGACATTGAGAAAACTTAAAAGGACCATAATAGCAGAAGATCAATGGTGGGATGACTTATTGGAAATTTTATGAAATTTATCTTCAGGTTGAGGATTTTATCTTTTTACTATTATGAAAATGATAAAAAATGAGCACAGATGAAAGAGTATCAGTTGCACAGGTTAAAGAGTATCCGTGGAAACAAAGAGTATCAGACAAGCTAAAGAATTACTCAAAGGGATAGCATCGAGCCCTATTATAGCACCTGCCTCCAGCACATCCTCAAAAGGAGGAAACAACACATCAGAAATTACTTTTGGTCCTATTTATGAGACCATTTGTCTCATTTTTATTGTAACTTACTCATTAGTCACCCTAGATTATTGGCTAAGTTAGTGTGAGATTTTTTCAATCATTTTTTGTATAAATAAACCCTCAAAGAGAGTATTGAGGGTGGATTCTATTATTTGGCTGTGACATTGAAGTTTTTGGAATAAAAATTGTATTGGAGAAATTTATTCGTGGCTTACTGGATGACAATTTGAAGCTCAGGACTTTTTGCAGGATTCATGTGTCGGACTGCAGTTCAATAAGTCTTTCTACCCTATGTCTTAAGTTTTATATCCGTTTATAATATCATTTTTTCATTTCTGAATAGTTAACATAAAGGATTGAATCAGAATTTACTTAATTGTACTCTGATTTCAGATGTGATTATTCTTAATGTTTTCCTCTAAATTGGTTATAAGCAGGAATTCTTAAATGCTCTTGCTTTGCTAATTTAAACATTCTTGATTAATATAATAAAGAATTCTTCATTGCTCTTTGTTTGTAATCATTTCATTTCTTTATTTTGAACATGGTGAAAGATTCTTAGCTGCCTTTCATCCCTTCAAAATCATCCCATCCACTTTAAATTTTAAGGATTGTTCTCTGTCTGGCTATCTTGCCCTGCAAAACCATCTTGTGTGTAGAATAGAAATCCAGTAAAGCCATCCTTTGACTCCATAGCCCAATGGACTGAAAATCTTCAACCTTGCCCCTAGTTTGCGGATTCCACCATTTTCAAACAAATTCTTGGACTTATAACTAGCCTAAAACCTTCTAAGAACAAAGATAAATCATAAAGATAGAGCCCTCTCTGGATGCAGATTGGCTAGATTCTGCATCTGAAGGTTGGTTTGTGGTTACCTCGGGTATACTTTCCTTTTCCACAACTTCAAGGAAAACCTGAGTGATAACATCCCTAATGTGTTTACCACTTTGAGGTGGTAAATTAGGAAGCTCAAGGTCTGGCTGATCTAGAACACTGAATGACCTAGTTCTTGGTAATCTATCGGGTAGATCTAGGTCAATATGAAAGTGTGATAGAGCTGTAAGGTATTCTGGTGCAGAGTTAGCTCTATAGATGTGACTGGAAATAGTTGATCTTCTAGGTGTAGGTGTTTTCCTGAGGATGCTCTCAGGGTTATCAACTATTTCAGGTGGGTTTGGGTCAGGATAAGCTCTTGTGTGAATGATTCTGGAAGCCAGAATGTTGTTTTCCAACCAAGCAGCTTAACCTTACTTGTTCCTTCTATTGTGTTTTATGTTGTGTGGAGGTTGGTCTCCCAATGGAGTCTTATGTGAAACCAAGATAATCAGCAGGCCTGCTGATCACCAGTGGAGCCTTTTAATTGTTGAGGAACTATGGAGTCGCCAGGTGGAGGGTTTAGGATGTTTCTAGAGGCTACACTTTCCACCACAGTGCTTATGAGATGTCTCTTTTCAAATATATCTAGAAAACACAACAACTCAAACCAGAGATTGACTGGGAGGGCTTTTACCAGACATGTCACCTCTGAAAGAGTGTGAGATCGCGAGGCTACCTGGCCCTTTCCAGACTCTGTCTAAGAGTGTGGGGTGAAACACAACAAAAGGTAAGTGGAAAGTAAGTGCAAGTGTTTCACTACCAACCTGACCAGAGTTTCTAGGTTTTCTGAGGCTCTTGTGATGTAGTATAGTGGAAAATACTCAGAATTTCCCCAGTATGGTCGCCATTATGTTGGGGTTCCCATGTTTTGGCCAGGTTGGCAAGACCAAAAGATGATACAACATCAAACCACTTTCAAACCTTAGGATCTAGCCCTCCTAGGTCTAGAGAGGGATCTCTCTATAATAGTCAAAGTATATATGTCTTTGAGGCTCAAATTTAATATGCTAGGCTAGTTATAGGCACAAGGTTCGTTTGTTTGATTTGTTTTGATTTGGTTGTTGGGAATCAGGAATGAAGAGTTCAATGTAAGACAAGGCAAGGCAAAGAATATTTTAGGCAAAGAGAGATAAATTCAGATAGTATTCAAGACCATTGGGCAAATGGAGTCAGGAAAGGGTTTACTTATTGTTGAATATACGAGCTTTCGATTGAGCTGGTAATAAAGCATTGGATCCTAAAATGATAGGTGGAGTGAAAAAATCAGGAAAGAAAGTGAAAGAATGAGGGTAAACCAATTTCTGTCTATAGATCAGGTCAGAGGTCATTTAACTCCAGACCTGCTTGGACATACTCTTAGGAAACTCTCAAATAAGGGAAAGGAACAACTTGAGGGATCTTAGATAGGTTTAATTAACTGAAAAGGATCCTAGTGAGATAGAGATAGAGTTCTACACTCCTAGTGTTCCCAATTCATTCAACTAAACTCTAACAAGAACATCTAAGAAGCAGATTCATTAACTCATACATCAGCTAGTAGGAAATAACATCCACTACACTGGTTAAATTAACTGAAACTAATTCTTAGATAACACATTTAGCAGAAAACATTAAGGCAAGGAGAGCAGAAACATAGGGTTCCTAACAAGGGCAATTCCTATGCTAGATTTCTGATGCAAGCCAGAAGAACTGAAATGGAATGAAATAAAACATAGAGACAGAAAAACATCAGTGCAGCTTTAGATCAGGATCCAAAGAAATGTGCTTGTCATATTAAGAGCAACACCAATCAGGTACAACATTTTCCAATAGCTTGAAATTCAGTTTGAAAACATACTCCTCAGCCTATCTTATAAATTTACACAGTGAGCATGCCTCAAGAGAAAAGCTTGCAATTCTTAGATATCTCATCAACAACCTTTACAATAATTTTCTCATGATTTTTATAGCATAAGATGAGCCGAGGAGGTAGGTGCAATACTAAATGAAGCATTAAACTCAGAAAAGAAATAAGGCCTAAAGCCCATTCTGTTTTAACTCCTGTGCATTGATCTCTGGCATTATTTGGGTGAACGAATGATTTTATTCAGGCTTCCAACTACTCTGATATGACCCCGATGTATACTGGTTTGCAGTGCCCTGTAGTACTTGTGGTGAATGAGCAAAGGGTGAGTAAATGGTGGAGAATTCCGCCATACCATATAACAAATGTTCTGATGGCTTTGGACTGTGGTTAAGGCGGAAATCTTCCCTAGAGCACGGCATAGAGTAAAAGAAGTATGGGCAACCCATCCTTTCTTGGAGAAAAACATTCCACTGATGTAGAAAACCTGCTATATATTAATTTCTGCACATCCGTATCCTTTGGTGGTCTATGATGTCTTTGACTTGGTAGCTTACCTTGAAAAAATTGGTTTAAGGCTCAAAGATCTTTGTTTTCATGCCTGGAACTCTCTGTCACTTCATTTATACCTCTGTCAGTGAAAACTTGCCACTGTATTAAAAAATTTGCAATCATGGTGGCGTTTCACCTCTTGTACCCTGCAAAAAACCCACAACTGTGTGAAGAAATCCATGCACGGGGGAGGTGGATGGTTACAGAGGACGGGCAGAGTGGTAGCACGGTGGTGGTGAAATGTTGGTTTAATATGAAACAATGGTGGAAAATGCTTTGATATGGCATAAACAACGAACAAATAGGGTTTGACCGAAACATGCTTATGGACCGTTCGATCATGGTTTGGAGATGAAAATAAACGACAGAGATCGAACCGTGGGATGATACATGAAATGGGCGAATTACATATGAAACATTTAAACTTTAATGCAAAATGCGAAACTTTAGACTTTGGTGGAAATGCAAAGGAAATGCATGAAATGCAACGAAAATGCGTATGAGGTGGGACCCATATGGAAATCGCAATCGCAATCGGAGCGGGGCGGAGAGTTATACATATGGATCAATATTTTCCGATGCGATTGGAACAAACCTTTATATAAATGAAATAAAACAAAAATTTGGGTTTAACCAAGGAAAAAAGGATTTTTGTCATGAATGGTGGAGGGATCAAATGGTGGGACCGGGGTTACAATTGCAATCGGAAATCGGAGTCGGGAGTGGGGCAGAGTGATAAACACAAAATTTCCGATGCGATTGGGAAAACCCTTTGGAAAAACGAAAATATAAAAAATTTCCCATTTATAAAGGAAAAACCCTTTATTTTATGAACGGGCGGAAGAGTTAAGTGGTGGGGCCCTAGGGGTCAATCGCAATCGGAGATCGGGAGCGGGGACTAATCGCAATCGCAATAGGGAATGTGCGATGCAATCAATCGGAGGGGAATGCATGGACCGTTGGATCTGGCGGGAAAATGGACGGCCAGGATGAGGTCGGGAAGTTGCAATCAGAGGGGCGGAAAGGAGACACACTTTAGATCTTGTGATTGCGATGCGATCGGAGTTTGCGATTAGCGCCGGGCCATAGGATCAATGGGGGAAAACAACGGTGGGGATTTAGTCAGGAAATCGCAATCGGGGGGGGGGGGGGGGGACAGGGGTGACACATACCAAGGTTCCGATTGCGATTTGGGCGGGGAGTGCGATTAGTGCTCTGCCGTCGGATCTTCAAGATAGATCAATGGTATAAAACGCATTGTGGTACTTATTGTAATAAAACAATCGCATTGGACTTTTTCAATGTAACAAAGAGATTTTCTCCTTCGACAATTCCGATTGTGATTGGTGCTCAAGACTTAAGCGCTTGGTCTTAGCACTGGGACGTATGGGGAAGTGGTTTTAAGGGGGCTGGTGGGAAAGGGGCTAGGCCCTATTATAATGTTTAAAAGTGGGTTTTCAGGCCCTTTTCAATGAATTTTAATGGTTAGGGAGGGTAACGATAGGAGGACAAAGGGGAAATTTGGCAAAACAAAAGGTAAGGGTAGAGTTTAAGGGGATTTTGGGGAGATTTAGGAGGGCTAAAGGGGAAATATTTGGGTGGAAAGGGGACTTGGAAAAAAGGGGAAAAAGGATAAAATGAAGCATTTTGCAGAGGTACAAGGGGAAGATAATGGCCTTTTGGAGCATAATTTTTCATCAGTAAGGCTCATTGACACCATAATAGCAGAGGGGAACAGTCAAAAGGTAGGGAACATAAAAAGGCTTCAAGGATGATGTGTTTTCAAGGGAAACGCATTCCTTGAAGGCTCATAAAACAATCTAGCCCCTTGCTTGCTTGTCAAGGAATTCATAGGGGGCTAACAGAGTCAAAAGGTCTTGGTCTCAAAGTGACCTCTGCCATCAAGTATAAAGGAAACCACTGTCAGTATGTTCATCAAAAATTCTTTATTTGGTTAAGACAGAGGTTGAAAAGAAACCAAGAAATTTTCAAAGTAGGCTTCCTTAATCTATAAGCAGAGGGCCAGAGCAGTAATTGACTTTAGGGTTTTTACTGACTGAGAGACAAATTGTAAGAACAATAGGGGACAGTTGAAGGCTTCTGAGCAGAGCAATGATGTCAAAAACAAAAGGAAAGCATGAGTACTACAACTATCAAAGAAACTGAATTATCTCCTATCAGAGTTTGCTTTCAAAGACAGTCTGGAGCCAAAAATGAACAAACCTTGCTAAAGGGTGTAATTTTCTTAAAAGTTACAAAAAATCATCTCCTTGATGAATAGGCTTAATATTTAGTCTCTGTTCCTTTAAAGAAAACATACTTGATAAGTGGTTGAGAGATGGGTCATGACACAGGCCAAAGAATGATAATTGTTTTTCAAAAGGTCCTATTCTTCTTGTTCATAAAAAATTTCTTTCAAAAAACTCATCATAATAGACAAAGGCAGTTTGAGTTTAGTTTTCCCAAAAAGGCACTGCAACTAAGCACATATGTCCATAAATATGCAAGAAGGATTATGACATGTGTTTCAGATTCTGGAAAACTTTCAAAGCCAATAAGGCATGCCACTATTACAAATGAAAGCATTTTACTTATGAAAAAGGTCAAAGGTACCTCACTGTTGCATTTCGAGTAAAAGGAGAGGTTTAAAAGAATTCCCCTTTTGATGAACAGAGAATGGTAAAGCATGAGTGAATGCAACTGAGTTTTTGGCACCCACAGTCAGAAGAGGAGCTTAAAAAACACCTAATAGTTCAATCAGCTTCACAGTGAGCATTATCACCTTTAAAGCAGCAGAAGCGGAAACTGTCAATCAAGTTTAAAGAGATAAGTCATCTCCTTGCAAATGGAAAAAGATGCTTCACGAATCGTTGGTATGTTTTTGAGCGGATTTTCCATGTTGAAAATGTCATTAAAAGGACAGTAGTGGCAGAGTTTGTTGTTTAAAAAAGCACAGTGAAAATGCAGTAGAAGAGATTTGAAATTCCTAAACAAAGCCTCTTCACCTAAACAAAAGTCCTCACTATGCTACCTTTTCAAAAGTCAAACTCCACTTTTTGTCGAAAGATTGGTGCAAAGAGTCTTCAAAAGCCTTTCAAAGATTTTCAAAACCTTCACCAAGTAAACGTGAAAAGAGCTCGGACTTTTTTTCTTTTAAAAGGAGATAAGGACCATTGCCAAGATCCATTTTGCATTTCCAAAGCACAAACAACTCTTCTTAGCTATTCATTGGACCAAAGAGGAAGTTTTTGAGCAAGTTCACCAAATTTTCAATAGTTTTTGACTGCGCGGCGCGCCTATAGAGGTTCGCGGCGCGTTCAGGAGAGTGTTTACAAAGGGATTACACTGTCGCGCAGCATGCCTATAGCAGCGCGCGGCGTGCCTGTAGGTGCAGTCACAGCAGCACGAAGGCCGACCCGACACTATTTCTATTGCGTAGCACCTTCCCTCATCAACGTTCCGCGCACTTGTTAATGGTCCAAATGCCTTCCAAAAGCCTTGAAAGCTGATCAAAATTGTCAAACAAGGGCTGCCATCGAGCTTCGAGGTATTTTTGTGCACCTCCTTGGTATTTTCAAAATTCTAAAAGGGTGATCAACGCTGTGTTTTTCAAAAACTAAATGATGGTGAAAAAGTGAAGGTCTTGCTAGGAAATTCAAAGTGATTTGTTAAAATTTATTGACAAAGTCTGTCACAGTGGGAGAGGGGTGAAGGTTTATTCAACTTCCAAAAGCCTAAACTTCCTGAAAAACAGTGCTAAAAACATCACACTGCCTGCAAGACAAAATAAACGTTTTTTTAAAGTTTTTGACAAATTATGGGAAGTACCCTAACTGTGATAGGTCAAAGTAAACCTCTGTCAGCGCAATGTATGGTGGAAACTTTGTTAGAAGGTGAAGTAGTGTTTAGAGGGAGGAAAAATAGGGCTTGAAAAGAAAAGCAGTGGGCCTAACTTCAACAACAGTAATCATTGTATAAGTGCCTTTCTGTTTCAAAAGTCATCTCTGTGGGTTAAAAAATCCAAAACCACTGTTTCCTCCTTTGTTCTATAAAGCAGAATTAGTGATTGAAGTTATTTAAATTAGTTTGGAGGTTTTTTGTCTAACTATGGGTGAGGAATAGTGAACACAAGAGCAGTATTTTGATTAGGAGGGGTGTTTGTCTGCTACAAGGCTGTTTGTGTTCACACCAAAACACAAAGAGCTTGGTGACCTTACCCAAACATAATGACCCTTTGACTATGTGTACCTTTTCTTTGACTGTGCGCTTGTCATTATAAATATTGGTTGATTGGCATACAAAAGGGGAAGGGCAGTGTTTTGGGAGGAGCAGAGACCTATATCAAAGAAAAACATTTCACACAGCATTTGAGGCAAATTTGCCTTGATCAAACAGTGATTGACAAAGAAGACAGAGTTTTGTTTGGGAAAACATTCTTGAAAACCTTTTTGAGGCAGTTTGGTTTTGCAGAGAGCATCCAGAAAAAGATGCCCCCCAGGCATGATAGTAGGAGTGGATTGCATAAGAGATTTGAGCCTACTTCCACTGAAGAAGTGAATGCCCACCCATCAGTCTTGTTCAATTTCCATGAAGTTGGGTGTTTAGATTTTTGTCAAAAAGTGCAAGAGGAGAAGAGTTTTTCTCCTTTTACACATCTTTGCACTTTAAGGTTTCAAGATAAACATTTCCAGTTGGCGGGCCTTGACTTCAAATTCTCTCTGAGGTCCATCTCCAAGGCCACTAAAATCCCATATATTGGTGAGAAATGGTTTAAACAAAGCCATTTGGACTTAGAATATTACAAGCCCTTTCTAAAGCCTGAACACAGAGAGTCATGTCCTTCCATTTTCCCTTTCTCATATATTTTAGCTAGCTACACCCCCCTCATGAAGATCATCATGAGATACTTCATTTGTGAGGGAAGATTCTCCCGAATCTATGCTTATCACATTCGACTTCTCATGCATTTCACAAGGGCCAAGCTGCTAAATATTCCTTTCTTCTTGCACAAGAGCATTGAGAAAATGGCTTCCACTGTTCAGAAGAAGCCTCCTTCACAACAAATAGCCCGTGTCTCCCATCAATCTCTCATCAAAATCATCATTCTTCATCAACTTGAAAAGAGAGAGGTCTCTTGGGATACCTTCATCACCCATCTAGATTTCTCCACTGTCCCTCCAGTTCACACATCCCCTACACCTCCTACTCATCATCCTTCACCTTCCTCTAGCAGACCCATTCCTAAAAAGCTCAAGTTTACCACAGAGCAAGCATAAGAGCCTGAAGAGGGAGAAGAGAATGACCATGATGATGAGGAAGATGATGAAGGGTAGCAGCATGAAGAATAACAACACAGTGAGGGCGAGCAGACTTATGATGAGGGTGACACACAGCAGCATCACAGTGATGACGAACAACAACAAGGGGAGGAGGAAGAAAGTGTTGAACAACAACATGAAAGTGATGATGAGCATCAGCAAGGGGATGAGGAAAAACAACACAGTGAGGGTGAGACAGAACAGCAGCATGAAGATGATGTACAAGGACAGGAAAGTGATGAACAGGGGCAGCCAAAAGATGATACACAGCTGCTACATCATGATGAACAGGAACAACATGAGAGTGATAGACAGGGGCAGCCACAACATTATACACAATAGCCTCCTGAAAAGGAGCAACAACCTCAAGAAGAAAAGGGACAGCAACATGAAGATGTACAAAACAGTGAGGAGGATAGCCCTAAAAGGGAGATGCAAAAAGATAGCCTAGGTATCCTTGAAGAGAGCTAAGACATTGGCAAAAATGAAGGGCAAAGTGACAAGGGTAAAGATCCCATGGAGCATGTGCTAGATGCCTCTCCAAGGCAAGGGGCCATGCTCTCTACTCTGAAAGTGGCCAAACCCCGGACAGCAAAAAAAAAAAAATTCCAAGAGTTGTCACTCCAAATGTGACAAGGGCCCTCCGAAGTAAAGGAAAATTTCCAAAGAAGCCCATGGTAGATTTTCCCAAGAGGAAGAGTACTAGAAAAGCCACCCAAAGCAAGGGGAAGGGCAAAGAATAAGGCAGTCATGAACATGAGAGTGCATTCAACATCATCCAAATCCAAAGCGATGATAGTGATAATGAGGCCCAGATTCTAGAAAACCTCTTGATCCATAAAGAAAGCCAAGTTGATGCCTTGAAGGATGATATTCATAGAGCTAGAAATTTCAATCAATTTTTGCAAATCCAAAATAAGAAAATGAGTGTCCATATAGCTGTTTATGAGACACGGGCGACCAAATACAAGAAGGAGGCCTCCAAAGCCCAAGTGAGGTTGGAAGAACTCATGGGCGAGTTCGATGAAAGTGAAGGTGAAGATCAGCCTAGGTGAAAGAGGCCAAGAACCATGGGGCTTAAAAAGGCCCTTGAGAAGAAAAAAGAAGAGGAAAATGCCCTTCTCCAATCCACCCCTCTCACTGCATTGTTCGAAAAAGAAATAGAGAACAATAGGGAGGCATGGCTTGAGAGAGTCAATGACCACTTGGAAAAGAAATTGGAGAAGGAAAATAGGGATTTAGACCTTCAAAGCAGAATGACGGGGCATTATAAAAAGTTAAATCAGTTTTCCCGGCGCAAGTTGAAGGCTGCTCAAGAAAAGCTCAAGGAGGCTTAAGGGAAGCGCCCAGCACAGAAAGTGAGGAAAGACACATCAAGACTTTATATTTTGGCCTCTTCTTCACAACATGTTGCTGAGAACCCTTGAGGGTCATGCTCACCAATTTTGGGCAATTTTCGACATATTTTGGTTTTTTGTCATTTTTGGGGTTTTGGCCAAAACTCATGGGTTTCGCGATTTCAGTTTGGGGAATCATCAAAGGATGAGAATGGTATCATTGGATTCCATAATTTTAGGAGCACATACTCAGCAATTTTTAGGACATTTGAAGATCATTTTCTCCCTCGAAATGGAAAAAGATGCTCACTTTTTCTACACTCTGCCCGGTCTATTAGCAAGCCTTATTTTTTGGTTTTTTACACAGATGCCTATTTTTGGAGGACTTCCAGGCATTAGATTTGGAAAATTCTAGTTTTTCCAGAAATTAGACACTCATCGCTTTCCAACGAGCTATCATAAGCCTCTTTTCGACACTAGGAAGGCTGCCAAAAGTTGCCGGCAAGTCAGGGGACCTTTTGCTGATGTATTTTTTGAGTATTTTTGTAAAAATTGAATCTTTAAAATCTACTTTTTCCTCGTGTGCGTTTAGCGATTTTTGCACATGAGAAGTTATGAAAAGTCAATTTATTTCCCTCTTTTAGCATTTTTTAGATATTTTATGAGATATTTTGTGACTTGGGCTTTGCAAAGCCTTAAGGACAAGATAAGATATTTTGGATAGTCCAATAAGATTGCAAATTGAACTAAGAGGTTTTCCTCACTTGGGCCTGTATATTCCAAATGATTTCATTGTAAACAAGGCCAAACTTGATGAATAGAATCAATATATGGTCATATAAGTTTTGGAACAAATACTTGTCTCATGCTTTTGGATAGTCTCTTGGATGTTCTTGGATGGTGAAAGAGGATTATTGTTGGATTCCATGACTTGGTATAATGGTATAGTGTCTCTCTCTTTGTTTTGTTTCCTAGTTTTCATTCATAAATCGAGGTTCTTGCTTGCTATAGGACAGTAGAGAACAAATTTGAGACATGCCCTTGGAAGTACCTCAAATTTCCTTTTTCTTCATAGCTTCCATGTTTTCTTCATTCTTAGTCACATTAAAGAATTCTTGATTTCTCTTTAATAACTTAAGGATATTGTTGCTCGTTTCATTCATGGTTTTATGCATGCTAAGTATGATTTATGGTATGCCCTGCTTACTCATGGCTAACCATAGCTCCATCCATGAAATTTCTCTTTGACTGATTAGATTGTCATTTGTTGAACCAAGGAGGTCTTGTTCTGATCTTGCCCTTTGTCTAAGACTATGCAATCTTGTTTTCAAAGTGCCCAATAACTTGAAGTATTTTGTTTAGGCATTCTGGCATAGTGTTTTGAGTTGTTTGTCTATCTTAAGTGTATTTCCCCGAAGTTTGATAGCCATTTCCCAAAGTTAGAGTGTTATATATCTCTATGCATGGCTTGAATGTTTATTTCTATGTATTGATTATCCTATAGTTACATTTCTCATGATTAATGGTTTTCCCTACCATGTTTATGTCAGCTATTAAACTAGTTATGCTTGGAATCCTTTGTTATTCACAAACTTGATGTCCATATTACTCCATTTTTCCCAAAGATCCTTTCTACCTCGAATCAAATCGGCCCTTCAACAACCTTGTATCACCACTTGATAGCTTTCTTGACCTCTTCGACCCCATAGCCTAGTTGATCTGACATCTTTTTACCTATCTCATATCTTTGATCAGTTTCATCCCTCACAAACTAAAAACCAAAACCAAAAACCTACTTCATAACTAGCCTAAAATCAGAACACAATAAGAAAACACACAGATATCCCTTACACAAATAGAGAGATCCCTCTCTGAGTCCAGGAAGGCTAGGTCCTTGGGCTCCAAATATTGGTTTGATGTTACACTGTCATTTGGCTTGCCAGTCAGCCAAATCACGGGACACTAACACCTAGAAGAGATGGTGAATCATCACTTGTGCCTTCAGAGAGATTTTGTGGGTTTTATTCTATTTCTTGATTGGTCTCATCCTCAAAAAAAAATTCTTGATTTTCATGATAGTTATTTTGAGCATGAGATTCATAAGTTTCCTGTAATTTGTAAGAGTGACAAGAACAAACACTGCAGGGGCCACATCAGAACCACTTTGGAATCCTAGGACCTATCCTTCCTAGATTCAGAGAGGGATCTCTCTATAAAGGTGTTTTCAAATAACATATCTTTATGTTCTTTGTTTATGATTTTAGGCTAGTTATGAAGTTCTAAGCAATTTTTTTGTTTGTGGTTGGATTAATTGATAGATTGAAGGATCAATGGTGTGACTGATTGAGGGAATTTTTCAACTGAACAAATAGACTGTAAGAAAGCATCAATCCATTGGGCTATGGAGTCTTAAAAGGATTTAATTTTTCATCAACTCTGCAAGGGCATTCATAGGGCAAGCTAACTATATCAAATGGATTCTTTAGATTAAGTTGTGATACGAAATAATAATAAGTTGTGAAGGCAGGAAAGCTATAGTCAGTTAATAATATTCTAGATCTACTTAGACAAGAAAATCCTTTTAAGGTAACTGTTTTGAGCAAGCCAAACAATAGGGCAACCCATAAATCTCTTTGGAAAACCTTTAATAAGCAACCTTTTAGACAACAATCCAGCAATCAAAGACTACTTTTAGATAAGAAAACATATAAGATAACATTACGAGTGGTCTAAGATCAAACAACAATAATCTAATCTTCTTTTGACAACTCTCAAAGACTCTTTAAAGCAACATTTCAAGGTAGGTCAGAGGGAAGGGAAAAACATAAATCTTCTTTTTTATACTTTAATAAGCATACTTTAGATAAAGATCCTAAAAAAAATATATCCAGTCCTACTCAAAGGAACATTGCCTCACCATAATTTCGTTGGTTTCACTCTATTGAATCATTTCCAAGACAACAAGCGAGATGTAACTAGAAGGCAATTAAGAATCTTCCAATCAGATCTTGCAGAAGAAAACATGAACATAAAGAATACAGACAAAAATAGGGTGCTGAAACAACAAATCCTAATCTAAAACTTCTGTTCCTTTATCAGAGAAAATGGACATAATGGAAAACATAAGGAGAAACAATAACAATTTTGGAAAACTTCACCATTGATATAGCTCAAGGATCTTGTGAACATGCTTGTATTATTGATGATTAAACCAGTTACAATACTCCAGGTACAATATCTCTCTGCAACTCAGAGCTTTCTTCAGTTCAGAGTATTCCTCAACTAGCTTAACAACATAAATCAGTCCAATAACCATCAAGTAACCAACATTTTAAATGAAGCTCATATGCAATATTTATATGCAAAATGAGGAGGTGCTTCCAATATAGGGTGTTTAAATGTTATTTATTACAGAGTTAATTATTTTTGACCTTTGAGACCATGCAAGGCCCAAGGCAAAAATATCTGAAAGAGTTACTTTGAAATAATAACTTCTAAGTTATTTTAGTTGAAATATTTGACTTTTAAGGCTTGTTAATAACTTTGTAATAACTTGTGAGCTGCTTTAAAATATCTCTAACTGTGCAATAACTGCCTGATGAATTTATTGAAAGAAATAATGTTGTAGGTGGAAAAATCTATCTTTGGAGAAGTAATTGCTTCTTTGCTGAGTTACTCGAAGCTGTCTTTGGGCTAATTTTCCTTAGTTTAATCACAAAACTCTTCATTATGCCTTTGATCTTTGATTAAACCTTCATAATTTGCTTCAATGTCTTTTTCTCTTGTTTCTTCTTTATGAATATTTTTCTTGTTTATCCTTTATTTTAAACTTTATGTATTTATCCTTTAATCACTGTTTTAAGAGCTAATCCTCTATTTTATCCTTCGATCTGTAATTAGCCCTTTTGATCCTTCTGTTCTTTATTTCCTTCCTTTCTTCTCTGACTATGGCTATTCTTTGTGTGTAGGTATGCATTATTTCCATTGCTGGAGGGACGAATCATCCATCGATGATCATGCATCATTGAAGATTAATCCTAACAGGGCCTTCGATCTTCCCAATTTTGGATTAAAACCCCTGGATCGTCACCCAGGTTTTCATTCATCATTCACAGACTGTGGGAGGGAATTTTGGACCTTTTCTGTCATTAAAACCTACACAACACAAACCATTAGTCTTTAAAACCATGCGGGAGGGGCTTATGACTGCATTTCTTGGGTTTTTGGCTTATCAAAAGGTGTTTATAAAGGAGGAACGACGTAGGGGCAAGGTTCCGAAGGTGGAACTGGGAGGAATTTGAATGGAGGCAGGAAGAGGTTTGAATTTGGCATGGAGAGGAAAGGCAGTTTTGAAAACCGCGAATGGTTTATCACGTGGAAGTTGGTCAGTAAGCGGTTTAAGGTGGAGGGCGCGCGATACCACTCAACGTTGGACATGTGTCAAGGGTGAAACAACTTTTTTCACGTGGGTTGAGGGTGTTAAAACTTGGCGCAAGAATCCACGCGATAAGATTTCGAGCCGTCAGATCTCAAAGGATGAGATCGACGGTGCGGAAAAGCTGAGGGATCAGTGTGCAGGTTTATGGAGCGGGTCCCATAGATAGGTGGCAGGCGGCTATGGCAATGGGATAAAGTCGAAGGTGGGGGCCCGACTTGGTGACGTACGCAAGTTTGTCGGGTAGCGGGGTTGGGTTAGGAGATGAGATGAAGGGCAGAAGTGTAGTGGCCATTGGATTAGGGCCTAGGGCTCGGGAACAAGGGTCTGGATGCGAGGATAGAGGGTGGAGGATGAAGAAGGGAAGAAAGGGATAAACGGGCTAGTAAGAGGCAGAGGGCTCGATTTATGGGAAAAAGGGACCAAGGGCCAAAAAATGGAGGGGTTTTTAGGAAGATAGCAGATTGGTCGGGGTGAGGGTTGTATGATAAGGGGGATGGGTTTTTTAAGCTGAAAAAGGGGCTTAAAGAGCTATCTCACAAAGTGGGTTTTTTAACATAAAAACAAAAATTTTCAAGGTTTTGAGAGGATCCGATAGGGTTAAAATCAAAGTTTAAACAATGTAAGGAGGATTTTTACATTTTTTAAGGGTTTTTAGACTAAAATGATGAATGAGGGAGGATTTTTAGGGGTTTTTTAGAGGAGAATAAGGGAGATGAAATGAGGGTATTAATGAAATGATGAATGAGCCAAAATAGGAAAAAAATGGAGTTCTCTTTAGAGCAGAAGGATGCACTTTTGAGAAGGAAAAAGGCAGGAAAGCTTAGTGAAAAATAGTCAAACTTTAGGATGATGAAGGCAATGAGATTTCTAGATCTCATAGTGTTTCTTAAATAATGTTTCTAGAAATTGAAAATCAATATTTAGTCATTTTTTAATATCAGTAAAAACTATAGATGGCTAACAGACCACGCAATTCGGTGATTACGAGATGGATCAGGTTATTCTAGACTTGGGATCAGATGCGAACGTACTACCTAAAAATACTTGGAAACGAATGGGAGAACCTAAGTTGGAATGGTCCACTATCTAGTTGCACGTGGCCAACTAGCAGAAGATCATCCCGTTAGGCAGACTATCAAAGATCATGGTAGATATTGCAGGAGTTAAGGTCCGGGCTGACTTTGAAGTCATTCAGATTGTAGAAGATGCGGACCCTTACCCGACACTCCTAGGATTGGACTGGGCCATTGATATGGGCGGTATTATCAATTTGAAGAAAAGAAGCATAGTGTTTGAAAGTGAAGGAACATGGGTGATCGTACCACTAGACCCCATAGAAGGAGAAAGGTATACAGAGCTAGTGCGTGAGGAAGAAGAGGTGGATCACATATATAAGTTAACTACGAGGGACGAAGACTAGATCAATCCTACAGCTGATGGTGTGATTTGCTGGGAAAGGGATAGCGAATGCTTTTCCGACTCCGACGAAGAAATGGAAAATTGGAAAAATCGGATGCATGATTTCTCTGCGTTGCACTGCCTGCAAATCACTAGGGACTTCTGTTGCATATCCTTCGAGGTAAGAGAAATACCCTAACTTTATGGGTTCGGTAGTGTAAAATAATTTTTGTGAACATTCGAAGTTGAGGTTCCCAGAGAACGGGGGCTATGGGCCCTTAATCTAGCTATGCACACAACTCTTGCAAGATGGTGGGACACACATAAGGTGGCGTTCCAGAACTGGGAGGAATGTCAGGACATGATGATCCTGTGATTCGAGCCTCTGTTTGAGGTGTGTGTCAAGCCATTCCTTGGCCCAAGGGACCTGCATGAACACTTGTTCGCTTGGTTGGAGAAGTGGTGCGACCAAACTACGGGGGAATGGGTTCACTAGTTTATTCATGTGTTGGGACCAATCGCCACTGCGTGGTACTTTGATGCAGAGCTACATCAACACAACCGCCACTGGGAAAATTTGAAGGAGGAATTCATAGGTACATTTGGACTAACAGGGGGCATAGAGGCGCTTGACGAAGCTCTGCAGGATATAGATACATTTGTGTTTGGTGACTCCAACCCCTCTGCAACATTTGGGGTACCGACGTGGGAAATGCAGATGCAGGATATTGTCAATTGTCACAATACAACTATATAAGGATGCAATGAGGATCCTTGCAATGTCTCTATCCCAAAATCGGAGGGGGAGTGCGTAGTTGCAGTACCTCCACTGTAGACTGTGGATGTGACAAAGCCTCTGAAATTGCGGGAAGTCAACATTCGCATGGCAGAGCAGCCTAAGTTGGCTAAAATTGGTAACTACTGGGATGATGACATTGTAAGCAAGGTTACTAAATTGCTCATAGAATATCAAGACTTATTCCCGACCAAGTTTTCGAAGCTCAAAGGGATCACAGGGGACCTAGGGGTTATGCGCATCACGCTAAAACTGGATGGGCGCCTGATAAAGTAGTGGCCTTATTGGCTGAACCCTAAGTATAAATAGAAGGTTAAGGATGAAATCAATAAAATGCTTACTGTAGGTATTATCGAGCTAGTCGAGTAGTCAGATTGGAAAAGTCTGATGGTGGTTCAGGAAAATAAAACAAAGGGAGAAATATGAATCTGTGTGGACTTACGCAAGTTAAATGATGCCTGCGTACACGACCCCTTTGCGACACAATTCTCCGATGAGATCCTGGATAGCGTAGGAGGCCAGGAAGCATACTCATTCACTTTCCGGTTCTTAGGATACCATCAGATCAGAATCACACTAGAAGATCGCAGAAAAACTACATTTTCCATTGAATGGGGATCCTTCTAGTATACCTTCATGCCAATTGGACTCAAGAATGCCCTTGTTATCTTCTCGCGGGTAGTTGTCGCAGTGTTCAAGGAATTCATCCATAAATTCCTAGAGGTGTACTTCGATGATTGGACTATCTTTGGCTTAGTAAAGACACACATTTCGAACCTATGCATGATGTTGGACACCTGCCGGAAACACCAAATTTCCCTAAATATCGAGAAATGTATCTTCTGCGTACCCTTTGGAATCTTTCTCGGCCATATAGTTTTCCGACAAGGATTGATGGTGGACCTTGTGAAATTTTCAGTTATCATCAATCTGGTAGTTCCTACGACTGAAAAATAGTTGCATTCGATCCTAGGACATATGGGCTACTACAGAAAATTCATTCAGGGATACACACTGATCACAATACCTCTGGAAAAGTTGCTTAAGAAGGATGTTTCATTCTTTTGGGATGACGAGTGCCAGAAGAGCTTTGAGCTACTCAAGGAAAAAATGGTATCCGCACCTATTCTTATTTTTCCCGATTGGACAAAGGTCTTTCATGTTCATTTTGATGCTTCGGGAATTGCCCTGGGAGCAGTCCTTAAGCAGTCTTGAGCCAGAGAAACTGATCACCCAATCACATTTGCTAGTAAAAAACTCTCGGGTGCGGAGCTCAATTATGCCACCACGGAGAGGGAAGGGTTGGCCATGGTCTATGCACTACAGAAGTATCGACACTATCTGTTAGGAGGGCACTTCAAAATGTTCATAGATCATTCGGCTTTGAAGTACCTAGTGAATAAGGCTGTGTTAGGGGGGAAAATCTGCCGATGGCTTTTGCTTTTTCAGGAATACAACTTTGAGATCATTGTCAAGCCAGGGAAATTGAATGTTAGGCTGGATCGTTTGTCTCGAGTTGGGAGTGGTGAAGAACCGACCAACCTGGAGGAAGGATTTCCTGACTTGCAGCTATTTTCTATTAAGGTGGTTAATGTGCAATTTGCTGACATTGTTCGTTTCTTGACTATGGGCATGGCACCTGTGGAGTATTTGGTGTAACAAAATAAGGAGATGGTAGCATGCGCTGCATATTTTACCATCATCATAGGACATTTGTATAAGACGGGCACAGATGAAGTGTTGCGTAGGTATGTCCTGGAGCATGAACAGCATGATATCTTGACAGAATCCCACGACGAGGTATCAGGAGGTTACTACGCAGGGAAAGAAACAGCACAAAAGATCTTAAGAGATGTCCTATGGTGACCTACCCTGCATATTGACTCTCACAACTATTGTAAAGCATGTGATACATGCCAATTGATAGGAAGGCCATCACGTAGAGATGAAATGCCCCTTCAACTACAGATGGCCCTGCAAGCCTTTGATAAATGGGCCATCAATTTTGTGGGACCTATTAACCCACCCAAAAAGAAGATAGGTGCGCATTACATTATAACTGCTACTGACTATGTGACTAGGTTGGATGAGGCACAAGCAGTGAAGGATTGTATTACAGATGCCACTACGCACTTCATCTTTGAGCAGATTCTGACTAGATTTGGATGTCCAAAAATCTTGATGAGCGATAGAGGTACGCACTTTGTCAATGAAACCATACAAGCATTGACGGCATAATTTCGGATCCATCATGCGAAAATCACTCCATATCATCCTCAGGAAAACAACGTAGTCAAAGCTTTTAATAATGTATTGGAGCATGCACTGACTAAGGTCTGTAACGCCGATCGCAGCGACTGGGACGTGCGCATTTCGTCTGTTCCAAGGGCTTACTGAACCACCTGTAAAAATTTAACAGGGAAGATGCTGTTTAGGAGTGTTTATGGTAAGGAGGTTGTTATGTCCATGGAATATATTGTTCCTAGTCTACGCATCGTAGCGCTCACAAACATGGCAGATTCTGATGTTATGGAGGAGTGGTTAGCATAGCTTGTGGCTTTGGAGGAAGACCGTTTCATCACCAATTACAATTAGCAAGTATAGCAGGCACACAATAAGGCCTGGCACGATCGACATATTCATCAAAAAACCTTTACAGAGGATGAATTAGTCTTGCTCTATGATAGTCATTTTGCAAAACACCCCGGGAAGTTCCAACAGCACCGGCTTGGGCCTTATACAATTAAGGAAATCACATATGGCGGAGTTATGCGATTAGCCAACCTATGCGATGATATGCTACCTGGCTACATCACTGGTTTTCGGCTCAGACCATATCGGATCAAATGACTATATGGCCGGAGTAGCTGTAAGAAGTGGGCTAGTCTCACCAAGGTAGGTAAGCATAGTAGGTACCATGCTTCGTGCAGCAGGAAGTCGTAGGATTGGAAGCCCAGGGAAGGGCGACGATGACGTAGAATTAAATTTGGAAGGAATAGACTTGGACTGCAGTAGGTGCGATGGGAGAGCAGGAGGTATGCTCAAAGCGCAGGGGTGTGCTAGGAGCGCACCCAAGTTGCAAAAACTAGCCATTGCAATAGCCAAATCGGGTAAAAAGAAAAAATTACCGTTGGATGGAGTGGGCGGACGACATTTAATGAGGTGATTTATGGAGATTTTTTACTGTTTACTTGATGGTAAGTTCCACGTGAAGTCTACCCTACCGTTGGGTGATTGCCAAAGCTATAAAATAGGCGGGCTAGATCAGACAAGGGTTCTGCATTGCTTGAATAGATCGTAATTGGCATATTTGTCTTGGACGAATTTGTGCTGTAAGAATTTATGTGCCTATAGCATCTCTTTCATGTCTAATTAACCTGCTCCCTTTGACAGTAGAAATCCTGAGTTTTTATTTCATGCCAGGATGACGGCTACGAATCCTGCTGAACCCTCGGAACCAGTAATCTCAGTGGAAAAAGCCACTGAGGAAGTGGTGGAGATTGGGTTTGAGGCTGAAGAAATTTTCTCCACCCCAGTCACAAAGAAGGGCAAGGAAAAAGAAAAAGGCTCAGTGAAACCCCTAAAACCTACGAAATGGGTTGGGAGGAAGCCTCGTACTTCCCCACGGAATGTAAAATCCCCGAAGGCAATGCCCTAGGCGCGTGCTGCTTAGGAGGAGGCCCAACCTGCCAGCTTGATCAACTGGTTACCTCCCTTCGTCCGGCCGTGTAGGACCTTGACGTACACACCGAAGAACCTCTACGACCTAATCACTTATTTTCAGATGTCACTGACCCCGAGAGAGGTCCCTGTCATGGGTGAACCTGTTGGGAAGCTTCACGAGATCATATTTGACATTCACGACTTGGCCAGTTTGGAGGCCTTCCCTGAGCCTGCACCTAAATTATACCTTGGCATGATTCAGGTAGACAATGGGATCAAAATTGTTCCTCAGTGCTGGGTGCGTGAATTGGCCAGGCCTGGGCTCCTGAACTTGCTAAGGATGCCACACTTCGTTCACTACAATGTTACGGACCGGCTAGCCCGACAGTTGCTCGTCCTAATTCATGATGGCTGCCTGTGGATCCAGGACAGGATCCCCATCGATGTTGCACTGGTTCATAGAATTACTGGCCTTCCCATGCATGGAAAAAAACCTCTGGAATGTGTGGGTAAAAAGTATGAAGCGGAAATTGCTGAGTATGTGCACAAAACCTACCATGTGGAGCACAAAACTTGAGGTTTTATAATCAATTATGTTAGTGACCAAGGCACGCAATTGGGCATGATGTTGTTGTCATGCAAAATGATGAGAAAATGTCAGGTCACCTCTGTCCTAGCCCACGTAATTCAGTTAGCAGGCCAATGCGAGAAAGGGGTATGTTTTAACTAGGCCCAGTATTTGTGTGATGAGTTCCTCATTAATGTTGGCAAGTCCCAGGAGCAGGGCCATGCCTTTTGTTATTCCTAGTTACTATTCCTCATTGCGTTGGTTGCCTAGGAAGCCCGTATGGAGTCATTCCTCCCTGATCTTACCCCGGACATGTGCGAAGGGGCTCGCTATGCACACATGGGATTCTAAGGATCCACAACGTCTTGAGGACAACCAAGTTTTCTCGGTCCTCTTTCAGAGTAGCTTGGCCACAACCATTAACTCTTGACCACAATTGTCCCTTTCCGTGTATGAAAGATACAAGGGCATTGCGGCATTCTAGATCACTATGCACAACGTCCAGATCAGAGCACATAAGGATAAAGCCTGGACTTCGCTCCCTTATATGGTGGCGGATGAAGAAATTGACAACGTCATTGTGCTCTGGCCGCCTAACTGGAATATTGGCTTCAAAACTGGCATGAAGGGTGTCAAAGGAACCAGCACACCAAAATTCACCCCCCTATCATCATCAAGGATACCAGAGGTGCGACCAAGTGTACCAGACAAGACACGGGCATGGCTGCACAAAAGGATGTGTAGCAGACGCAGACCCTTGAGAAGGATGTCGAGGTGGAGACTTAGGTAGATTCGCAGCCAGACCTAGGTACAGAAGGACTAGATGTAGGAGGACCTGCCTCTCCCTGTGGCAAGAAGAAAACAAGCGAGCTTGTCAAAGTGCCCCGAAAGAAGCAGCGCTCTCAGTGGAAAGAACAAGATGAGATAGTCACGTTGACTGACGGAGACCTTGAAAAAATCGATGATGCAGTCACTCTGGCCATGGAGGGTAGATGGGTAGCCTTAGAGGAGCAGCAGAAAGCTGCAGTCGACACACTCCAGGCTGAGCTATGTGCGCTACAGCTGAAGATAGGCACATTGCAGACTAGTGTGACTCAGGTATGCACACCTTTAGATGTCGGTAGTGCAACATTAGTTACAGACGAAATCTGACTCTTCTCTCTACCTGATGTAGCCCTTGTGATCAGTCCACTTGACCTGGGAATCCAAGTCTAGGCCAGTAAAGAAGTCCAGCTGAATTTAGCTAGGCTACCTCATGAGGCCTTGCAGGGTCTCCACGCCTCTATATTTTAGGAAATTCACCATCCATACCAAAAATTGCACCAACAAATCGAAGTGGTTTAATAAAGAATTGATGCAAAGAACGCTGAAGTATGCCTCACCACCGCGAAGAAAACGAAGCTTGAAAATATGATTCACCAACTTTGCGTAGATGTTACCACATAAATCCTGGCCACAACCACCCCTCAAGCTAAGGTTGAAAGGTTGTTTGCAGCACTGAAGGCCTCTAGGGAGGAAGTACAGGTGGTCAAGACACGGATGCAGCAGCAGATTTCCAATTTGTAGGCTAAGTTGCAGCCCAAAACACCTTCGGAAGTACGGGCCCAGCGAACTATGCTGGTCACTGCGGCTACGAATGCCATTACAGGAAAAATCGCATAGGGTGCCCAATTATTAGAAATGGAAATGCAGATATGGAACAAGGTCCAACGCGACCCACTCCTACGTGGCATCAAAAAGGACCTACGATAGAAATAAGAAGAGTTCGAGAAGTTAGAATCCACCCTACCCACTTTAGTTCCTACTTAGCATTTGACATGGCTGCGCACCAGTCACACCCTCCAAGATGATATTGATGAAATTCGGTAGAAGAAGAAGGTCCTCGGTGACTACTTGAAGCCTTGGGCTACTGAGGCCCTCAAACTTTCACAATATGTTGATGTCATGATTAAGCAGTTGAACTGGACTCTAGAGAGTGTCATCGTCGTGATGGAAGGCCCGATTTCAGAAAATTTGGTCAACATCGCACAGAATGTTGCTTCTCAGAGTGATAGCATGCTGCCTCCATTAGTCGAGGCGATCATATTATTGCAGGCGCAGGTGGAGGCCCCACCATCACAGTGACTCGAGACGAGTCACAAGATTGTGTTGGGGGATTGTTGGAACATGGTTTCCTAAAGCTGCAAATTTTGTCCATTTTTGTATATTTTTGTAATATTTAGTCTAACGGAGGGGTTTTTGGGTGGGTCAAAGCCCCTAATGCATTGTAATAGGTCAAGGGTATACCAAGAGTCCTCAAACCACGTTTTGCAGACCATTGGATGCGTAGGCTAAATCGGTATAAATAGATAAACCTTTTTGAGTCATAGGCAGGAAAGAATAGAGATTGATGTTAAGCACGAATTGTTAGATCTGTTGTTGGGTTTTTTGGGGAAGGACTCCTGTTGGCTGTGTGTACGGAGATCCTCAATTTTCTGTGTGCGGACCCTATTGGTTGTGTGCGTAAGCGGTATTTTGGGATTGTAAGGAGATTCTGGTATTAATATGTATGCGAAGTACTATTGATATCTGATGTGATCTGGATCTATTTTGTTATAATTTATGTGAACTTGGGTTGTATGATTAAGCTGCAAAAATATCTGTTTGATAGCTGTGAAAGTATCCTTGTTTCTGTTATATGAATCTATGATCTATTAATTGCTGCGATTATAGTTGTTGTACTGATAGATTGGTATTACGCACATGGATGCGAAGGTAATCATTATATCTGATCTCTGTGATATAAGCTTGCAACTAGATCTATTAAATGTGAAGCTTGGTAAGTTGGGAACAAAGCTCTGCTTGACTTACCTACTCTCTCTCAGGGCATAGAAACCTGGTTCCAGCACCCTCCCATAATTCTTTGGGTGACACTTTGGCTTGCGCAAGTAGGTCACTGCCGAAAGGGCTAGTAGTATAGGGGTTTGTTAGCAAACCTTAAACCTTCAAACCTGGGTCAAGACCCCTCGAGCCAACAATGACTGCTTCAGGTTCCAATATGATTTTTCCTTCCTCATCAAGTTCTGACAATCTTGCTTGAACTAGAAGTTTTTCCCTTACAACCTTCTTTAATCATGACACATGGAAAAATAGATGCACATGTGAAGAAGCAAGAAGCTCCAATTTGTATGCATTAATTCCAATCTTTAGGAACACCTTGTAAGGACCATAGTACTTTGGTGATAATTTATTATCCTTCTTAGCTTGCTTGAGGGACATTTGTTTGTATGGTTGTAGCCATAAAATAACCTAGTCTTCTACATCAAAACTTCTCTCGCTGTGATGTTGATCTGCCTGTTGTTTCATTCGATTTTGTGACAAATTTAGGTCATCCTTTAAGATTTGGAGAACTTCTTGTTGATGCTCGATGTGATCTTCCATTGCTTGAGCCTTAGAAATTTCTCTTAAAGATAATGTTATGGACGGTGGATGATATTCAAAAAGTGCCATAAATGGTGTCATTTTTGCTGCAGTATGCAAGGAAGTGTTATACCACCATTCAACAAGAGGTAACCACTTGACCCATTTTGTTTGCTTATCAGATACAAAACAACGAAGATATCCTTCCAAAAATTTATTCACTATCTTAGTTTGACCATCGGATTGAGGATGATAAGATGAGCTATGAGCTAGTTGAGTACCCAAACAAGAAAATAATTGCGTCCAAAAATTTCCAGTAAAAATGGGATCTCTATCACTTACAATAATCTTTGGGTTTCCATGTATCTTTTGAATTGTTTCCATAAATGCAATAGCAATTGCACTTTCTTTGAATGGATGTGATAATGCACAAAAGTGTGCATCCTTGGTAAGTCTATCAACTACCACCATGATGACACTCTTTCCTTTGGACTTAGGTAAACCTGTGATAAAATCCATTGAAATCTCCTCCCACTGTTGACTTGGAATGGATAAATGTTGTAGAAGACTCGGGGTCTTAATTGTCTCAACTTTATTTTGTTGGAAAACAAAAAATTCTGCCACAAAATTTTGAATATCAGATTTAAGGCCATCCCAAAAGAATTATTTCTTCACCCTGTGGTAATTTTAAAAAAATCCTGAGTGTCCTCCTAAAGGAGAAGTGTGCAATTCCAAAAGAATCTTTTGTTTTAGTTGAGAATTCTTACAAAAATATAAGCGATCTTTGTACCATAAGGAATCATTTTTCGAACTAAATGTATCATATGGACTAGGATCTTGCTGCAACTTTTGAATGAGTGTCCACACTTCTTCTTCCTTCTTCCATTCATCCCTTGCTTCGGTTATCCAATATGGTTGGGTAATAGAAATGACACAAAGAAATGCTTCCACATCTTCATCCTTTCTTGAGAGTGCATTTGCAACAACATTTAGCTTCCCTTTTTTGTAGATGATTTCAAAGTCATAACCCAACATCTTTGTGACCCATTTTTGCTACTCTTCTGAAGATGGTATTTGTTCCAAAAAGTGTTTAAGACTATCATGATCAGTTTTTACCTTGAAGTGTCTTCCCATTAGGTAAGGTTGCCATTTCTTTAGTGCATGTAGTATTTCCAACATTTCCTTCTCATAAATAACTTTCTGTAAATACTTTCCTTTGATTGGACGACTTTCAAAAGAAATGGGTCTTCCTTCTTACATTAAAACAACACCAAATCCATTTCCTAAGGCATCACATTCCACAGTAAAGGTTTTTGTGAAGTTTGGAGTAGCTAAGACCGGTGCTAGGCACATTTCCTCTTTAAGATGTTCAAAGGCCTTAGTTGTTTCAGGAGTCCATGAAAATGCATCTTAATTCAATAATGTTTTTAGAGATGTTACTACTCTCCCATAATTCTTAACAGACCTGTGATAATATACTGTTAACTGGAGAAATCCTCACAACTGCTTTATGGTTGTGGGGACTTTATATTCCTTAATGGATTTAATTTTGTTAGGGTCTACCATAACACCCTCATGAGATACAATATGACCCATATATTCCATCTCTTGTACTCCAAAAAAACATTTAGATGTTTTTGCATATATTTTTTTCTCCTTCAATAGTTTGAGCACCCTGTGAACATGTTGATCATGATCCTTCCAAGACCTGTTGTAGATTAGTATATCATCAATAAATACTAGCACAAATTTTCTAAGGAAGGGTTTGAAAATTGAATTCATCAACCCTTGAAATGTAGAAGGTGCATTGGTAAGGCCAAAAGGCATGACCATAAATTCATAATTACCCTCATGAGTTCAAAATGTTGTTTTCATAATATATTCAGTCTTCATTCTAATTTGATGATATCCTGAATGAAGATCCAACTTGGTAAAACAAATTGCTCCATGTAATTCATCCAATAATTCATCAATCACAGGAATGGGAAATTTATCTTTAATAGTGAGCTTATTGAGCTCCCTGTAATCCAGACACATGCGCCATGATCCATTCTTCTTGTGCACCAATACTATTGGAGCAGAGAAAGAACTTTGACTAGGTTGAATTATACCAGCCTCTAATATTTCTGCAACCATATGTTCAATTTCACTCTTTTGGACATAAGGATATTTGTAAGGCCTGATGTTTGGAGGAACACTTCCTGGAATCAAATGAATATCATTATCATGATCATGAATAGGTGGGAGTCCTTTGGGAGTTTCAACCACCTTGGAATGATTGTCCAAATTTTTTTGGAGATCTGGAGAGATAGATGATTTTGATGTTGGAACTTCTGGTGAGCATAATTGTACAATTACGCCTTGTTGTTCTTTATTCATAAGCTTTATCATAACATTAGAGCTTATTATCTTTCCTGACTTCCCTGCGATACCCTATAATTTGAATTCTTTTCCTTCCGAAAAAAATTTCAAGAAAAGTTGTTGAAAATTAAAATCTATCGTCCCCAAAGATTGCAACCATTGTACTCCTAGTACAACATCAACACATCCCATTAGAATGGAAAGCATTGGAGTATTCAATACATATTCCCCCATGGTTAGCTTGATATTATGGCATTTTCCAGAGCAATTTATAGTTCCTCCATTTGCAGCCATCACTTGACATTCTGGTGTTGGCTATAGGAAACGATTCAATTCCTTGGCTACCTTACAATGAATAAAATTATGGGTACTACCCGAATCAATCAACACCATTACCTTTTTCTTCTTGATATGTTCTTTGATATTGAGAGTTTGAGGAGTGGTAATTCTTGTCAATGCATTACACGAAATCGTCAAAGTCATTTATTATTTTCTAGGGTTGGTTCCTAGTGTTTATCCTCTTCTTTTGAAGTTTATTGTTCATTTTCTTCCTCCTCTTCACAATCTATGTAAAATAATTTATTCTTAGCTTACTTATGACCTTTAATGTATTTTCAATTACAACTGTAGCAAAGCCTTTTTTCTCTTTTTTCATCCAATTGTTGTGGTGTCAGCCTTGTTGTTGAGCATTGGAAAAGGTATGGATTCACCATGTATTTCTCATCTTTTTCCTTTAAACATAACTCTTTTTATTCTAGAAATATGATTTATTGGAGGATTATGATAGAATTGCAAAGACTAGCGTTTATTGTGAAAATTGACTAAAGGTTGCCTTTTATTCTAAAAACAGGAAACAAATGAAGTAAACCATCATTCGAGAGGCAGAGCTAAAATAGGAGTAACTTCTATTCCTCCAGCAAAGGACCATATCCAGACAAGAAGAAGGAAATTGGAACGTATAGCTAAAGGAAGACAAGGGACAGCACGACTATAGCCTAAGAAGACCAAGCGCTAGCTAAAAAGAGAAAAGGAGCGAATCCCTCAGAATTTTTCGACCATGAGGGATTGATGTTCAATCTTATCGTTGTTTCTTGTCTTGCCTGTCAAATCGTTATAAAAGGTAGTGCCCTTATAAATCGAGAGGACGGAATTATTCAAGATTAAACACTCCTTTTGTAACTCTATAATTTCTTAACTCTCGTGATTAGAGAGGGATTGTTGTAAACGCTATGTATGTTGGATTAATACAAGATCTTGTTGTCGCTCCATTTCTTAACTCTGGAGTAAATCCCAGTGGAGTTTCAGTGGTGGTTAAGGGCCTGGCCCTGGTGGATCGATCTGCTATTTGTATCATTACCTTTCAGTTATCATTGTGTGATATTTTGTATTTGTTTTCATTACAGTTTGTAAGTTAATTGGTTTACTGTTTAATTGCTTATTGATATCGGTGTGTTACATTGATGAATTGCATTGCTGTTCCGTTCTAACAAGAATATTCATTCATGTATCATTTCTCTTGTAATGCTTTAACAGAGCTTTTCTGTTCAGTATTTGATGTTCTATTTCAGTTACTGTTCCATTTGCTGTTTCATTTGACTGATGTTCATTTCAGAGTGCTGATCAAGAGAGTTTGCTGTCAACAGGATTTGCTGCTTAACAGGATTTGTTGCTTAATAGGATTTGTTGTTTAATAGAATTTTCTATTTGATTCCATTAGTTAGAGTTTTTTGTTCAGATTCATTAAATAGAATTTGTTGTTCAATTCTTCTAGTTACAGTTTGCTGTTCATTTACATTGCTGTTCAATTCCAGGTTTGCTGTTCATTTCAGATTAATTAGTTTACAGATTGCAAAGAGTTTGGTTTTGAGAGTTTTCCTATTTTACTTTCATTAGCAGCCTTTAGTTCAATTTATATTTCATTTTAATTTCTTTAAGATAGGATTATCAACTGTAAATAATATTGGTTATTGCTACCTACGTTCTCAGATTGATTATCTTATTCCTGTTGGATTTCAATTCCATCAGTTTCTAAAGGAAGGAGTTATCAGTGCTGCATCCTTGATTGATGTTTTTTGAATGAATGATTGAATTTTCAAGCATTTAAGTTCATGTCATTATAGTTAGATTTATTTTCCAAGAATCCGTTTACTCTTGTATTTAGAACACTATACCACATATTGCAAGGCATTACTCTTAGATTGAATTGTAGCCTCAGACTGAGTACACTCTTGAAAAAAAAAGTTTTTCCTGGATTGATAATTAATGTAGGATAAATAGGCATTAAAAAGAAACCTTTTATACCTCAACACTTGTACGTTGTGGAAGTCTAGGAGTAGCAACACTTCCATATTTATAGATGTGAGTGGTAGGCTTCCTTGTCGCCATAATTTTACATTCAATTTTTCTTGCCAAACTGAATTCCTTCTCCAATGAATCAGGTTCCCAAACATGAACTTCATGTTGGATGTTATCCTTTAAAGTCCCTTTGAAGACATCGATCCTGTGTTCCTCTAGAATATCAGTTACTCTTATATTCAATTTTTGGAAGTCCTCAATGTGCTCCACCACTGAACCCTTTTGTTTGATATTTATGAATTGGATAAAGAAGGTGTTTCTCTTGGTATCCTCATAATGTGCTATCATTTCCTCCGTAAAAATTGACCAAGTGACAATTTTTTTACGGGAGAAAATCCATTGATACCATACAAATGTATTTTGTTCTAAATGTAAAGTTTCAATGCGTACCTTTTATGTGTTTTGCACATTATTGAGATAAAAATATTGCTCCATCTATAGTATCCATGTTATGGGATCCTTGTCATCAAACTTCCTCATATCCATATTTGGAATATGGTGGTTCTTCAATCCAACATTAGAGTTTATGAAATCATGGTTAACATTTATTTTGTTCTCATCATGATTTTCCTCTACTATATTTTCGCCATTAGGAAACATTTCTTGTATCAACTTTGTCAAACCTTCCATGTTTGCTTTTAGATCATTCTTCATGTTTTCCACGTTTTCTTTCATTTTTCTTCCATGTCATCCATCTTAGCTTCCATGCTAGCTTCCATGCCCTCCATCGTATCTTCCATGCCATCCATCTTAGCTTCCATGCCTTTCTTCAAACCATCCATCTTAGCTTCCACGCATTTCTTCAAAACTTATATTTCATTTTTTTATGCTCTTTGCAAGAGCAAAATTTGGTGCACTTTCTCTCGTAATTTTGATATGTCATGTTTTAAATCTTCATCTTCATGAGTCATAGTAGAGCCTTATAAAGGCTTAATGGGTGTGGAATTATTTTTAGATGGAATTTTAGAACCCAATACTGATATCTATTCTAAAATATGCCCTTGGAATCAATTCCAACTGATTTTTCACACAAGACTTATGCATTTCGAAAACAAAATACACACTTTTCTCTTGCTTTTGAGGAGCTCAATATTGAAACTGAATTATCTATGTTATTTAAGGTCTTTAATATATAAAATTTGGCCCCATAGTAGCCCTCTAAAGCTTATTTCAAATTCCATAGGTCTGATCTGATTTGGATTCTTTAATACAAAGTTATGCCCAATCTCCCACAATGACCTAATTATGGACTAGCTTAGTAGAGAGAACTTGTATGATGTGACACGTGTGATTGTTTCCTCCTTAGGCTCTGAAATCGATACACGGGAAACTAAATTCCGTGTATTTGCAAACAATTTTTATAATTCCAATCCGATGCTCAGTAAAAGAGTTATCGCGATTTTCCCCTGTCACATCTTTTAGATGAAATTAGGGAGCCTGAAAAAAAAAACCATAATTTCCATAGATCATATCTCCGAAAATATTATGAACCCATATCTGAAATTTCAACACAACGTTCCTTAGGATTTCAGCTTCGCTCTATAAAAATTTTAGCTTCTGAACCTTCGTAGAAAAAACTTTATAGCTCAAATTCCACGATGACCTGTTTGGAGCTGCGAAGCCCTAGAATCCAAAGTTATGATACCAAATGTTATGAAACCAGCTCCAAAAATAGAATAAAAGAGATATAAATGCCTTATAAATCAACTACTTCGAGGGGGAAACCTCCAATACATTACATAAATTAACAATTCTTCGATGATACAAATGAAAAAACCTCATTTTATATGTATGAGTCCATGGGGTCACAATGTAATCCTAGCCAACCTAACAATAATAATGTAAGGGCACAATAATAAGCATATTGGGGTTACAGGGGTACAACAATAAAAATAAGGGGGTTACACTAACAACAATAAGGGACTATAGTAGTAATATAGGGACCTAACTCTCCACCGCGACCTCGTATTGCCACACCATCCACCTAAACTTGCATACGATCCATTGCAGGAAGACATAGGCTTCCTGAGGTACTTAGATCTGAAATCCAATCTAGGAATTCACCAACTTGATCAACTGAAGCATTAGTAGAAGAAGAAGATCCTTCATCCCCAACAGAAGGAGTAATTTTCCTAATTTCAGCTAGAGGAAAACTTCTAGCCCAATAATTATAATTCCGTAGTGAAGAAGAGGAAGAAGAAACCTATTTTAATATACCATTGATAGAGGAACCATAAGAACTAGAAGAGTAACAAACAAACCCAATTTTGGAACCTTACATTAGTTCTGAAGAATCCACAATGGAAAGGGAAGGGGAAGGAGAAGTACATAATGAAAATGGTGAACATCTTAGGATTGGAGGTGGAAGAGGACCTAGGATTAGAGGTGGAAGAGGTGGAGGAAGAGTAAGAGGAGAAGGAGATAAAAGAGAACTAGATGTTGTTTGGTTTCCTATCTTCAATGAAGATACTACAGTAACAACGAAAAATATCTCACCCTCTGTCCTTCCTAACTTCCACTGATTAAGAAGTGAGGATCCTGAAACATTTATTTGAGTTCAAAGTTTTATTTATATCTTATGACTATTTTCTCAATTCTCAAAAGTTGAAATTGTTTCCAAAAATTCTTAAGGATGCATCACTAAAATGGTTCATGGGTTTAATAATAAACTCTATTAGAACATGGGAACAGATGAAAATTTCATTCTTAGATAAATACAAGGATTAATGCATGCCACATAGCCTTAAGGATGAAGTTTTCAAATGATACAAAGAGAAGTTTAAAATCTTGAGGATTTAATTGAAAGGTTTAGCTACAATCTTAAGAGAGATAAAATGCAAAATTTAGATGAAGACACTTTGAAAGCTCTCCTATTAAAATCCAGTAGAGATGAATGGATAGATCTTCTAACCTTAATGGGTAAAGATGATATTTATTAGTTATCATTACCAGATATTTCTGAGTTTTTCATACACATTTCAAAAGGAAAGACAAAAACTAGAAAAATCCCAAGAGATCCTGTTATTTCTAGGATTAATAAATCTGCAGCTGGAACAATAAGTAGAGTTGAAATAGGAAATTTTCTTGATTATTTTAAGATAGAAATTTTTGGGAGTCTTAGTGAACAAATAGATACCCTTAAAAAACAAAACAAGAAAAAAATATGAAAATGCTGCTCTATCCATATTTTGTCCTAAGTGCAGAAAGAAACGTCTTGAGAGAATAACCTCTTGACTTGAAAAATGTAGAAACCTGTGTTATATGTGCAGAAAATCATGATACTAAAGAATGCCCTTCAATACCAGGTATTAAATTTGTTTACAAAGAGGAAGTAGCCCCAAATAAGGTAGATCCTCTTTGTTTTATTTCCAATAGACCATGGCAAAATCAAGGATTTAACACCGAAACATATGCATAACCACCAAAAAATAACTGGATTTCACCCATGCCTTGGAAACCTTGGCCTCAACCGTGGGAACAAGGATGGAAAAATAATTATGGAAGATATCCTCAGTACTCTCAATACCCTCAACCTTATCCTACTTTTCCACCACAATATTTTCCTGAGTATAGCCAACCACCTCAAGTTCAAATACAAAATCCAAATCCACAACTTTCATTACGATTTCCACAAATACCAAACCAATTGCCTGCCCAACGACTTCCGAACCCAAATAATAAAAATTCACATCATTTTTACAATATGTAGGGACAAAATTTCCAAACTTACATGATGAATCCATTAGATCTAAACAATGTTCAACTTAGATATGGTAGAGTATTGGAAAATAAGTCACCATCTATTTTTATTCAGGAAAATGAAAAGGATGATCATTCTGAGGAGGAGACATCTCTTCATAAGGATTAAAATCCTAAAAATAAGGATGACCACTATGAGGAATGGATATATGTTGTGAAACCAGTTCCAAAGATAGAAGAAAAGAGATGTCAACACCTTAGAAATAAGCCACTTCGAGGGGGGAACCTCCAATACATTACATGAATGAACAATTATTGGATGATTCAAATTACAAAACCTCCTTTCTATATATAGGAGTCCATGGGGCCACAATGTAATCCTAGTGGGGCCACAATGTGATCCTAGCCGACCTAAAAATAATAATTTAAGGGCACAATAATAACAATATGGGGGTTACAAGGGTACAATAATAACAATAAGGGGGTTACACTAACAACAATAAGGGACTATACTAGTAATATGGGGACCTAAAAATATCTCTTCATCAAAAAGAAAATATTCAAAAACAAGCCACTCCTACAGAATTTAATGATTCTCCAATAAAATCAACTCCCATTGTGGAATAACCTTCAGTATCTGTTTCAAAAACACCTTTTCCTGCAAGATTAAAAATTGATAAAAGGGTAGAAAAATATATTTTATTGCCTGACTATGATATGTTGGATGAACCAAATAATGTTTGCATAAAAATTCCTTTGTTACAGGCCATTAAAGAAATCCAAAATTTTGCAAAGACGATTAGGGAGTTAAGAATTAAAAGACCAGGAAGGAAAAGACAAGAAGTCAAAAGAATTCAATTAGTTGGAAAAATTGCAGATATCATGATGGGAAAAAAAACAATTCAAAAATATTTAGATATGGGAATTTCCATTATGAAAACACACATTAATGGTGTTGAAATAATACGAAATAAATTTATTATTTTAGGAGTAGCCATAAACATCATGAGTAAACAAACTATGGATCAATTAAGAATTCTTAATCTTCAACATACACCTACATTGTTACAATTAGCAGATATGTATGTAATTAAAACTGATGGTGTGTTAGAAGATGTATATGTATCCTTATATTATGTTATGAAACCAGCTTCAAAAATAGAAGAAAAGAGAGACCAATGCCTTAGAAATAAGACACTTTGAGGGGGCAACCTCCCTAACATTACATAAATGAAAAATTCATGGATGATACAAATGAGAAAACCTCCTTCAATATATAGGAGTCCATGGGTTCACAATATAATCCTAACCAACCTAACACTAATAATGTAAGGGTACAATAATAACAATATGGGGGTTACATGGGTACAACAATAACAATAAGGGGGTTACACTAACAACAATAAGGGACTGCACTAGTAATCTAGGGACCTAACATGCCCCTTGTTAGGGTCCTATAAATATAGGATTCGTAATTTTGAATTGACTTTTGATAGTCTTGTAAAATATGTACATACCTTGCTTTCTACAAGTTGTTTTCCCATATTTAAAAAAATCAAAAAATCAAAAAATCAAAAAATCAAAAAGAGCGTAAAAAATCCTAAAAGAAAGATCAAAGGACTTAAAAATATATAGACCCCAAAAGAAAAAGATGAAAATAAGACATGAAAGTGTGCAAGTCCAAATACCACTACTTTTTAATTTTTGCAAATGATTATGGCAGAGTGTCGATAAATGCCATAATCCATGATGAGTTAAACTATTTAAACTTGACTTGTCATGTTTTCAATTTCCATGTTTTAGATAGTGAATAAAGATTTGCCAGACAATTTAATCCTGACAAATCAGTAGATAGGTAGAGAATAATGAGGATCTCAATAGTTTAATATGGGCCCTCGGATGAAATAAGGTAAAATTAGATAGTTTTTTCTTTTAAAAGAATAATGTTTTCAAGGTTGCAATCCTAAATGAAACTGCTAAAAGGAAAAAAAATGTTAGAGTAATGTTGGGTAGGTAGAAAGAAGTGGAAAAAAAGCATGTAATATTTATCGCTGGGAAAAAATCACTAATTTCCCTTCCCCTGTAAGTATTCAATTTTCTACACTACCAGTCAAAAAGGCTCAGAGCATTTCTCTGACTTTTGTTGGGACTGGACCCAAGGCTCGATGACTGGATAGTTGAAAATGTTGAGTTCTTATGACAAAATCCCTATTTATCATTATTTATCCCTCATTCATACATTTGATTCTTTTCATAAGTAAAGACTCTTTCTTACTTAATGAAACATAAAACCCCAATTAATTAACTTCCTTCATTCAGATAACATACAAAAACCCTCAAAAAATACTTTATCCTAAGTAATTGGTGAAATGATGAAATGACAAGCTTTGCTTTACTTATTCACTTTACTTAGTCATTTTGTGTATTTTTTTTGTGTATTCCATTGCCCCTTTTCATATTGACTTTTAACTTAGTTTATTAATTCCATAAACTAAAACCTTATCCTATTTATATAAATCCATATATCTAAATATTCCCAAAAACCCCACTATTATAAAGCTGTTGGACCAAATATATTATCCACATGTTAAAATAAAACCCAAATAGGGCGCCCTTTGGTCTAAAACTAACTTTAATTAAATATCCTGCCCCCTATAGTTATTAGACCCTTCAATGGTTTAAAACTAGATAATAAAAAAACCCCATTCCTTTGCAATACATGTGCTAAAGTCTTCCCTGCAATGCAAAGCCTTCCCCACATAAGCTTTTAACCCAAAGTTCCAATGGAATAAAACTCAAGTTTATTTTCCATAGAACTTAAGCCTTTCTCTTTGTATTTTATCCTCGCTATATAAAGCCTCAAGCTTTACATAGACTAACCCATGGTAAATAAAACTCCACCTCAGGCTTACCCCCGCCCATATATATAAGCCCCACCTATATACATTTCAAACCTTTATCCATTGAAGAATAAAAAGGTTTAAAGCCCTATTGTAAACTACCACCAGTGCCTATATAGACCCTGGTCCCACCATTCCATTGACCGCATCTTTCAAACATATCATGACCGTTCGCTTCCATCCTGCAGATCTAATGGCCCCAGGACCATATCGCGCCCAAAAAGTAATCATCGGCCCAACTGCAAAATAGACGCGAAATTGGTTGTTTTACCCATTCCTACCCCTGCGACGTGTCATTTTCTTATTCGATCGCATCCATTTTGATTGAAACCACTTACTGCCAGAAATGAACATGAATACCATCATCTGGTTTCACCGTTTAAATTGAAACCTCTTTCGCCTATGATTTGACCTACAATAAATGATAAATAAACAAAATCCAAATAAGGTTAAAACCTTTGAAATATACATATCATTTCATTTTCGCGTAGTGTATCCATTACTTCGCTTCGCTCTCAACTATGTAAAAGCCTTTTTAAGCCTCGATTGCAGATTTTATCTGTAGAAACTCCGAATTGACCACATATTCCCCATTGAAGACTAGTAAAAATAATTTGTTGTGCCAGTAAGCTAGAACAGACTTCATGATCAACCAAAAGTATCCAAAAACCTTTTCAGAAGACGAATACTTTTATCTTAAGGTATTTTCCTGCAAAATTGAAGCCTGCAAATTCAATTCTGAACCATCAATAACTAAACCAGGTGTTTTATTAAAAGATTCCATCGAACCAATTTTCTTAAGAACACCAAAAAAGTGGCCAAACCCTGGCCAAATCTTTCCAAGAAACCCCGTTTTTTGTTGTAAGCCTTTCTTAAGGCGAATTTCCATTTTCTGAAGCTTCAAAACCAAATTCAAATACCTAAAGGGTTAAATTTGTTGAATATACCCTAAAAACCCCCTTTTTCAGTCAAATTCACTCAGGAAACCCTCGTTTCTTGTTTTATCCCAGGTTTTGCATTATCTGTTAAAGCCTAATTGAGCTATAAAACAAACAGAAGTTGTCCTTGGCCTAAAAATATAACGCAGCAAAGCAAAGGTCAGCGCCCAATGGAGGGATGGTCAACAGCTTCGTGGCTTTGTCATCTTTTCCCCTTGGACTGCCCATGTGGCTCTTTTTTTCTTCCTTTATATTTATTTATCAATTTCAAAGAAATTGACAAATAAACGTATTCACAACTACTGAATGTTATATTATAATTTCCCACCCTTTCGTAACTTTATAATAAACCTTTGACATTTGATTTATAACCCGAATAAATAGTTCAACGCCTTATAACCAAATCGCTTTGTAATAACACGTGGATCTCGGCCCCACCTCTATGGCAAGTCAACCAATCAACCGCTCGTATCGTACCTGGCTTAAATTCCGCTCACCTTCATTAAACTCTAGGCAGTTTCAACGTGCGATTGCCGTTCGATGTCATGTCTCCAGATCAACAGCTCACGTGCATTCCGCTCGGCATCCACAGTCGGAGTTTAATGTGCGAAGGCGCACTTTAACTGGTGGCTTCCAATACCGCCCAAGACACGCGTCGCAATTCCTATGGAATCGCTGCCCGACCGAAGATTACCAATTATGGTCGAAAAGTGGTGCGGAATGGTTCAGAAACCGCTCTTGGTTTTGCTACAGTGATTTACCAAGGGTGTACGTCAGGTTTGCGCTCACCTCGGTTATTAACTCGGGTTAAATCTCCAGTTCCGGCCTTCAATCAACAATGAAACAACGCCATCTCTTTGTTCGGGATTTCCAGCAATATTAACCAGAATTCTTACACAGACCCCGCCTATGAGTGGGGTTACATTCACAGGTTATCCAACAAATTACGGGAATTCAAGACAGAGGACGGAATTTCCAATACACAATCACTTTGCAATCAACCAAATTTTCTCACTATTATCATTCCAAGACAATATATAATCGACAAAAATTGAAATTCATTCGACAGGAAGCAATTTCTCATACACAGATTTTATTGCAGGAATCTCTTCCTCTCCTCCCCCCTTTCAATGCATCCGAGGGAATTCATTTATATACATAAACATATGTCCTTTCGGTTCCTCTGCGAGGACCGTTATGGAAATTCAAGAGCCTCATTACAATTATTTGAAAACTAAATAATACAGATGGCTTTAATCTAAAGCTATTCGAATTCTACCTCTCTAACTACTCTAAATGAAACAATTAGTTGGGTATTGACACCTAGCTGTTACAATTCAACTGTTCTCGAACCCTCCTAGCCACAACATGTGGAAAAAATTCCTACATTGCTGGCTAGTGTCCAATGCCCCTGCATCAGACTCCCGAGGGCAATCTTCTTCATGGCTCCTGTCCATGAGCTCCTCCATTGATCTGCCTATCTTTTGCAACATTCCTTCAGTCATCCAAGTGGAATCCTCCTCTGGCTTATCCTTCCATTTGATCAAGTACTGGAAATACTCTTGTCCTCTGGTCTTCCTGAATACTCTTTTGTCCAATATCTTCTCTGGTTGCAATGGTTGTGCTGGAGGTAGCTACTCTTTCCACTCAATCTGCTCCTTGCCTGCTGATCCTTCTTCTGCACCATCATCTTCATACTTGTACAAATATGCAACATTAAAAATGGGATATATTCCAACATCAGGTGGCAATTCAATCTCATAAGCATTTGCCAAAAACTTCCTAAGTATCTTGCATGGCCCAATCTTTTTGAACTTCAACTTGTTGTACTGCTTCCTTGGGAATCTCTCCTTTCTCAAGTGTGCCAAAACCTGATCTCCTACTTCAAAATGAACTTCTCTTCTGCTCAAGTCTGCTCTGTCTTTATATTTTATGCTGCTGCCTTGTAATTTCTGTTTCACTTGTTCATGTATGGCCTGGATCTCTGAAGCAAATTCCTCACCATCTGCACTCCTCAGCTCAGCCCTTCCTAGATTTCTTAACTCTGATATTCCTCTGGGATGTATTCCATAAACAATATGGAATGGACTCTACCCTGTGCTCCTTTTTGGTGAATCATTATATGCATATTCTGCTTGGGGAAAAATATGGTCCCACTGCTTTGGATGCTCCCCTGCAAGACTCCTCAACAAATTTCCCAGACTTCTATTCACAACCTCAGTTTGTCCATCAGTCTGGGGATGATAAGCTGATCTGAAACTTAGTTTGGTATCAAGTTTCTTCCACAATTTCCTCCAAAAGTGCCCCACAAATCTGGTGTCTCGGTCTGAAACAATGCTCCTGGGTAACCCATGCAATCTAACAACTTCTTTGAAAAACAAGTTAGCAACATGGGTGGCATCACTAGTTTTATAGCATGGAATGAAATGTGCCATTTTGGAGAATCTGTCCACCACAACAAAGACTGCATCATTCTCTCTCTGAGTCTTGGGCAATCCTAGAACAAAATCCATACTCACCATGTCCCAAGGCCTGTCTGGAATAGGCAAGGGAGTGTACAATCCTGCATTCTGGCTCCTTCCTTTAGCATATTGAAAAATCTTGCAATTCTTCACAAACTTGTCCACTTTTGTTCTCATATTGGGCCAGAAATAAAAGCGACTCAGCTGCTCATAAGTCTTGTCAGTACCAAAGTGTCCAGCAAGTCCTCCACTATGCTTTTCTTTGATCAAATTTTCTCTCATGGAACATTTTGGTACACATAGTTGGCTTCTTCTGAATAACAAGTCCTCCTGCAGGAAATAATCCAGCCACTAACTTCTATATGTTAGAACAGGGTTACTACATGCTTCAAATGCTTCTTTAAAATTGGGATCTGTTTTATACAATTCTTTGAGAAAATCAAATTCTGCAACTTCAAAATTAGTTCCTTGAACAAGCATGTGTCTCCTACTCAAAGCATCATCTACTTTATTGGCTTGGCCACTTATATGTTTCAAAAAAAAATTAAAACTTTGGAGATACTCAACCCATTTAGCATGCTTATGTTTCAACTTGGGCTGCTGCACAATATACTGTAAAGCATGATTATCAGAATACAATACAAATTCTCTGGACATCAAATAGTGCCTCCACTTCTTCAATGCTTGAACAATTGCATAGAATTCCTTCTCATAAGAGGAATACTTTCTCCTGGTGTCATTCAGATTTTCACTGAAATAGGCTACAGGCCTATCATCCTGACTCAACACAGCTCCAATGGCTTCCCCACTGGCATCACATTTTACTTGAAATGGTTTAGTAAAATCAGGTAGGATCAAAATAGGCTTCTCTGTTATCTTTTGCTTCAAAAATTTAAAGTTTCTTTCTGCTTCAGCAGTCCACCTAAATGGATGTTTGCTCTTCTTTATGGTCTCAATTATGGGTGCATTAATCTTACTGAAGTTTCTTATAAACTTTTTGTAAAAACTAGCAAGTCCATGGAAACTTCTTACCTCAAAAACATTCCTGGGTGAAGGCCACTCCATAATTGCCTTGACTTTCTCTGGGTCCATCTTTAATCCTTCTGCAGAAACAACAAACCCCAAATACACCAACTCTTCCTTCATGAATGAGCACTTCTTCAAATTTATCAGCAGTTTCTCTTGGTGCAGCTTCTTCAAGACATGATTAAGATGCCTTAAATGTTCCTCTTTAGTTCTGCTGAAAACTAATATATCATCCAGATATACTATCACAAATTTACCAATGAACTCTTTCAATACTTCATTCATATGTCTCATAAAAGTTCTAAGTGCATTTGATAACCCAAAAGGCATTACCATCCATTCATATAATCCTTCATTTGTTTTAAAGGCAGTTTTCCACTCATCACCCTCTCTGATTCTAATCTGATGATATCCACTTTTCAAATCTATCTTTGAGAAATATTTAGCACCACTCAAACAGTCCATCAAATCCTCAATTCTGGGTAAAGGGAATCTATACCTGATTGTGATATTACTAATTTCTCTGGAATCAGTACACATCCTCCAGCCTCCATCTTTCTTTGGGCTCAATACTGCTGGTACAGCACATGGACTCAAGCTTTCTCTGATCAGTCCTTTGTCCACCAGTTCCTGTACTTGTCTCCTAATTTCTTCATTTTCCTTGGGGGTCATTCTGTAGGCTGCCTTATTTGGCAGATTTGAACCAGGGATAAAATCTATCTGATGGCTGATCTTTCTCATAGGTGGTAGCTCATCAGGTAAATCATCCACAACAATGTCATAGTAATCATCTAACATATCTTGGATTTCTATTGGCAAATCAGAAATATTTGTAGAAGTAAGAACTACTTTTGGTTTGAAAACTAAAGCAAAGCTTACCTCTTCTTCTTCTATCTACTGCAGATATTCCTTCCCACTCAGCAACAAGGTATTTGGATCAATCACTCTGCTGGATGGCTCTCCTTCTTCCATGGGTATCAATGTATGATGTACCCCATCTTTGAAGAACTTGTAGGTGTTCTTCTTGCCATCATGCACTGCTACTCTGTCAAACTGCCAAGGTCTACCCAGCAATATGTGACACACATCCATGGGCATTACATCACACAACACTTTATCCTTGTACTTGCCCATTTGCAGCTCTATTTCACACTATTCTTTTACAACCAACTGGTGCCCTTTATGCAGCCAGGACACCCTGTAGGGAGTTGGATTCTCCCTTGTCTTCAGCTTCAACTTTTCTATTACCTCGGTGGAAACCAGATTGTCTGTGCTGCCACTATCAATGACTAGCTGGCAGCATTTCCCTTGGACTTTGCAGATGCTCCTAAACAAAGTCTTCCTTTGTGCAGGCTCAGTGGCCTCTTTGGCTTGCTTCAACAGGACCTTATTTACCACCAATGATTCTCCCCTCTCTGGAAGAATTTCTTCTTTAATTTCTGCTTCTTCTCTAGCCTAGGCAACAATAGCATTCCTTGGACTAGCACCCACATTCTCTGGACATTCATAGTGCTTGTGTCCCACTTGCTGACATTTATAACACCTCAATTCTCTGCCTCTGCCTCTATCTCTATCTCCTCTTCATTTTCCTCTATAATAACCCCTTCTGCCCCTTGCATCATCCTTTGTAGATGCATTCTAAGGTGAGCTACTATTAGCTCCATCCTTGGGTGTAGGCTTTCCTCTACCACCCTGACTTCCCTTCCCACGGAAAGTACCTCTCTTCTTGGCAGATTGTTTCCTCAGGAGTTTCTCCTCTGCTTTCAAGGCCATCTGGTATGCCTCTTCTACTGTCTTGGGAGACAAGAGACCAATCTCATCTTGGATCTCCAACTTGAGACCATTCACATATCTGGCAGTATTTTTTGGTGTATCTTGGAATTGCCCAACTCTTATGCTCACTCTGTAGAACTCCTCTGTGTATTATTTTACTATCAGCAATCTCTATCTTAGGTTCTGCATTTGTCTATACAATTTCAGCTGGTAATCACTAGGCAGGAATTTACCTTTCAACTTGTCCATCATTCTGGTCCAGCTCTTGATAGGTTTCTTGCCAACTCTCCTCCTTTCTGCCTGCACTCCATCCCACCAAAGTGCAGCATGTCCTTTCAGCTTTGTTACTGCAAACTTGACCTTTTTATCTTCACTTATTTCTTCATAATCAAAGCACTTGTTCAGTTCATTTATCCAGTCCACCAGCTCTTCTGGATTCAGTCCCCCTACATAGCTTGACACTTCAATTCTGGGCTTAACTGCAAATCCCAGAACAGTTCTCAGGAGCCTCAAGTCAGGAGGAATCTCAACATTTTTTTTAGCTTCTTCCATTTCTGGTTCACTGGTGTCTTCAGGATCCCCGGTCTGTCTTCGCTCCATGGCATCCATTCTAGCCTCGACCCTCTGCAACATCCCCAAAACCTCTGCGTTGGCAACAGGTCTTCTTCTGCCAGCACCTCTACCAATTCGGACTGCCATGTCAGCTTTCTGCGAAACAATTAAAACAATGGCTCCGATACCACAAATGATGCAGCAAAGCAAAGGTCAGCGCCCAATGGAGGGATGGTCAACAGCTTCGTGGCTCTGTCATCTTTTCCCCTTGGACTGCCCATGTGGCTCTTTTTTTCTTCCTTTATATTTATTTATCAATTTCAAAGAAATTGACAAATAAACGTATTCACAACTACCGAATGTTATATTATAATTTCCCACCCTTTTGTAACTTTATAATAAACCTTTGAAATTTGATTTATAACCTGAATAAATAGTTCAACGCCTTATAACCAAATCTCTTTGTAATAACCCGTGGATCTCGGCCCCACCTCTATGACAAGTCAACCAATCAACTGCTCGTATCGTACCTGGCTTAACTTCTGCTCACCTTCATTAAACTCCAGGCAGTTTCAACACGCGATCGTTGTTCGATGTCGCGCCACCAGATCAACGGCTCACGTGCATTCCGCTCGGTGTCCACAGTCGGAGTTTAATGCGCGAAGGCGCACTTTAACTAGTGGCTTCCAATACCGCCCAGGACACGCATCGCAATTCCTATGGAATCGCTGCCCGACCAAAGATTACCACTTATGGTCGAAAAGTGGTGTGGAATGGTTCAGAAACTTCTTGTGGTTTTGCTACAGTGATTTACCAAGGGTGTACATCAGGTTTGCGCTCGCCTCGGTTGTTAACTCAGCTTAAATCTCCAGTTCTAGCCTTCAATTAACAATGAAACAACGCCATATCTTTGTTCAGGATTTCCAGCAATATTAACCAGAATTCTTACACAGACCCAGCCTATGAGTGGGGTTACATTCACAGGTTATCCAACAAATTATGGGAATTCAAATTATGGGAATTCAAGACAGAGGACGGAATTTCCAATACACAATCACTTCGCAATCAACCGAATTTTCTCACTATTATCATTCCAAGACAATATATAATCAACAGAAATTGAAATTCATTCGACAGGAAGCAATTCCTCATACACAGATTTTATTGCAGGAATATCTTCCTCTCCTCCCCCCTTTCAATGCATCCGAGGGAATTCATTTATATACATAAAAATATGTCCTTTCGGTTCCTCTGCGAGGACTGTTATGGAAATTCAAGAACCTCATTACAATTATTTGAAAACTAAATAAGACAAATGGCTTTAATCTAAAGTTATTTGAATTCTACCTCTCTAACTACTCTAAATGAAACAATCAGCTGGGTATTGACACCTAGCTCTTACAATTCAACTGTTCTCGAACCCTCCTGGCCACAACATGTGGACAAAATTCCTACATTGCTGGCTAGTGTCCAATGCCCCTGCATCAAAATCACTCAAACTTATTCTGTGCTAAAGAAAAATACTCCTGCAAGCAATATAATCTTGCAGAAGTATCCTTGAAAGAATGACTAAAAAACAGAGAAAAGGCAAATTAGAGGTATCCAAAGCTCCTAAACCTACCCCATCCATCTCTTCTAAATCTACTACAACAGTAAATCCCCTTCAACCACCTGTAGTTGCTGTAGAAAGCCTCCCTTTAACTGACGTTGACTACAAAATTGTTGATCCTGTTGTAGAATTAAACCTCTTGGATATACATAATTGGTGTTATGAAAAGTACTTGGACAAGGATGAGATACCTATTTGGGAGACTCATTTTCCCAAATATATAGTTCCATTGACCCACCCTGGCCAAAATCTTATCAAATTATGTGAAAAATATTACGAACCAGATCAAAGGGCCATAGTCAATGCTGATAGAGAAATCCTTTTCACCATCACAACGGAGTCAATAAACCAAATGCTTAAATTACAGTTTGAGCCTCAATCAATCCCCCTGTCTATAGAAGCTTTGACCCAGTTGTACTTAGGCCTAGACTTCCCTAGGAGGTTCATGATATTTCAAAACTTTATGCCTTCCCATGTTGACATTCCTAAAATAAATCCTCCTTATTCCACTGCTAAATTACCTGAAGAGTCCAGACATATTATCTCTATGCTCTCCTTTATACTTGGATACTTTATAGATGGACACACTGATGAGTCCATTCTAGGTTTCCTGTCCACCTTGTCTCCCGGACAACCTCCATCAGTCATTTTTGACTTTGTTGGTTTCATAGCCAACAATATCCATCATCAGCTAATAAAATTACCCACTGAAGGAGTTTTTAGGAACTCATCCTATCTGTTTCACTTATTCTTATTCTTTCAAGATGATAAATTTCCTATGGCATTACAAAAGATTGGCTTGGAGGGCGAGCCTCTATCCATTATCTTCTGGACTTCATTGCTCAGGAAAGAGGGCAGTAATTTCACCTACACAGATTTTTCAGACCTTTTTCTACATACAGCATTGAACATTCTGAATAAAGCAGAGTAGCCCAAAATCAGTGAGGAAATGAAAATAATCTTGCAACTTTCAGAACATATTAAAATGGGAGATTGGTATCTTTATGAGAAGCATACAGAGTTAAGAATTTTTGGATCCAGCTTATTACCTTATAAGTTGCCTAGATATATGAGCATGAGAATTTTTGCACTGGAGTATTTGAGACAAATTCTCAATTATGATTCTATTAAATTCATGGCTACAAGAAAAAATACTCGATTTAAGTTAAATAATCAAGTTGGTCCCTTTATCATAAACCACAGAGATGAAGAAAACGAAATCACAAAGAGATTAGCAGAATTTAAATTTTAGGAAATTTTTCCATGGAACTATGATCCTCAAGGGATCCTGAGTAGTCTAAGGGTAAAATGAAAATTAACACCCTTCATACATGAGCTTAAGCCTGAGATTGAGAAATTTTCCAACCAAGTTGAATGGCTGGAAAATACACTGACAGATACAACAAGTAATATAGAGACAACAAGTAAAATGGACACTGCACAAGCTCTAGAACTTTTAAAACAGCCAGAGACATCATCAAAAATATTTCGAGAGGAAGGAGCCTATTCAGCAGAAACAACTACAGAAACAAAATTCAAACTGATCTATAATAAAAGGCCCAAAATCACTTTAGTTGAGAAAGAGAAGGCAATTGATAGTGAAGATACAGGAAATCCAGATACTACAGATGATATAGCCATTGTCATAATAAATGAAACTCTAGTGGAAATTAAAAAACAAACCAACAGAAAAAAAAGACAATCAGATGATTGAAAAGAAACATAGCATGGATACCTCTTCCTCACAAACAACTGAGGAAAAGGATTTAGACATCAAGGAGAAATACAAGTAGATAAAGCAAAAGAATGAGGAGATAAAAACAGAGATATATTCTCAATTCCTCAAACAAAAGCCTGGAAATCAAAATAGGCTATTGTCAACCTTTGATTATTCTATTAATAAGATGACCATGTCATTTCTACAACCTACTACCTTCACACCTAAATCAGTAGTAGATTATAAGAAGGTGGACCTTGAGGGTGATACAGAAACTGTCCATGAGCTAGATCAAATTGAATTTGACAGACAAAGCTCAGAGATGCTTTACTCTACAGTAACAACCAAGGCAATAAGTGAAAATAAACTACAAAACACCATCATTAATATGCAGGATCAGATGAATATAGACAAGGAATATTTATATGCCAAGGATCTAAGGATTAAAGCCTTAGAGGAATTAGTTTTATAGGTGGGATATGATCCCTCAAACATTCAAGCAACAGAACTATTGATAAAGAAAAAGAATGATGACATAACAGCTTTGAGGAAAAAACTCAAGCTTCCTTAAAGTGAGCATCTACAAACCAAATAAATCCTTCAAGATCAGAGTGAGAAAGAAGAAATGTTGAAGCTCATTCTTAAACTGACTGCTCAAATCAAAGAGATGGACACCCAAATGGACCACCTTGTCAAAGAAAAAGAGACTGTAAAAGAACATAAGACTCCTATCATTCCTATAGTTATTCTAGTAATAACTACAACAGTGACTTCCACTTTAGGAGAGAAACTAGCACCAAAAGAACCACTGGCAACTGCAGTGCCAGTGTTTTCATCTACCACTTCAACTACAAAATCTTCTACTACAAATGTACAAAAAACAGATGAAGCAAGCCAGATTGTTAAATCTATGGAAGAAATGTATTTAAAGAAAAATGAAATCAACAGCCTAAAAAAGATGATTGAAAATATTGAAGCTACAAATAAGACAGTTATGATAAATGCTAAAACCCATGAACAGAAAGTAATTAGATTGGGAGAACAAATCAAGAATTTGCAAAAAGAGCTAACTTTCATTGAGTAGATTTCATATGTAAAAAATCATCTCTGGAATAACATAATTGAAGCCATTCACAATCAATGGCCTTCAATTCAGGTTATAGATATTTTTTGTTGAAAACCCAGGCAGAGATACAAAGGAAAAAAGATGAGTTGACTGATAAGCTTGCTCGGGCTTTAAAACTCATTACATTTCTAAACAGCAAGAACATGGAAGAACTGGAATAATTACAAGTCTTGGATAGGACAGAAACAATATTACAGATAAAAAAAGTTGTAACTAAGAAGAACTTGATGAATAATCTGGAAGAAATATGTGAATCAATGAAAATTTCCATAACAAAATTTATGGTAAAATACACAAACTTAAGACAGAGGGGCCTACTAGACATCCATGTTTTTAATGAAAAAATTATGCCCCAGAAGGATTATGATAAAAATATCAGAGAATTTGCTAAAGAACAAGTTAACAAGCCACTAGCACAAGGCACTCCCACAGGGAAAGTCCTCCTTCAGTATTTTGAAGATCTCTTCTTTTTACAGCATGAGATTAAACATCTATTTGTCATCAAGCCCAATTTTGCTAGATATACAGAGGCTGATGAGAATTTCAGGAAGTAGAGGAATGTCAAAATTCCCAAGGAAGAAGAATGGAAAACTTTTACTGATTTTATGTAGAGATAAGAGGTAAAATAGTCAAATAATATTATCTTAAGAAACAATCAAATGAACAATTAAAATAAAATACAGTTTGTCAATTTTACTGTTAAAAGATAATTTTACAACAGTAAATCAGTTAAGCTAATAAGATGAAAGAGTATCAGTGTTAAAGGTCATCAGGTAAAGATTATCAGATGAAAGAGTATCAGCGAAGGCAAGTCAGAAGCCAGATATTTTCTAGCAGCCAGCAAGCATGACACCTTGACAGTTAAAAGCTCCTTGTTAGATAAAGCAATTCTATTTTTTTTGGATAAAAGTGGACAACTTGCTATTTGTTAAGTAGCTGTCCCTTTTATTATGTAATGATATTTCCCTTTTCCTAAAGATATTCCTATAATTCTCCTAGGATATTTGTAATTAAATTTTGTATAAATACTTCAACATTAGAAGTATTCAGTGTGGCATAAAATTGTTGGACTTATTATAGACATTTTTGTTGAATATTGGAGGCTATTGTGTGTTTGAATTCGAAGTAGCAGACTGGACAAGATGATTGGCATCATAATTCAGGATCCCTATGATAAGTTGATGAGTGAAGTACTTCCTACTTGTCTCTGTTTCCTTTTCTAAGTTTCATGCATTCATTTTATGTTTGTTCTGTCTAAATGTATAACTAGGATTATTACTACAAGATTAGTCAAGTGCTCCCTGTCTTTAACTAGTTGCCATTTTAATGTTTTCTTCTTATTTCCGATGTTGAGAATTCTTAATTTCTCTCACTCCTGTTTGACCTCTGCCTTCTACTTCCATTTTCCGGATCAAAGGATACTTAAGTTCCCTTTATCTTGATCATACCACTTCACAAAAAACCACTTTCCCAAATCTCTGAGGGTTATCTATCTTGCCCTGAATATATTTGTACCTTTTTGGCCTTGATTTCTAGTGCTGCTAGCTTGATTTAGACTCCATAACCCAATGGACAAGTAGATTTCTCTCTATTTTACCTCTGAGTGAGTTTTTCCCACCAAATCATTTAAAACAAAACCAATTGTTCTTTCATAACTAGCCTAATATTATAAATCAAAGAAAATATAAATCTTAAAGAGAGAGCCCTCTCTAAACCCTAGGAAGGCTAGATCCTAGAGTTCCAAGTTGGTTTTTGGTTACCTCTAGTGTTATTTGACTAAAAACTCAAAATCCCACAACTTAAGAATTTACTAGAGTTCTAACACCGCTCTCCTTCAAAAAATTGTTGTCCTCAATGCTTGAGTAGCTCTGGATGCTTCTGTATAAAATTATCATCCTCCCATGTAGAATCTTCAGTGGGTAAGTTCTTCCACTTGATGAGATACTCTGAAATTGATTGATTTCGTAACTGTCGAGTTCTTGTTTCCGTGACTGCTTCAGGTTCCAATATGATTTTTCCTTCCTCATCAAGTTCTGGAAATATTGTTTGAACTTGAATTTTCTCACCTATAACCTTCTTTAAGCATGAAACATGGAAAATGGATGCACTCGCGAAGAATAAGGAAGCTCCAATTTGTATGCCATAGTACCAATTTATATGCAATTATGCCTCATTGTTCTTTCTTCAGAAGATTTGTCATGACATTAGAGCTTATTATCTTTCTCGACTTCCCTACGATACCCCGTAATTCGACTTACTTTCCTTTCGAAAAAAATTGAAGAAAATTTCTTGAAAGCTAAAAGATACTGTCCCCAAAGATTGTAACCCTTGTAATCCTAGTACAACATTAGCACCTCCCATTTGAATGGAAATAATTCTACTATTTAATACATATTCCCCCATGGTTAGATTGATATTATGAAATTTTCCAGAGAAATTTATAGTTCCTCCATTTGAAACCATCACCTGACATTATGGTGCTAGGTATAGGAAGAAATTAAATTCCTTGGCCACCTTACAATGAATAAAAATATGGGTACTACCCGAATCAATTAGCACTATTACCTTTTTCTTCTTGATATGTCCTTCTATCTTGAGATTTTTAGGAGTGGTAATGCCTACCAGTGAAATACACGATATGGTCAGACTCGTTTCTTCTTTCTCTAGGGTTGGTTCCTAGTGTATATCATCTTCTTTTGAAGTTTCTTGTTCATTTTCTTGCTCCTCTTCACAATCTATGTAAAATAATTTCTTCTCAGCACACTTATGAGCTTTAGTGTATTTGCTATCACAACTGTATCAAAGCCCTTTTGCTATTTTTTCTTCCAATTGTTGTGGTGTCAACCTTTTAGGTTGTGGAAATGTAGGATTAGTAACGCTTCCATATTTATAGATGTGAGTGGTAGGCTTCCTTGTCGCCATAATTTTACATTCAATTTTTCTTGCCAACCTGAATGCCTTCTCCAATGAATCAGGTTCCAAAACGCGAACCTCATGTTGGATGTTATCCTTTAAATTCCCTATTAATACATCAATATGGTGTTCTTCTAGAATATCAATTACTCTTATATTCAATTTTTGGAAGTCCTAAATGTGCTCCACCAATGAACCCTTTTTTTTGAGATTTATCAATTGGCTGAAAAAGGTTTTTCTCTTTGTATCCTCATAATGTGCTATCATTTCCTCCGTAAAAATTGACCAAGTGACAATTTTTTTATGGGAGCAAAGCCATCGATACCATACAAATGTATTTTGTTCTAAATATAAAGTTTCATTGAATAACTTTTGTGTGTTTTGCACATTATTGATATCAAAATATTGTTCCATATGTAGTATCCATGTTACGGGATCCTTGCCATAAATATTCCTCATATCCATATTTGGAATATGGTGGGTCTTCCATCCAACATTCGAGTTTATGAAATCAAGATTAACATTTATTTTTCTCTCATCATGAGTTTCCTCTACTATCTTTTCGCCATTAGGAATCATTTCTTGTATCAACTTTGTCAAACCTTCCTTCAAACCTTCCATTTTTTCTTCCGTACCATCCATCTTAGCTTACATGCCTTTCTTCAAACCATCCATCTTAACTTCCACGCCTTTCCTCAAAACTTCCATTTCATTTTTTGTTGCTCTTTGCGAGAGTGAAATTTGGCGCACCTGCTCTTGTAATTTTGATATATCATGTTGCACTTCTTCATCTTCATGAGTCATCGTAGAGTATTCTGAGGGCTTTATGGGTGTTGAATTATTTTTAGGGAGCATTTTATAACCCCATACTAAATACTATGCTTCAATATGACCTTGGAATCACTTCAAACTAATTTTTCAAACAAGAATTATGCAATTTGAAAAAGAAATACACACATTTTTCTTGATTTTTGGGAGCTTGATATTGAAGCTGAATTATCTCTGTAATTTCAGATATTAAATATTTGAAATCCACTTTTGTAGTAGCCTTCTGAATATTTTTTTGAATGCCACAAGTTTGACCTGATTTGGATGCTTCAGGACAAGGTTATGTCCCGATCTCCCACAATGACATAATTATGAACTAGTTCAGTAGAGCGCACTTGTAGGTCATGCCACATGTCACTGTTTTATCCTTTGGCTCTAAAATTGATATAATGGAAACTACATTTTGTGTACTTTCGGCCAATTTTTACAAAATTCCAATTTGATCCTCAGAGAGAGATTTATGACGATTTTCCCAATGTCACCTCTTTTAGATGAAATTCGGGAGCCTGCAAAACCCTAACTTCTATAGATCATATCTCCAAAAATGTTGTGAACAAACATCTGATATTTTTACACAAAGTTCCTCAGAATTTTGACTTTGCGTGATAAAAATTTCAGCTTCTGAACCTTCATAGAAAAAAATTATAGCGAAAATTTCACGATCACCTATTTGGAGCAATGAAACCCTAAAATCCAAAGCTCTGATACCAAATGTTATGAAACCAAATCCAAAAATATAATATAAGAGAGATCAACGCCTTAGAAATAAGCCACTTCGAGGGGGAAACCTCCTTTACATTACATAAAAGAACAATTCTTGGATGATACAAATGACAAAACCTCCTTCTATATATAGGAGTCCATGGGGTCACAATATAATCCTAGCCGACCTAACAATAATATTGTAAGGACACAATAATAACAATATGGGGGTTACAGGGGTACAAAAATAACAATAATGGGGTTACACTAACAACAATAAGGGAATACACTAGTAATCTAGGGACATAATAGATTCTTGGGAATATCCTATTTACTTTATGATTTTAACGCCCAAGAATAACTTAGGACACCCATTGATCCTAGGAATACCATCGTTAGCCATAGTTGATGCTTTTATAAGTTGTAGATCTGGTGACATGATTATCTCTGATGGAAGTTCAATAAATAAATTTACATTTTACCCACCTGAAAAAACAATGATAGATGTATAAAGTGAAGAATGGATAGATGATGATATTGATATACGACTAATTTTTTCTACTTCACAAATATATGAAGAAGATCAAATTGTAAACTTAATGGAAAATAATTAATCATCTTCATATTGTGAACCTAGTCAAAATTTTCAAGAAAAATGTAATATTGAATATTTATCATCTCGTCAAATGTCTTTACCTCTATGGAAAAATTTGGCAATTCTCTAATATAAATTTTTCCATGTAAAACTTTGAATATAAATCATAACTTGGAAGAATCTCAAAAGAAAGAATTGGTGAAAATGCTACAAGAACATTCATCTTCTTATGCCTAGGAATATACTGATATGAAAGGAATTAACCTTGAAAACTGTATACATCATATCTGTTGGGTCAAAAAGATGGTTGTTAAAATTAATCTTAATGCTTCACATTAATCATCAACCCAGGGCAAGCCTATTTATTTCAAGAGTGCAAGAAAAGTATATGTGAGTGAAATCAGAGGTTAACTATTCTAAATCGTTGCAATAAATACTATCTAATTCTTGAAGTTCAATCAATTAATTCAAAATTAAACTATGAAATAATTCAAATCAATCAAAGAATGAAACTCTAGTATGAACTTATGTAGAAAGTAAACACACAATGTTGAAATTAAATATCTTTTGCGATTGAACAACAAGCTTAATGAATTGAACAACAATAGAAAATAAATACTTAATAAATTGAATAGCATTCACCTATTGACATTTTGCAATGGAATTCTCTATAATTCAATTAATAAAAACATTCAGAATTGAACAGCAAACCATATGTTCATACTTGCAATGGGAAAAAATCAAGAAATAATAATGTGCAGAATTGAATAGCAACTACTTAACCATGTTGAAATCAATCTAATAAATGGAAAAACATCCCTCAGTAGTAAATGAATATTAATGATAAATTCAACTTGATTAAAAATGAAATATTAATACACCACACTTGCAATCACTGAATTGAATTGTAATTCTACAAAGCATAATAATAACTAATTTGCGAGAATAAATAAATAAACATATAACACAAAATAAAAGTATAACTCCCACGGACGGGGCCGGAAGCCTCCAAAAGTATTTTTCTAGGAAATACTCAGAATCTTCTTATAACGAAAAATGCTAACTCTTTCATTAATCAATAGAACAGGTACATCATCGTGAGTTCAAAGACTGTTTGAATAAATGTTTATTACCGAAAATTACAATATATAGAAAAATCTCTCTTGTTCTCTTTCCCCTACAACCTTTTATAACTTTAAGGAGAAACAAAATAGAGAATAGTGAATCCTCAAGATCAGGAGATCTTGCGGCTTCGGGGCTATCAACTGAATGCTTCAAGAATAGACGCGTCTTTCCTTCACTTGCTGATTCACAGGAACTGGACGTGATTTCACTTGATTTTCTTGACTGATGTTGTTTGTTCATTTGGTCAACAGTTGGTTGGTTTAGATTTCCTATCAATAAAGAAATAAAAAGTTGGTTTTTATACTATTAAAAACACTATTTATGAAAATTTCATTTTACCCTACTTTTACACTATTCTCCTTTGATTTATTTCTAAAATGAAGGAAAACATATAAAAGCTAATAATAAATCAAGCTAAATATGGGGGTAAAACGTACCTTTTACATGGCCCAAAATACTCCCCTACTTACCTTTTTTCATGTCCTCGTGCAAACAGATGATTGAGGTGTAGTTGAGTTAAGGAATAGGCAAGATATACCTCTTCCCTATAAAATCTAAAACCATGCTTTTGTTTCACTTTTGCAAATGCCAAGTTTGTATGTCCCTCTGTAAATTCATAATCATGGTGGTAATATTCAGGAGGGTGTCATATGATGGGGTATCTATATCTGCATCCTATCCATGTAGGACCAATGTTTAAAATTAAATTACTATACAGATGAAAACGAGAAGCAAAAACTTTAAAATTCCTGTAACCAAACGGCTCTCTATTCTTAATGTTAGTGGTAGAGGCTTTCCATCTTTGCTTAGCTACTAATAAAGAATCTCCCTGAATATACTGGAAGTATGTTTTTCCATTCTATCCAATATCTTTGTGAATTGGCCCTAGCTTGGCTATCACTCCTTCCTATTGCATAAACCTCTTATGTTGAATGAATAAATGTAGGGGTTTTATAGGTTCCCCTCTGACCCATAAATATAACCCATGTTCCCTTTTCTAGAAGATATTTTAGGCCTTATCCCATCTAATCTGGTTTTTAGCAAAAGACAGAAAAGCTTGAAACTGAATTTCCCCAATGAAGGTACTAGGGTTACTATCTCTTTCATCTTATAAAAAGAAATTGTGCAAGTACAATTCGGACAGAAGGCATTGGACCTGTTCATCTTGTTCATTACAAAATTTGAAAAATTTTGCGGTGGAATTAGAAGTAGTACGCTTCCTTGTTCTAACATATTTGATCTTCAACAAAAAATACCTTTCCAATAGAAATAAGGCATAATTGGTGGCCGACGATCTGCAAGACAACACATCTGAGTAAAGAGAACAAAAAGCACTGATTTGTTTTTTAACCTGTTCCAGTTGAGCCCGTGCCCTTTTTAATTTCACTCTTTCTTCCCTAAGTTGGGCAAAGGTTTCATCTTCAATTACAGTAAGGTCATTAAATCGTTTTAGTAATGCCTGATGTTATTAAAAAGGAACTAATTCCTTCATATACCGGACCAATTCTTGTTGATTTTGAATCAATTCATTGTGAAGCTTTTGATTGGAAACTCTTTGTAACAAAAGGGGTAAAGCAGGTGTTTTTTCTATTTGGGTTTCTTTGTCATTTTTAGGTATAAAATCAATCTACACAGAGACTTCAGTTGTCTCTTGGGGACTGCAGTCATTAGCTTGTACAACAACATCTACTGTTTTTTGTGACAAAATCTGTTTGGGTTTCCTTTTGTTCAGTTTGAATGCCAATTTCCTCTGTAGAACTTATTTTTGTTTGGGTCCCCACAATATCTAATTCCTTTTTAGGTTTGCAGGCCTTATTTTCCTCTTTCGACCATCCCATTAACCATTTCACTGTTTTTCTCAATTCTTTGCATTTCCTACGCATTTTTCTCAACTTAGCCAAAGCTAATTTTCCTTCAAAGGGGTTCTAGCAAGAGAAGGTGCAACAACGGCTTCAGGTTCAGGTGGGGTTGTGCCAGTATTAGGGTTATCATTTAATAAAATAATTTTTTCTTCAGGCACTAAAAAGGTTGTGCCGACATTGATATCTTTGCTGTGTGGAGCAATGTTTTCTTTAGGTGTCAGAGGAGTTGTATCAACATTTGTGTCCTGGTATAATAAAACAGTATCCCCTGACTAATTTTCAGACTTAGAGGCTCTCTATATATGGCCTTCATTATTCAAACATTCATTATCAGAGGGAGAAAAAACCCTCAAATCCTACAATTCATCAGTGGAATTTAGAATTTCAGTGTGACCAGAATTGCCAACAGAGGCAAACTGATTCGAAATATCCCTCTGCTCCTCAAATTATTTAAGTGGGTTCCCAGCTTCACAAGATGCTCTCATTTGTTCTAATACTTGAGCCATTTCCTCGTCATAACCATGTAAAGGTGCATTTTGAGGGCTCGGAGGGGGTGTATAGGATGGCCCTGTCTTATTTGGAAATGTTCTATTTTGATGTAGTTTTATTCTTTTAGACCGTCTTTGTTTTACTGGACCCGAGGTTGAGATACGATTTCTCTTCCCTCTAGCTTTCCTAGGGACTGGAATGTATGTTCTTGGATGCTCAATTCCTACTCTATCGGGGTTTTCTTCAGGGGAAATTAGGTCAGGATTGATAAAGCTATCCCATGCTAACTTATGTTTTTTTAATTCATGAACAATAATGAATTTTATCAGGCCATGATGGCTGGAAACTTCCTAAGGGTTTTTAGCTTTCCTAATCCGAACAACAGTGTCATGAAATATATAATTCAAGAAAAAAGGAAAATTAACTAAAATATTTTGTTTGAGTACAGCTAAAAAATTGAGTTGATGAGACTTTACCACGTCTTGGCGTCCATCACATGTGATATACTTTTGGATGATCACTGCCAGTTCTCGCCAAGGCTGCTTCAAGAATGTAGGGTAAATACCTTTTCCTTTTCATACCAATTGCTCATATGGGTCCTGATATACTGAAACTCCTTCTTGTATTAGGACATGTTTATCAATCCATTTTTTCCCTTCTATTGGAAGTTCAGAGACCTTAGCAATTACCCCCTCTGAGACTGGTATAACTCTGCCTTTAATTATGGTATGCCCTTCCCGCAGGTTCTGCAGGAATTCAATTGCTATCTTTGTTGGAAATACTTAGAGGGGGGGGGGGGGTGAATCAATATTCCTTTCAATTAAAGCATTAGTTAATCTTCAATTATTATTAGTGTTTGTAAAATGATAGCAGTAAACAAAAGGAGCAAAAATGCACATAGTTTTTAAGGTGGAAACCCTCTTCGGGACAAAAACCACCTGAATTATTTTCTAATAATTCTTTAATATTCAAGTCCAATTGAAAATAAAGCTCCAACTTCCTAGAATCTAGAAAATAATTCTTCTCTAGCTCCCACTGGATGGACACTCCGACACTTGAGATTCTTCAGTAGTCAACTATGTTAGCCACCTATAAAAATTTGTCATATCAAATGGTGGCTAGATATTTTTTAGACTTCAAGAAAACATTTCATGGAAAAATTGTAAGTTCTTAAAGTATTCTAAAGATGAATTATCCTTTATTTAATCTTCACTGTTGTTTCCCTCATAAATCCTGAAAAATCTGTTGTTTTCCTGAAGAAACAGATTGCTGTAAAAACCCATTTTCCCCTTCATTTTACCCCTCCTTTCACTCATAAATTGACCTCCATTTCCATCCCCTTTTTCTTCAGGAAAATCCTTCCATAAGCCTCATTTAACCTTCAAAATCACTTCAAGACCCTTTTAAAACCATTTGGTCTCCTTCCATTTGGTTCAAAATTCCCTTTTTCCTCTATCGGAACCCTCAAATTGGCTTAAAAAACCCTGTTTTTAGCCTAAAAACACTTATATTACATTATATATAATTTTAGCCTCCGAGGGCTTAACTTATATAACCCCCGCCTCTCATGGGACCATAAGCCCTGCAACCAGGCGCTAAAAGTCCTTAAAACCTTTTCCCGAAACCGAACTTTCCTTTGTTTAAACGTAAAAACCCGACTTTCCTTTGATTTTTCATAAACTCGATAGTTTGAAGTTTCGGTGAATAATGACTGTCAATCTAAACCGATCAACGATCATCATCCAATCGCATCGCAAGTTTCCAACTTACCCTTTGTTTTTTTCCCTCCCCGCCGATGCAATCCAACAATCAATTCTCGACCGATGATCTGCTTTATCGTGCCCAGATCCAACGGTCCATATCGCTCCTCATTCAAAACTTGCCCTACCACCTTTGGCCTTCATGATTAAATCCTAATCGTCGATCTAGATTTTAGATCAACAGTCCTTGCTCCATCGCATCGCAAAATTTCTTTTGTCCATTCCCTTTCCCTCCTTCGATTGCGATCCCACGATTTAATCTGAGCTATTGAAATCCACAAGAACCAACGACCCAGATTCAATCATGCTCTGCCATAGCCATCCGACATTGAAACTCGTTGATTCAATCCTGACTGTTGATCTCTCCTAGATCTAACGGCCCGCACTTAATCGCATCAGCGCATTCCCTTTATGCATTCCCTTTTCCTCCGTTGATTTGCGACCCTGCGATCAAATCTGGGCCGTCCATTTCATAGATCTTACGGTCCAGATCAAACCTGACTTCCCTTTGATTATTTCATAAGCCCGACAGTGTTAAAGAAAATTAACAGTGTTTTAGGTTAAAACAATGAGATATATCAATACGAGAAGCCTCCACTACCACATCAGAGGCTAATTGAATCCTCTCCAACTACCAAAGAGCCACCTGCAGCCTCAAAGAAATCAACAGAAGGCATATTTATTGCCTATTTCTAAGATATTTTCTTAGATATGGCTGAACAATTATTTCAAATCAAAGAAACTTATTACAACTGTCAGCAAAGTTATTATAAAGATAAAAAAGAGCCCTGAAGTCAATCTTCTCATCCATTAAGTCTCAAAAAGCAGAAACAGAGTTATTGAATAGATTTATAGGTCGAATGCATCCCTGCCTTATACCTTGCATGGTTTTCAAGGCTGAGGATTGCATTTACTATGGAATTAATGATACTTAAACCCTATAAATTCTTTCACCTCCCCAATTCTTCTATAAATACTCCTGAAGAAGATGAGATAGGGGTCGGTTGCTGAACTTTGATGTAATACTTGTGCTCGAAACTTTCTACATGTAAATAGTTTTCAGATGCTCTTGAAGCTTTGTTTGTGATCAAAGAAGTCAGGCTGAAAAGAGAAGATGATTTTTGTACTGAAACATTAGACTCAAAGTATGTAACTGGATTGACATCAATATACAAGCTGGTTTTTGGGATCCTGGTCTATATCATTGGTGAAGTACTTCTGACTGTGTTATTGTTTTCCTTTCGTGTATGCCATTTTGTTCACTTTTCTCTGATAAAGAACAATGAGCATAGAGTTAGTATTTACTGTTTACAGTACCCTTCTCTGACTGATAAGCTTTATCTTCATGTTTTCGTCCAATTGTGTTTTTAACAATGACTTAAGTTAAGTGTAAACATTATCAAGGAATGTTGGTTTGTCCCTATCTTGATGTGCAAAACTTGAAAGGAAGTTCTTGAATGATATTTTCATTATATGCTGAGTAGAGTTAGACTATAAAAGTTTATGGTTTGCCCTGTCTTCTAGTTTCTTTCTCTAAATGTTTTCTTGAAAGTTTCCCTAGTGGTATGCTGAAGCAGGTTTAGATTTTAATGTATCTTTCTTGATCTCAAAGATGCACTTTGTTTTCTTATCTGTTTTCATATTTTCTAAAAGTAGTCAAGTGGATTGCTAGATTATTTGTCTGATAAGTTAGCTTTAATACAAGCTTGTCCAAAGAAGTTTATGGTTAGCGTTGTCCTTTGGTTGGTTTCAAACAGTTGCTTAAAAGGCTTTTATTATATGGAAATTTGATAAATCCTTGTTGAAATTATTGCCTTTTTCCACCTTCTCAACACTTTTAATGTTCCATTCATCATTTAATCTAAAGGATATTTTGATATAGATGACTTGCCCCTTGGATCACTCTTGAAATTTTTGTGCAATTAAACCCTTTTATGACCCCATAGCCCAATGTGTTAGCCCCCCTATGAAATTCTTGACA
>CM076575.1:166892185-167079694 GCA_034641835.2 Pinus albicaulis
AATCTAATTGATTTGTTTTTCCTATCACAATAGTAGTGTTCTTCTTGTTTCTTGTGGTTCCTAGTTGTTTATGGTATAAGACTATCTATTTCAATGAAATTAGTACGAGTTAAAAAAATCCACTTTGAAGTGCATATATGTATTTTAAATTCATCATTTCGTTTTAGTGGCGATGTCCCTCAATTCAAACCAGGCATGTGAGAATGTTATTCTTAGGCACCATTATATGAAGGAGAGAAAGATTTCATGATCAACCATGCCATTGTAAAAGTTGTGAGTAACCATTTTGAATTGAAGATGGAAATACATCACCCTTTTGCACATGGTGGTTCAGGAAGGTCATCTTATGAAAAAACCATTCTTTAAGGGATAAAGTGTCTCTATTGTCGCTAGTCTTGGTTGGTGTCTGAAAATAAGGAACTTGAATTATATGTTTTTGTTTTTTGTTTTCCTACATTCCATCCATATTTATTTTGTCCATGTATTATTTTCATGGTTCTTTTTCCCATATTTCATATCAATGTATTATTTTAATTTTTCCCCTAATGAATGGTGGTTATGTGGATCCCTAATTTGAATGATTGTGGATGTTGATTCAATGGTAGTATTATTTTTATCTACATTCATTTAAATATATTAGGTTTATGGTCTATGTATTAATATCATTATTGTTATTTTATATTTTATGTACCATATTACTTTAGGTTGTAAATCATATCATTATTTAGGGTGCTCACTGTAAGGTTTATATGTTTATTTAAAGCACGAATACTGATCCAGGTGGATGCCGGTGGGCACCCACCTATACCATTTGGATCGGCAACACCAATTCTTGCAGCTTTTCACTTCCAGCAGCTTACTATTTTTAGCAGGTTTTCAAGGTCTGCACTTCCCAGAGCCGTTTTGGGGACTTAATGATCCAGGTGGATATTGGTGGCCACCCACCTATTCCATTTGAACCCCCGCCATAAGTTCTTTCCATTTTTAAGTTTCAACACAAATTACCATTTTTAGCAGTTTTTCGGGTCCTAAAATTCTAGAGCAGTTTTGAGGCCCTAAACGACGTTTTTTGGGAAAATTGGGAGAAACATGGGTCCATGGACCAATGTTGCTCACACTAAAAGTTGTAGTCCTTGGAAATATCTTTCTAGAGAGCTATTGAATGCGTAAAACGAATATTGGATGCCAAAGTTACATCCCCGGGAAGTTTTAACACCAATTTACCCAAACGGGGCTCATAGTTTTGGCGCTTCATCTCCTAGGGTTAGGTTTTTGGATGTTTCATATTTTAAATTTTTTCTCAACAATAAATAGGCCTTCGAGCCTCATTGTAACATAGTTCAGGGGGCTTGGATTCGACACATCTCTTCTCAGAGATAAGCGCTACCAGTGCCCTAGCTCGCTTGTTCCCATCATTCCAGTTTTGTAACACAGTTCAGGGGCTGGTATCCGTCACATCTCTTCTCAGGGATACACCGCCAGTACCCTAGCTCATCTATTTCCATTATGTTTGTAATAGGCCTTCGAACCTCAATGTAACACAGTTCAGAGGCCTGCGGACGCCACATCTCTTCTCTGAGATACACTACCAGCGCCCTAGTTTGTTTCCATTATGTTTGTAAGCCTATTTCAGTCATTCTTTTATTAATGAAATGAAGCATTATTTCCGCTACATCTCTGTGTTTATGGTTATATCTGTATTCTGTTGCGTTCTTGCATAAATCCGTATCAAATACCTAGAGTATGAATACAATGAAAGGTTAAGAGTATGAATACCTAGAAGGTTAGAAGATGAATATGGAAGTCATTAATGGTTATCATTCTTCTTCATGATATGAATACCCTCTGCACTTTAAAAATAGCTAAACCTAGTTGAGTATTACATTTTTTTATTATATATTTATATATAAATCATTTTTTTCCCTAATCCATCTCTCAAAAAATTGTGTGCAATTTATTCTATAACTAATACAATATATATGAACATTTATAAAATTATATAATTTTTTTCAAAATTTTATATTAATTAATTAAAATTTAAATTTTTTTGTTAAAGTAATTTATGAATTTATTATATTTCTAGATATTCTTGTAAAAAAAAATTAATAATTGTATTTTAAATATTTTATTTGAAATATTCTAATCTTGAAAATAAATTAGACCAAACAATATTTTGTGTAATCTTACTATAATGGTAAAATAATAATTTAATCACCTAATGTAAAAATTTAGTAAGACATAGACATAAATATATTAGTCTATATTCTTAGTATGAGAACAACAATGAAACCTTTTTTTAGAGAAAGAATGCTACATACATTTTATTAATATAAAAAGGAATCTAACATCTTAAACCGGAAACCATAATTGACATATAATGTTTTTTTCATAGGTTTAGTTGTGGTTCAACTAATGCTCATTCGAAAGGGAAAAAAAAAAAAAAAACACTACAGGTTGTTTTTTTGGTGCACAATTGTTTTATCAAAATATTTGTTTCTATTTCCTTAAGCAATAGATGATAATGAATAATTAAATTTATATAAATTATTTTTAGTTAATATTTGTCCATCTTCTAGCTCTATAGCGCCCATCTTGGTTGAACAAGGTAAAACTATGGTTGTCAATGGAAGCATGGAGAGGACAACTTTTGATTATACATTAATTCAATGCTTTCTTGATGGTTTCCTTGGTTGAGCCCAAATTTTCTCGAGTGAAAATAGTCAATGAATTCCCATACCTATGTGTCCTCAATGCTCGATGATACATTGCTTCATGGTAGCTTATTAAGGGTTTCATTATTTGGACCCAAGGTTCTTCTAGTGCGAATAATTAGAATAATTGATGAAGCTCCAAACTGATCCATAGCCATGGAAGAATATTTCATTGACTAAGATGAATTTTTTTTCAAAGTAAAATGTGTACTTGTATATAGATTCACTTGCCAATCTTCAAAGAAAATGCATTTTTAGGTTGAATTAGAGACTTTTAGCCAAGGGTATCCAATTTGAACCAATTGATTGATTATAGTTGGTTGGGAATTAGATATAAATGTTTACATATTAATTTGTATGTGCATGCATGTAATTTTTTTTCCATTTATGCTTTAATATGCATCGACCTAGGTAGGTAGGTAGAATCTCGTGCTTCCTCAAAGAGATCAAGTTAATTGCTAAATACTAGTAACTATACCCATATGTGATTTCTGAATTAGAAGCATGTTGTAGTATTCACTTTGATGTTAGATAGCCGAGAAAAGCAAATGAGCTTATATGGATGAGATGACCACTAACAGTTTGAAGATTTGTTCCTTGAATGAAGGTATCGAAATCGAATGAATTTCATTGCTGGTTTAATCATGTCATATTTAACCAAATTGTAAAGAGGTCAACTTACATTTACTTAATGCCATTGTAATTATCTAAGGAGGTTCGGCAACTGGCTGAGAAAGTGAATAAGGGTGCCGTTCGCTTCGCTTTGTGAGTATGCATAAACTGATATGAAATCTATTAATCCAAACAAACACCGATTTTCAATATTGACCCTCGCCCAAACTGTGGGTGAGCATACATATCAGATAATAATGACTTGCTATTACACCATGACCCTTAGAGTAAGAAAGAGGGGGTTTTATTTTTTATATAAATACCAACTGAACTGAAGTGAATGATAGACCAACGACAGACCAAAACTAATGTTTGATGCAAATTAGGAGATTTGAGGACAGATTAATACTAGGAGGACTTGAATTTGTTTTGGAGATGGTGGACGAGGTTGTCATTGATCTGCAAAGCTCTGGCAAGAATGGAGGAATCAACAGGGGGGGAGGCCCCGAAGAGTTTGTTGGCAACGAGCTGAGTTCCTGGATTCTGGCTGCTCAGTCCAGAGATGGCCACTACGTTGACAGAGCCAATGTTGAGTTGGAAATGCACAAGGCCTTTGGGGAACACAAACACATCTCCCTTCTCAAGCTTTGTGGAGATCAATGTGTTGTTAGTGGTGATGAAACCAACTAAGAGAGCACCCTCCATGACCACCAAAATTTCGGTGGCCCGCGGATGTATGTGAGGGGGAACCAGGCCGAGAGGAGTAGCGAAATCCATCCGAACCATGGAAACTCCTAAGGTGTTCAGGCCTGGTAGCTCCATGACAGAGGCTAGGTTTGCGTTAAATCCAAACATGTTACTTGTATCTCCTGCTTTATCTAGGCCCCTCAACATGAAGTCGCCTACTGTAACTGCCGCCGCAAGCTTGCAGGGGAATCCGTTCACAATAACTGCATTAAAATTACAACAAAATTTAGATATAGATATAGATATAGATGATGATGTTATTAATTAATTACCCATGAATTGATCACCTCACCTTTCATACATACATACACTAGAAAACCGCATGCATCAGAATTAGAAATTGGTCCATCAGATTACATTTGCAATATTAAACGCATGCATTATTAAAGAATGTAATCTCAACCACCTACTACATGTCGAATCTGTTAGTCCAAGTGTCCTAGTTTAGTTTCAGTCAGTCCAGTTTAGTCGATTTTATCTCCAGTTATTTATTGTTGATGTTCCCAATGTAATCCTACTTAATCTATTCGTAATATTGTGAAGAGCGAACTCTCTGCTCCAGTTTTCATTTCAGTTTCTCAATTATTTTCATGGTATCGGAGCGAGCTTGCATAAGCCTCCCTGGAGAGTAGCAATAGAGCCACAAAGTAGCAGAAGAGAGAAGCAGTTGATTGGCGCGACTGTGAATCCCATACTCGCGCTAACGCACCAAAAGAAAGGAATGGCGCAAGAATACACGCCATAATTTATTTTTTTGATAGACATTGCATTCTCTCACAAACATTAACACATATATCTTGAGGTCCTTCCATGTGAACCCCTCCCTGATCTTCTTATTAATCTTCAAGTACCTAGGGTGCCCTGCTAGGGGTGAGCTGTGTACTACCTGCATGATATTTTCCTTGAGTTGTGACTTTGATACCATGTAGATTTGGTATTTGTAGTAAATAATGTTATCTATGACCCAATATTTGTCATCTTGGATTAGCTCATCAATGATCTCGCAAGATTTTTTTTTTTTTTTTGGAGTACCCCACTAAGAGGAGAGAATTCCAATCATTTGTAATCACCATGAGAAAGAGGATGGATGGCATTCGTGAAAGGAAAACTACTACCACATTGTTTTTTCCCTTCACATAATCAATCTCAAAATCATATGCATGTAGTTGTTGAAGCACTTCTACTCCATGAGGAATCACATTCTGTTATGACTATTCTTCACTTTAAGCCTATTCCCCACCAGGTATTGTCTAATATTGGTTAATGCAAGCCTTGATGTCCAAGATCTCTTTATCATATATAGAATAAGGCTACTCATAATCCTTGAGTTTGTGGCTTTCAAACACAATGGGGTGGTGATTCTACATTAACACTACTATTCCTATCCTTAAAGTGTCACACTCAAGCACGAATGACTGAGTGAAATCTAGTAGTGAAAGCTCCCTTATTCGTGAGGTTTGTAAGAGATGTTGTTAGATATGAGAACACATTAAAAAAATTTATGTAATAAGTGCAAAGACCCAAGAAGATCTTCAGTTCAATCACATTCTTTTGGGTAGGCTACTTAATGATTGCCCTGATCTTCTCCTGGTGCACCTAAACCTTGTTTTCCCTGATCACATGACCCAAATATAACACCTTATTCATACCAAGCTCACACTTTGACTCCTTTCCATACAATTCCTGCTCCAAAATTCCCAACCCTTCGTCCAAATTCCTGAGGTGATCCTCCCAAGTTTTGTTGTAGATGAGAATGTCATCATAGAAACCAAAAAATACTTCTGCAACTATTTGTTGAACAAATGGTTCATGCAAGACTGAAATGTTTGAGGCACATTACTTATCCCAAATGGTATAACTTGAAATTCATAGTGCCCATAGTGGCACCTAAAAGAAATTTTTTGAGATATCCTACTCCAAAACTTGGATTTAATGGTGTCCCAAGTGAAGATCTATTTTGGAAAATACTTTGCTCCCCTTAGTTCATCCATCAGCTCATCAATCCTTGGAATGAGGTACTGGTTTTTTATGGTTCTTTTATTTAGTGTCATATAATCAATGCACATCCTCAAGGTGTCGTCCTTCTTCATCACTAGTGGAGAAGAAAATGGGGTAGAAATAGGATGAATGTGGCCCAATCTTAACAACTCATTGATAGCCTTATAAATTTCATCCTTATAAACCTTGGGATGATAAGGGATGGTTATACAAGCTTGCACCCCCTTTTCATGTTTCATAAATCACCCCTAAATCAACCCACAAATTTCTTAGTTTCCAACACATAACAAACTTGGCATAGGCGTATGATAGTCTCGACCTCATAATAATCAACTCGGTCTCCTTGTCAAGCTAACAAACTTAGTCAAATCATTGCTACCTTCACACTTGGAACCTGCAACAAATTTCCTTAGTTATATCCTTTTAGGAATCTACATGATCCCTCCAATTGACTAGCTAGGGTATATCTTGCAATACCAAAACTAGTTTTGATCCATATGGAGGAAAATTTCATCCTCGAAGATGATCCACAATCACAGTTACCATTAGGGGAATTTTGAGGTCTATAATGGGCTTCCTAAGAAAAATGTACTACCAAAATAAACTTTATAAGAACCAATAGGATTCAAGATGATGATGTCAACCATGGGGGATAATTCACTATTTTTGGAGTAAAAAGGTAAAAAGATTAAAAAATAATAAAATAATAAAATTACTTTTTCAACTCGTATTTTCAATTTATCTTCCTAAGGTTTTACTCAAATTTTGAGTGCGAGTACTCGTTGGATGCAAAATTTAATTCCTCGTCCAAGGAGTACTTATGTTGCATACTTTTGATGGACCCTTCTACATGAAAAATGAGAAATACATGAAAACACGTGAGTGCAATCACATTTTTCATGTATTTCTCATTTTTCGTGTAGTAAGGTCCATAGAATGTATGCAACATGGGTACTCCTTGGATGAGGAATCAAATTTTTCATCCAACAAGTGTTTCCGCTCGAAATTTGAGTAAACCCACAGGGTGATAAGTTCAAAATACGAGTTGAAAAAATAGTTTTTCTTTTTTCCCTCTAAAATTTGATGATGTAATCTAATCTTATTTTATTATTTCCACTATTATTTTATAATTTCCTTAGGAGGCCCATTTTAGACCTCAAAATTCCCCTAATAAACTCTTACACAAAGCTTAATGAGCCACAAAATCAATTCATCAAATATCTAATGACACCCATGAATGAGCTCCTCCTCTTCTTTTATTGAGGTGGCCATCAAAATACCATGGATCACCTTTTATTCATCTACTATAGTCACTTTAATTAATTACTCCCGAGTATTTCTCAATTAACTCTAATTTGTAGCTTGTGGGAATTGTTTGAGCCAGTGACCTGTTCTTCATTTCCCACTTCCAGAAACAGGGACATTAAATATCATAAAAAAAGGTCCTCTCTATGATTCCTAAGACAACCATAGATTTACCTTGTTTCAACTGAGATGAAGGGAATAGAGCTAGAAGTGACGGATCAATCTTGGGGGAAAGATGCAACCTACGTCACGATGATCATTTTGCATCTATTTTGACAGTTGTTGACTCTCTCACCAAAGGGAGAATAACAAGGCTTAGGATGAAAGCCGCTTAGGATTGCTTTCATCCCTACTAATGGTAGCGGTTTAGGATGGTTTTGGGTTATCAATAAATTGTCTATTAAGTTTTAGAAGGGAGTTGTAGAGGTAGATACACATATAGATATATTCCCACAATTACTGCTCAAACTAGCACAATAGTATAAATTAAATGGATGGTAAATTTCTATAAGCACCAATTGATAATAAACTTCAAAAAAATTCATTATAATTGTTAAAATTTAAAAAATCATGAGAATTAATTAAATTACTATTACTATTATTATTATTGTTATTATTATAAATGATAAAAATAAGTAATATTAAATTAAATATATACACATTTAAAAAAAGAATGTAACAAGAATCTTAACCATGGAGATTCGCCTCCACTTTATGATGGAAATTCTTAGTCTCTTATAGGAACTTTATTACAATACCATGGCTTATCAATAACATGTCAAAAAACCCAATAGATTATTTGATATGACACTTGTTCATATAACAATATGTTTAATTAATGAATTTAATTAAAATGGAAAAAAAAAATCGTAACTACTTATGCAAATAAATCTCATCCTTTGATTTGTCTATGCTACTAAAAAATAACATACGTACATATATATGAAAAATAACATTTTAACGAAATTATTAATTATGGAGATTCATCTTCATTTTATCATGTAGATTTTTAATAAATAACATTTAACGAAATTATCAATTATGGAGATTCATCTTCATTTTATCATGTAGATTTTTAATATTTAGTATGACACTTGTGCATATGGCATTTTTTTAATTAATGAATTTAATTAAAAGTGCAAAAAATATATAACTACTTTGGAAATAAATATCAGCTTTTCATTTGTTGTGTACTAGTAAGAATTTTGGAAGCCCTTTCCAAAAATGATATGCCTAAATAAATAATACTTTTTTAAAGTAAGTCGAGCAAAGCCAAGGCCAACATCTCCAGGCAATAGCGGCACATTCATAACTCCTTTTCTTGCTTCCTTGCTTTCTCGGCTTTATTGGTATCATTCCGCTACTAACCGTAATGCTGCTATTGGAATCTCCGGCTTGAGCTTATAAATAATAACCTTTCTAAATTCCACCTCTAGTGTGACTAAATATGGGCTTCTGTAATGAGGCACCCGTAGGTCAACAGTAGAGTCTTTTTTGATTGAGTTTCAAAGATAAAAAAGGGGAAGAGGGCTTTCATTCTGATTATGCATCTATGTTATTTGCTTGCCATCTTAGCTGTAGGTTCCTGCTCAACAACAAAAGCATGCTTAATGTCAAAATTCAAATAACATAGATGCATAATCAGAATGAGAGAATGAGGAGCCTCTTCCCCTTTTTATGCTTTGAGAGCCTTGCTCTCACCCGAGCCAAACCAAACTGTGTTGTCCCTCTTGGCCCACGTTGTCCCTCTCTCACTGCGCTGTCATGGGCTCACGCCTAAATAAATAATAATTAGATTAAAATTATCGAAGCCTTATCCCAAAGAAGACACCTCTATTGACATAATAACTCAATTCTTATGAATTTTTTTAATTAGTGAAAAAAACAAAACAAAAGATAACTATTTTGGAAATAAATTTCATTTTATTAAAAATATTCTAAAATATTTTATTGAAGTTAAATCCTACCATATTACTAATAATTATTGATAAATAAATTAAAATTCTAAACTTCTTATTCCAAAATTTTTTATACATTTATAATAAATATATACTATTCTATACTATCTTTATATATACATATAATAAATAAATACCCTCATTGTGTATTTATTTATAATAAATAAATACTATCTTGTATTAATCATCACTATCTTCGTTTAGACAAAATCTTAAGCTGCGTTGTACTAGATTTTGTTGACTATGAGAGAGTTATATATTATTTTAGTTTTTTTCCAAGAAATTGGGATAATTAACATGAATATGAATTTGAGGGATGGGTAGGTAAATTAGTTGATTTGTAGAATTTCTTGTCATCTAATTTTGTATTTATGGGGCTTTTGAATTTTTCTCATGGAAACTGAACCTTTGATCATTTATCGCCCATGCTGAGCTACTGAACCTTTGATAATTTCTAGTTCATGCTGAGCTACTGAGAGCACCAAAAATAAAAAAATACAGGAACAATAATTTTGACAGAGGGGCGTTGGTGGGGTGATGATGAAATTTTTCTTCATTTCACATAACTGCTACCAATGGTAATCTTGATATAGGCAGTTGCATCAAAATTCAGGACTAGGTCACTCACTTATTCTAATCTCAATACCGACGACCTCTTTAAAATTCAAGACTGGGTAGCTTACTCTTGGCTTGGCTTGCAAGGAAAAAAATAAAATCAGAATTGGCATTTTGATTCATTATAAAAGGAAGAATGCTCTAGTGACAAGGGAACTGTGTTAACTCACTCTGGTGTAAAAATTCCTGGAATGGTTAACAGTGATCTAACAAATGATATTTGTACTGTCTTTTTATCAATGAAATGAAAAAAGGTAGAGTTTACAAAAAAAACCGTTCTTCATTCCTCATCGAAGTTAGTGGATCATCTATTATTAAACCGGAGGAAGCATCAATTGGAAGGAAGAAAATAAAAGTAGTGAGTTGCAGGCATTGAATCATTTTAGCACTTGCAATACTCGTAAGCCTGTCATATTCTTTACAAGATACTGATTTAAAGAGAAAAAGTGATTGTATGTAATATATGCATATCTTATTGTTGGTGTACATGCACATAGTTAGCCTTAATTAACTTCAATTCAACTCTAGTTATTGCATTTGATGTGCACTTGGCTTTCACTTAACAGTTAACTTGAGTGCTTGCATATGATGTGCACTTGACTTTAGTTAGTTAACTCGAGTGCTTACATGTGGTGTGCATTTGGCTTTAGTTAGTTAACTTTAGTGCTTGCATGTGGTGCATGTGCACATTAACATAACATAAAGTACACTTAGCTTTACTTAGCATTAATTATTCATAATTATTGCATGTACAACTAAGCTAAACTTAGTTGCTTTATGTATTGGTTCTCAACCAATATTGATGAATCAAATTCATTCTCGATTCTATTTTTTCTTTTTCAACTCTCGCAAGTTTGTGCAATTATTCTTCAGCTAGATCCGTATTTGTGCTTTACATTGATGCGTTTGGAAATGTATGTAAGTTGATCATGGGTCAATAACCTATCATTCATATATATGTTATTTGATTTTAATTGTGCAGTTATAGTGAACGAGTTCCCGTGTAAGAATGCGATGATGTTTACAGTAGACGACTTCCCATTCGGGGCCTAGACAAAGCGAGAGATACAAGTAACATGTTGGGATTTATCATAACACTAACCTTTATCATGCAGCTGTGAGGCCTGAAAACCTTAAGAATCTCCATGGTTCGCCTTGATTTCGCTACAGCTATGGGCCTCAATCCCCCCTCACAGACATCTACAGGCCACCAAAACCATAGTGGTCATTGAGGGTACTCTCCTAGTTGGATTTATCACCACTGGCAACACATTTATCTCCACAAAGCTTGAGAAGGGAGATGTGTTTGTGTTCCCAAAGGGTCTTGTGCATTTTTAATAGAACATTGGCTCTATCAACACGGTGGCCATTTCTGCACTGAGTAACTCGAATCTAGGAACTCAACAAGTTTCGAAGACCTTTTTCGGGGTCTCTCCCACTGTTGATGCTTCCATTCTTCGAGAGATTTCCAAATCATCTCATCTCGTCTGCATCCATCATAATAGATTTGGTATATTAGAGAAATTTTGAGGTCTAAAATAGGCCTGAATATTATAAAATAATACTGGAAATAATAAAATAAGATTGATCACATCATCAAATTTTAGAGGGGGGAAAAAAACTATATTTTCATCTCATATTTTCCACTAATCTCCATAGATGTTTACTCAAATTTCGAGCAAGAGTACTTGTTGGATACATAATTTAATTCATCATCTAAGGAGTACCCATGTTGCATACTTTTGATAGACCCGTCTACATGAAAAATGAGAAATACATGAAAAAACATGATTACAATCACATTTTTCATGCATTTCTCATTTTTCGTGTAGCAGGGTCCATAAAAAATATGCAACATGGGTACTATTTGGATGAAGAATTAAATTCTGCATCCAACAAGCACTCTCGTTCGAAATTTGAGTGAAACCGTAGGGAGATAAGTTGAGAATACAGTTGTTTTTTTTTTTTTTTTAATATTTTTACCCCAAAAATGGTAAATCATCCCCAATGGTTGACATCACCATCTTGAATCCTATTGGTTCTTATAAATTTGATTTTGGTTGTACATTTTTGTTTTGAGGCCCATTTTAGACCTCAAAATTTCTCTAATGTTTCATTCTTCTAGTCATTTAGCTCAATTGAGTTGGTATTTATATAAAAAGTAAAGCCCCTCTTTTACTCTGAGGGTCACAGAGAAATAACTAGTCATTATTATCTAATGTGTATGGTCGCCCATACCAGAGAAATGGAGGGTCAATATTGCAAATCAGTGTTTGTTTGGATTAATAAATTCCACAACTTTAATTTCACATCATTGTATGTTGAGTTATCAATGGTAGACTATATTCACAAAGCGAACCACACCCATATTAACTTTATGGAGTTGAAAAGCCTCCTTATTTTGACACCCATATTCACTTTTTGGAGTTGAGAAACCTCTGTAGATTACAATGGCATTACATCAAGTAAATTTTTACAAATATCTAGACTTCTTTGCAATTCGGTTTTTTACAAAAATATTAGATGAGCAATGAAATTCGTTCATTTGATTATGTTTGGACACATTATGAAATGTTACCTAAGCCTCCATTCTGGGAAAAAATCTTCACATTTTTCATAGGCCATCTGTGATGGAAAGGCAGAGGAGGAAAACACACATATAAACGGAAATAACTTCTATTGATTAAACTTGTCACATACACAAATATCCATAGAGTTGCGGCTCTTGAATTCCACACACTCACATTACAATGAGCCAACCATGAGTATATAAAACCCCAAATTACCAAATATGGAATCTTGCAAACTCCAACTAGACTTGACTCAACTCTAGCTAACTTGTTCATGCAAACTCATACTAAATTAGATTTGTCAAAATATAGATTTAACTCGAGCTAACTCAACCTGACTCAACACATTTGCATACGAGATTAATTTTGTATTTCCAACAATCCCCCTTAATTACGACCATATGACTCAACATAACTCAAAACATGTCTCAACTATTCCTGTTAGGCTTACAATCGAAATTGACTCAATCATCATCTAAACATGTCTGTTGGTCTAAGTCTCAGCTAGGCTTACAAAGACTCAAAAATTTTACAATTTTGGATTTAATTTTTCATTTCTTCCAAATTATATACCCTCAAAACTGCTTCATTCTCGATTTCAATTTCTTACTATAATCTCCATATTTCTTCACTTGCTATCACTGCAATTTTTCTTTGACTTCTCTTATATTTGTTTTGAAAAACAATATGACATTGTATTTTACAACTTCCTCTTCAAATATTCGTTCAACCATGGAACACTACCACAACACTTCATCTTCGAACTATGTTCTTCCCTATAATTCTTGCGCTTCATATTCCTCATCTTCTCTTTGCCATATTTCTTGATAGAAAAATATGATCTCTTCTTGACTCCATTGTTGAAATATTGTTTCGATGCTTTCTTCTTCATATTTAAAAACTTCCATGTCCTTTCTTGCATCCTTTTATTCATCTTATTTTATTAGACCATATCATTGTAGATGTGGATGGAGGAATACAAACTCGAAGAAAGATCATAAACACACCAAAAGCAATGAAATTTCCTTGCTCTCCACAATAGAACAAAAAAAAATCACTTAAGAAAGTAAGGATCCTCACTAGATAAAGGCAATGAAAGAAGAGATGAAAAAAATTAAAAAGAATGGAAGATGGGAGCTAGTACCTCATCCAAAGGATAAGAATGTCATAGGAACTGAGTGGGTGAAGAATAAAAAAGTTAATGAAGATGAAAAAATCATCAGAAATAAGGCTAGATTGGATTGCAAGGGATACACTCAAATTCAAGGAATTGACTTTGAAGAGACTTTTTCTCTTGCTGCTAGACTAGAGGCTATAAGGGTGCTTTTAGTATTTTCTTGTTCAAAATTTTTCAAATTCGATCAAATGGATGTGAAGTCAACCTTTATAAATGGATATATAAAACAAGAAGAATACATGGAACAACTAGAAGGCTTTTACTTGGCTAAAACTAAATACTTTGTATGCATATTAAAAAAGGCCATGTATAGATTAAATCAACCATGAAGAGATTGGTATGCTAGACTTGATCACTATCTTAAACATTACATATTCAAGAAAGGAATTGCAGGAAGCAATAGTTACATGAATATGGACAAAGAAAATTTGTTAATCACACCAGTTTACGTGGATGATCTAATTTTGGGAGCAACAATGATGACATGAGTCACAAATTTTCCCAAGATATGGAAAAATAATTTGAAATGTCGATGATTGGTGAGTTTTATTACTTTATTAGACTTCAAGTGACTTTAACTGAAGTAGGAATGTTCATATCACAAGAAAAATATCTCAGGTATATGCTTAAGTGATTTGGGATGGAAGAATGTGTTATTGTGAGCACACTTATGAATACAGGATGCAAGTTAAGCAAAGATGATGAATCTCCTATGGTGGATGCTACTCTTTATGGATTAATGACTGGAGGTATTTTATATCTGACAACTTCATGACCAAGCATATTGCTAGTAGTAGGAATGGTAGCAATATTTCAATCATGCCCTAAGGAATCTCATATGCTAGTTGTAAAGAGAATACTCAGATACTTGAAACACACTATTGATTTTGAAATATGGTACCCTAAAAGCACATATATTACCTTGAATGCATATACTGATGCAGATTGGGCAAGAAGCGTTGATGATTGAAAAAATATAAGTGGAAATACTTTCTTCGTAGGATACTATTTTGTATCTTGGTTAAGCAAGAAACAATCACCTATGTCCCTCTCCACATCTAAAGCCAAGTATATAGAAACAACATATTTTTATAGAAAAAATATTGTTGATGAAGGAAGCCTTGAAGGATGTCAACATAGAGACAAATGAGCCGATCACCATCTACTGTGACAACGCCAGTGTAATCAACCTCCCAAAGAATCCAGTCATGCATTCAAAGACAAAACATATCCCAATCAAGAACCACTTTCTCTGAGAACAACATCAAAATGGAGTATGTCAACACTAAGGAACAAATTGTAGTTATCTTCATAAAAACCATATGAACCATAAACTGTCATGGAGATTCCATTGGACAATTCATCACAAAAGATCTGATGATATTATATTAAAAATCTGAAATTCTACACTATTACAATTTTAATAGATTTATGGATTTATAGATTTACTATTAATATTGCATGCACACAAATGAAAATTATACAACAAAATAGAGAACGAAAAAATAAAAGCACACTCACACACACACATATTTGATGCAATATATGCTTTGGGAAACCCTTTTGGGAGAAAACCCAGCTGGAAGGTGAGGCTGCTCTGCTCTATTTCTCTGAATGGAAATATGGTTGCGAGTACAAAATAGTATGGCCTCTAGCTTGTGGGTTACTACAATTCATAAATCCTCTATGTGTGTTCTGCCCCTATCCCTCTTAGCGATTTTTTCTCAGATATGGAAAAATTGCACTTTAAAGAATGGAATCCATTTTCCTCCTAGTTTTGGTTATAACACAACCCAATAGCCTACTAGTGGTTAGGTTTGAAAACCTCAACTCTTAACCAAAGTTACAATATTGACTCTTCTAGAGTCTTCTACATCATAATAATGTGGCTAGCCCATTTTTTCATGAATAATGGGGGCTGATATGGCATCCTCTCGAATTATGGTGGTGAAAACAGGAAAGTCAACTTTTGAGTCACATAAATTTCAGATACAGACTTTGATTGACACGCTTATTGTGTTATTGGAAAGGTATCTATGTGTAGAATAACATGAAAAAGTGCGGCACTAAAGCAACAAAATTTTACCCCCAAAAAGTATTATTTGATGCCTCAAAATGCTTCGGGAAGGTTTCAGACCCTATTTTTCCAAACTAGGTCCTAGTTGTAAAAACAACCCCGTGAGATGATTCCTCAACTTTTTACTCTTTACAAGCATCGAGATGGATAAAAAAAAATATAATGATCCAATTTGGATCACCCTACCTCAAGAAGAATTTGAATATCTTCATTAAAATTTCGGCCTTGGGACATAGCTACAATAGACTTGAACTTATGGTGGATTTTGACCATACTTGAAGCCATTCCTAAGGCAAAGTTTGAAGCAATCTTGAGCAAATTTTGGAATAATTTTTATAGCAAGCCTTTGAGCATTTTTTTGACTCTTTGATTAATATTATTTGAAGGACATTTGGAAAAAGTAGTAGACTATATGGTGTACCTATGTAGACCTTTAAAGCCTCTCTTTTTTGGATCTACTTGAGAAGTATCGAAGACTTTTTTAGCAACATATGAAAACATTGTTGGAGCATTGTTGAACATATTTTGCACTAAGACTTGAATATATTGAAGCAGCCTTTAGTAGACTTGTTGTAGCAATATTTAGAGGACTTTTTGTGCAAACCTTGTAAAGCACCTTGGAGTAGTTTGTGGAAAGATTATTGTAGTAGGTTCGAAGTCCTTTTGATGATGTTTTAAAGTATTCTTTAGACTTTGAAGTTTTGAAGTAGTGTTGGGTTGGAGCTTGATTGAGGATTGGAGTCGTTTTACGAGGTTGGAGCCTTGTGAGAGACCAAGTTGGAGCCTGGATTTGTTGTGAGGATTGGATTCCTCATGGTAAGCTTGGAGCCTTGAAGAAGTTAAAGTTATTGTTGTACAAATTGGAGCCTAAATTTTGTTGTAAAGGAGGATTGTAGTCCTCACCATATTATTAATAAAATTCTCCTTTGTTTTTTTTTGTTTCATTTGTTCTAGTCTAATTTGTAATAAAACATTAAATGCCATAATTTAACAATTGAAAGAAATATTGATTCACCACCTCTTAGTATTTCCAACATGTTCATGAAAACTATAGTTTCTTCTTCAAAATAGATGGATTTTCAAACCCTCAATGAACTTTATTTACGTTTTCTTTGGACCAAATGAACATACGCACATGGAGTCTTCAATTGTTAACCTTGAGGATTTTGGCTCTAATACCAATATGATAGAAGGATGAAGGAGAAAATCAATAAATAACACACTTAAACGTGAGCTACTACTCAATTACTTGCTTCAATTGCTCAAAGGTACATTATTATAAAGACTCGAAACTGATAAGAATAGCTATGCTAATCTTTGGCTCACACACATCACTATCAACTAACTGACACAAAGCTGATAACTAAATTTAGCTTTCTAAAAATAACTTGAACTAATAACTAATTTTACCTAATTTATCTTAACTCATGCATGCGTGTATGTGGGAGTAATTATCTACAACACAAAGTAACCTAAGAAGGACAAAACATATCATATTATACATCCTTAACAATAAGGAGACTGGGCCCTGATTTGGTGACTCACAAGGAGTACACTGAAGAGATAAAACCTTGTTTGGGTGGAAAGAATCCTATGCTTAGATGCTTGACATTGGAACTCGAAAGAGAAAAAAAATGCTCCAAGTAAATAAGTTTGCATTCGCTCGACACTTATCTACCACAAGTGATTAGGACAAACTATGCCAAAAAGCTTGTGGTGAGCAATGAAAGGAAAAGAAAAGCTTGAATTGACTAATAAATATTTCATTTCTCCATTAAAAAAGTGAGTAAAAATAATAATATAGAAGTTCCAAAAAAATCATTGTTAAATGTTTATTAACATTATTTGTTTTTAATTAAGTTTTAAATTCGATTTCTTATCTCACCATTTTTAACATTAAGATCTTCCATTTATTTTTTATTTTTAATCAACAATATTAAACATTAATTTTTATTTCTAAACTTATTATATGAAACTACATTTTATTGTATTTTTGAATTTTTAAATAATAATGTGAAACATATTACATGAATGCATACCTACCTTTTTGAATAATGTATAATAGATTAGCAATTCAAAATTAATATATTAATTAATTAAATTAATTACCATATATTAATTAAATTTGACAATATATGGTAATCACCCTGTACTAACTATTTATTTTGAATGATTAAGTCTTGAATTTGGAATTGTATTGTATCTAAAACATTGTATATTTTTTATTTAAAAAACCATGTAAAACGTATTATACGAAGCTAGACTTTTTCATTCTTAAGAAACAAGGTAAAACACCTTACCCGAAGGTAGAATTTTTATATTTTTGATAAAAATGTGTTACTTGAAACATGAAAGTCCCGGGGAATGTGGAAAGAAACACCAAACTAACCATTTTCTCAAATTCTCATGATATTTTTATTTATATATATGTTTTAGTCGTTGAAAGAAGGTTATCCTATTAAACGAGTAAATTGCATTAAACGGAGGGCTGACCATAAAAACATGGAGAGCTGATTTAAAAAAAGTAGTGTGGAATTTTTTATTACGGATGACTGAGTAAAAAATATATGGAATTTTCATGACCTCATGGAAATATCTAAATCTCCACCGTATTAATAAAAGCAATTAATTTCTAGAGTGTTAGTAAAAAAAAAAAAGATGCTGACTAAACAAATCAATTATGGTTAGGTTAAAAAATATCAAAAGAGTTTTTGATTGACTGACAAATCTAAAATATTTGAGGCGTGAATCTTTCTACAGTCAGATACATAAAGTAGATTAGAGCTTCTAGAATCATGTGTAATATGATTGAAGATCAATCTGCTATATAATGTAGATTAGAGCTTCCGGAATCATGTGTAATATAATTGAAGAGCAATCTGCTATTGCCGAGCACTCTCATTGTTCCAAACCATTTTATTAGTTTTGAAAAATACAAAATCCTTGCTCTTACTCCATTTCATTCCACTCGAGCCATTCGGGAAGCCCTAGAAATCTAAAAGCATCCAATAACTTCAACTGTGATGATGGTTATCAATTAAGTCATTCGTGGAAACCTGTCGACTTCTTTTCTTCTAAAAGACCTACCTCTAACCATAGTTCTAATCCATCCTAACCATCGAGGGTCCACTTCCTTTCTTCTAAAAGACCTACCTCTAATCATAGTTCTAATCCAGCCTAACCATCCTTAGCCTATTGTAGAGCCTCCCTCCTCTTATCATTTTCCTCTTTCCTCCTTATTCTTTAATCATTTTCTTTCCCCCTCTTCTTTCTTTAGTTTTGACCTTTAAATTACATTATTTCAGTTTCAAACCTTCAATCAAATCGCCATAATAGTTCTCTACCTCACCCTCCTTTACATTGATTTTAATACCTATATTCTATATTCAAAATTCAATATTTGGATTCTATTCTTATTAATATTATCAAATTAATTTAATTTCTACATTAATATTGAAATTAAAAATAAAACAAAATTCTGTTCATTATTTCCATCTTCAAATCCCTAATCTACCTAATTAAATTTCCCGATTCTACATTAATATTTAAATTAAAAATAAAACAAAATTCTATTCATTATTTCCATCTTCAAATCCCTAATCAACCTAATTAAATTACCTAATCCTAATAAAATTATAATTCTTCATTTGTGTGCGCCTTCAATAATTTTAATCTTTTCATGGTTATTTTCTATAATTAAATTAATCAAAAATTTTGAATATATCTCTTAATTAATTATTTTCAAATTAATTTTTAATTTAATTTTATAATTTAAATGATTTTTAACATAATATAACTATCTTATTCTCCAACAGCTAATTTAAATTAATTAATTTTTAATTCAATAAATTATTTTATTAATAATATATTATTTATTTAATATTTTATAATTTCTCTCTGCTAATTTTGAATCTATCAACTTAGTTGAATTTAACAGTTACAATTTATACTACTCAAAATTAATTGATTTTTTTATATGCTTTAGACTGTCACAGTAATGTGCGGCAGAAGGGGTTCGGTGGATCGTAAATTACTTTTTTATATGTTTGAGACTCTAACAAGCCAGAAATATGGCAGAGTCATATGCGGCAGAAGCGGTTCGGTGGATCATACATTACTTGACCTTTTAATATTCTTGAGACTCTTACCCACCCCAGTTCGGCAACCAATATTTCCACTGTTATCGGCCCATTAATGCGGTGGCAGATACGCTGCCCACCGTTAGATTTAAAATTGTTTAAATCTAACGGTGCCACCGCATTAATGGGTTCTGACACAGTCATATGCGGCCGAAGGTGTTCGTACTGTTTGGTGGATCGACCTGGAGCACTGGATGAGTATCTTTATGGTTCCTGGGCTTCAATTTACAACTTATAAAAAATAAAACCTTTTAGGCGTGTTATAAAAAGGGAGAAACGCTCTTCATCAAAATCAAAATCAAATTCAAATTCAGTCCGTGTCTCTTATTTTCGAATCGAAGAAAAGCAAAAATAGTACAGCCATGAAATGCTTTCCGGCGTTAGCACTTGCAGTACTAGTGATGTTATCATACACAAATAGTATTGTTATTGTGCGTGCAAGTGATGCAGATCCTTTACAAGACTTTTGCGTTGCTGATTTGAAAAGCAAAGGTAATGTATCCACGCTGTAATAATGTCTTTATTATTATATGTCTGGTACGTTTGCGAACCTCTGTAAGCTGATCACGGGTCAATAACATTATATATATATATATATTGTTTGATTTGAATTGTGCAGTTATTGTGAACGGATTTCCATGTAAGAATAAGATGACGGTTACAGAAAACGACTTCCGGCTGACGGGCCTTGATAAAGCAGGAAATACGAGTAACCAGTTGGGATTCGCCGCAACGCCAGCCTTTGTAACGCAGCTACCAGGCTTGAACACCTTGGGAATTTCCATTGTTCGGCTGGATTACGCTGCTCCTCTCGGCCTCAATCCTCCTCACACACATCCGCGGGCCACCGAAATCTTGGTGGTCATCGAGGGTACTCTCTTGGTTGGTTTTATCGACACTAACAAAACTTTGTTCTCCACAACGCTGAAGAAGGGAGACGTGTTTGTGTTCCCGCGAGGTCTTGTGCATTTCCAACAGAACAATGGTTCTATCAACGCAGTGGCCATCTCTGGACTGAACAGCCAGAATCCAGGAACTCAGCAGGTTGCGCCGGCATTGTTCGGAGCCTCACCCCCTGTTGCTGCCTCTGTTCTGGCCAGAGCTTTCCAGATCGATGGCCATCTCGTCCAAAGTCTCCGACGCAAGTTCACATCATCTTGATCTAGATTCGTTGTTTTCTTCCTTCCAGTCGCTCAGAATTTATATAGTTAAGTAAAATTAAACTCCTGATCTTATTCTCCGAGTGAGAATAATAGCAGCTAGACAAATTCCGATATGTATCGTCGTCCATATCAATATATAAATAAAAGTTCAATATTTTCAAATCTCACACTGCGTTTGATGCACGTCTGACTGGGAAAGAGGTATCAGTGTTTATTTGGATTGTGAAATTTCTCATGTTAGTCAAATCATTTTTCAACTCTGCAGAGGAAGACTGGGGAATCAATCGAACAAAGAGAAAGACATCATTTTATAAAAATTCACCGTCGAAACTGCAGGAAGGAATTTGATACACTGCGTATTACCAAATTATTACATAGGTTATAAAAATAATTTAAGTAATTACATTGATAAATGTTTATATCATAGGTACTATACGTTAACGATTTAATATTTAAGAATACTTTTCTTAACTTATATGTACTATAGGTTAACTATTTAATATATAAGAAAACTTTTGTTAACTTATTTGCAATTATTTGTAGGTTATATAAGGAAAGAAAGTGTCACCTTTTTAATTTTCTGCGTATTACCTATTATTACATAGGTTATAGAAATAATTTAACTAATTACATTGAAATTTTTTTATATCATATGTACTTTAGGTTAACGATTTAATATATAAGAATACTTCGTTAACTTATTTGTAATTTTTTTTAAGGTTATATAAGGAAAGAGAGTGTTACCTTTTAAATTTTCAGCGTATTACTAATTATGGTATAGATTACAAAAGTAATTTAAGTAATTACATTGATAAATGTCTATATCTTATATAGGTTAACTATTTAATATATAAGAATACTTTTGTTAACTTATTTGCAATTTTTTTAAAAGTTATATAAGGAAAGAATAATTTTTTTTTTTTTATTGAAAGTTTATTAAGAGTTTTGGGAATGCCACCATAACATTCACTTAGAAAATTATATTTGGTCAAACTTGGGGGATTGAAAAAAAATATTATGTCTTATAGGTCAAAATTTTGGTGTTAGAAGAGTTGATATTGGATAGATATATATGAAGAAAGGTCATCTAGAAGAATCAACCCTAGAGCAAGGTTTTAAAAGACTGCAATTGAGAAGGCAATGGCACTACCTCCATTGAATGGAGTTGTATAAAGGACGAAATTGATACTAAGGACAAAAACATATGGTATATGAAAACAATATGAATCCTTCAAGAGTAGTAGAGTATTTTTTTCATGAAGCATTGAAGTGGTAGAGAAGTACTGAAAATGATACTGCAAAAAAAACATCACATGGGAAGTATTTAAAAAAATATTATCTTGAATTGATGGATCAAGGATACAAAAATGAAGAGCTCATGGTGGTAGATCATTTGTGAATTTCCACGTTATGAAGTATTAGGTAAACTATAAGATTGAAGTTTCAAATCCCCTATGGGTCAAGCCAACACAAAAAAAAAGATACAAAATTGGAGGATATGCATAAAATTTAAGATGAATTAGAGCAAGTGAAATAGGGGATCAAGAAGAAGGGAAAAGAGTTATCTCAGATACAAAATATTAATAAATAAATCACTAATGAGATTGAAAACTTAAAACAAGATTAGCAAGGGTAATTGGAAAATAAAACGACTTGAGGGAAAAATTAAAAAATGAGTATGAAAAAAAATAAAATAAAATATATATATATATATATATATATATATATATATATATATATATATATATATATATATATATATATATATATATATATATATATATATTACAAAATCATAATAGAAAGCTACTAAATGATGTTAATATATTAAAAAGAAGAAATGAAGAATTTCAATGTCATGAAGAAACAATGATCCTAGATGGTGATCAACAAAAGGCTTGAATATAAAAATTGTAAAAAGACTTACGATCCATAAACCTAGCATATTCCTACTGGATAGTTCAAGGTAAAAATCTTATATCTATATTTAAAAACATGAAATCATGACCACTATGGTTTTACTTTGGAATTATAAATATGTAGACATTATTAATCAGGTAAAGCATGTGCAAATTAAATTAAAATAAAATATAGAACATTGAAATAAAAACTCACAAGCCACAATTTGACAAAAGATATGACCTGGGAAACCCTTTCAGGCAAAAAAAAAGTTGGAAGGTGAGGTTATTATGCTCTGTTTCTCTGAATAGTAAATGGTTGTGAGTACCAAGAAGTATGGCTTGTGGTCTGTGGGCTACTTAAATGGACAAATCCTCTCCGTGTGCTCTATCTCCTATTACTATTATCTATATTTTCCCATCTATGGAACAAATGCACTCAAAAGAGTGTAATCCATTTTCCTCCTAGTGGTTTAGTTAAAAAAAAACTCGATAGCCTACTAGTGGTTAGGTTTTACTACATGAACTCTTCACCAAAGTTACAATATGGACTCTTCTAGAATATTATTCATTATAATTAGGTGGGCAGCCGCTTTTCCATGAATAATGGTGGTTGATGTTGTATCCTCTCGAATTATGGTGGTGAAAACAAGAAACTCCATAACTTTTGCATATAGACTCCGATTGACATGATTATTGTATCGTTAGAAATGTCTCGATGTATAATATGGAGAAAATGTGTGGCACTAAATATTGAAATTTACTGTGATTGATATTTACCCCAAAAAATTTTCTTTCAATTCCTCAAAATGCTTATGGAAGGTTTCAAACCCCAAATTTCCAACTTGGGTATTTCTAGTAAAAATGGTCCTTTGAGCTAATTCCTCCACTTTTTCCATTCTAAAAGAATCGAGATGGATGAAAAGTAATATAATTCTCTAATTCGGATCACACCTCCCCATTTTTCATGGATTTTGGTCCCCAAAAGCTTATACTAAATGAGGTGAGGAAATTCCCCCCCACCATCTCTTGGGTGTAAAATTTATCTCTTCCTGGAAGTTGTCGTTTCGATCTAATATGCCAAATTTCATGCCTTCCTTGTCTCACAGTTATGGACCTATTTTGCAAAATTGTATCTTCTATCAACTTTAGCTGAGAAACTGGTGTCAAATCCTCCACAAAAGGCATCACTTGTTCCTCTTCCTCATCTAACATTGAAGGCTCATAAAATTTCAAATTCTCTACATTCACGACTGAGTAAATGAAAATGTATGGTGTGGCCTAAGTCGATATGAATTATCACCCACCTTTCCCAGTATCTTGAAGTGACCATACCACAGAGCCTTGATATTCTTACAAGGACCCTATAGCCTCTCCTTGTTCCATTGCAACCATACTCTATCTCCCACCTTGTATGATTTCTCTATATTATGTTGATAATATTTGGCATTATATTTTTCTTTCGACTTATGTAGCATCTCTTATACTTGTATACAAGTTTTTCCATTCTTCTCTACAATTTTTTCAACCCTCAAGGTGTCCCCTTTAAGATTTTCCCTCTCTCCTCCTTACTTCCTATTTGTAATATCCAAAGGTGAAGGCATCAAACCAAAACAAGTTTCAAATAGGGACTTACTAGTAGAAGTGTGGAGTGATCTATTATAAGAGTGTTGTATATATACTAAATTTTCATCCTAGGTCTTTGGACGCTTCTAATTATAACCCCTCAAAAGATGCACAAAAGTCTTGTTGATTACTTTTGGCTTCCCATCTATCTATGGATGAAATGTTGTGGACCTATTCAACTTGGTGTCCACCTTCTCCCACGATGTATTCCAAAATTCACTGAGACATCTCATGTCCCTTTCTGAAATGATGCACCTTGGTATACCAAAGTGCACCTAGACCTATCCAAAGAATAAGTTTGTTACTTATTTCCCACTTATGGCCTTTTTATAGGGCATCAAAACACACATATTGCTGAACCTGTCAACTATCACAGATATGTATTCATGTTCCTTCTTGGTTTTTGGTAAGCCTCCCATGAATTCCATGGAAATTATTTTGCAAGGATAAGTGGGTACATGTAAGGATGTTATAGACCCTGTTTCATATTACTAGGCTTGCTAGTACAACAAATAATGCATTTTCTTATGAACCTAGATACATGTTATTTCATCCTAGGCCAATACACATACCTTTCCAAGTTTCACATTGTCTTCCCTACACCAAAGTTCCATGCAACCTTGGAGGTATGAGCTTCTCTAATTGTTTGCAATCACACACCTTTAGGAACACATAACTTATCCAACTTGTAGAGTAACCCATCCTCAAGATGGTAGTAAATGATGTGCCACCATCTTGCACGTGAATATAACAATGGAACTATTGAAACACCTCCTTGAAGTCCTCATCCTTTTAATATGCCTCTCTATATGCATCATGGGTGACTGGCTCCATGTGCATGAGTTCCCAAAGTTTTGATCCTTGATGTGGGTGGAGTGTTGTAGAAACCCCATCTTGTTAGAAAATAATTAACTAAGCAATGGGATACATAAAATATTGCGGAAACATAAGTACATAAATGCATAAAACAAGAGAGACATAGATATACGTGGTTCACCCAATTTGGGCCATGTCCACGGAGAAACAACCAGTCCTTCCTTTTATATTATCTAGCAAAATGAAGAGATGCAACCTACAACCGTGATCCACTATAATTTCCTCTTCGATCTCAGTCAGGCTCCTCTCTCTTTCTCGCTCAGAATAATCAAGTAACTTTGTAATAAAATTCCCTCGTATAAACTGAGGGGTTTCCTTCTAGGGAAAAAACCCCTAAATTAAACATAACTTCTACAGTTATATCATCTGCCTAATGAACGACCCAGATTGAATATGAAATTACAATATTTTACAAGGAATCTTTTTCATATATTTTTATCTTTGGGGGGGATTCTCCTGAATCCCCACCAGGGGGGCTCCAAACATGTAGTCACTCCCCCTTGGACACCCTAGGCAGCAATAGTGAGGGGGAAGCCATCCAAACCACTCTTCCAAGGATTGGAATCCAAATGTAGTTGAAACAAGACTTTTGAATCAGGAATATAATCAGGCTTAACATCCAACACATCCACTTCTAATGCCTACTATATTGTAGCTTACTCTAGGTCTGTAATGTACTATAGTGGTTGGTGATCTGTGTGGATCACTATCTCCATTCCCATCAGATAATGCTTCCTCTTCTTCACGACTTGCACCAGGTCGTAGAGCTCCTTACTTTAGGTAGGGTAGTTAAGAACTACACCATGAAATACTTCAAAATGGTAGCATACAAGCCTTCCTCCCTGAATCAAGACCGATCCCATTACTAAATATTGACATTTTTTTTTACAGTTCTTTGACATTCTTGTGATAAGGTTTCGTAGCTATAACGACAAAAGGATATTTCATCAAATGCCATTTTTGATGAAGTCTCACATTTGACCCCTTCTGGTTCATTGAATTCTGACAGGAGTCATTGTCGAAGTGCTGACACCAGTTCGTCACAAACACTTTTACGTAATTCCCCATGGTTGTGACATTGCTGCCGTTGGAAATGAAGTCAAAAAATGATGGGCCTAAATTTTTTTTTAAAAGATATTGTTACAAAACTGTCATGGTTATGATGTTGCTACCGTCAGAACCTGCATTACAATACCAATGGTGTTGTCATTTTTTTCAAAAGATATTGCGATAAAGTCACCATGGTTTCGACGTAGCACCGTTAAATATGTTGACTCAAGACAAACATGCTCACATTTTTTTTTTTTAATATACTGCGATGAACCCGCAATGGTTGTGATTAAATTTATATGGAAATGACATCAGAAGACTAACGATATTGTCAATTAAAAATAAATAAATTTGGCACTTAGAATTTCCATAACACCTATAACCCCATCCTTACAATTTTTATAATGCCCATGATGAGACATTTGAATTTCCTTCCCCATATTTCCTGTTAATGATTATAACCTTAAAATGGCTAGCATTGTTTTGTCATCATCATCTCAAAATGACTTGGTAGAGGAAAATTTACCATGTCTATCATCATCACTTCACAACATCTCACAGATGATCCCTTCTACATATTATATGCATGAATTTCTGGCATGCCATCCTCTCTACCTATCCCATGAATGATTGTGACAACAAGTGAATAAAAGACAATTTCTAAGTAGAGGATAATTTCTAGTTCGTCCTCCTCCCTCCACCACATAGCTAGCGATTTCTCAATTTTCCACTTCCAACATTCTATTCCCGAAATTCATTGGCAACTAATTTTATCGATAGCCACGCCACACCTAGAAGTTAAAGAAATTACACTACTAAATTAATGAAATATACACTTTTTTATTCTATAGTCCAATAATAAACAACGTAAAGTTAATTGATTTTAGTAGTGTATATAAAAATTTCTTTGACTTCCAGGTGTGTTGTGACTATCAATAGAATTAACTACCAAAATGAATTTCCAAAATAGAATGTTGGAAGTGGAAAATTAGGCAATCATTGGATATGGAGTGGGTGGAGGAGGATGAACTGATAGTGATCCATTTCTTATCAATTTTCATTTATTCACTTAATGTCACTATAAATCATAGGCTAGGTAGAGGGGATGACCTACCAGAAATTCAAGCATATAATGTGTAGAAGGGTCATATGTGAGATAGTGTGAAACGATGATGACAAACATGATAAATTTTCATATACTAGGTCATTTTGAGATGATGATGAAAAAATAGTGCTACCCATTCAAGGTTATAATCATTGATGTGTAATGTGGGGTGGAAAATTCAAACGTCCCATCATATAAATTACACACATATGTGCTTAAATTTTCATCATAATCACAAATTTCTGTGAATTGGAAACTAATGTATGCTAAAATTTTGTTAAACTAATATTTATTAGAAAATTCAACCAATATATAATAGAATTTTGATAGATTTTCCATGATTTAGACTCTAAGTATTTAGTGAAATCCAACCATATAGAACCTGAAGATTATAATATAGAGCCATTGGGAATACCTTAAAATCAATTCTTTAAAATTGAAATTCATGCAAAAGACTTCATATAAATGGATAGGACATGCTCAAATGTGTTGAAAAATGTATTGCATTACCTCACAAGCCTTTATATTGAGGCAACTCATCCTTTTTCAAAATCATGAAGCCCAACTCTTCTTCCCGTTTGGTGGGTGAATTAGTATATTTCTCTTCGTAGACTTGTAGTTAGTAAAAACATAATTTGATTATTTGTGTCTATTTACTTGCATATTGTTTTATGATAATGTTAGCTAGTTAGGTCATTTTGTCTAAGCCCGTGGGCTCTATTTTTAATTTTCTTATTAAGTTAGTGTATAGCGTGGAGCAACCCATACTTTGGTTTTGTTTTGATATAAGTCTTATGAATATTTTGATAGTTTTTATAAACCTATGCTTAATCTTAAGATTATGTATTGGTCAAGTTGAAATACTCGTAGGCCATGACATTATAAGAAGCTTGCTATGTGATGTAAATTTAGTGTTAATTAAATATTGTATATGCTCTTTAAAAAAAGAAATCATCACATATGCGCTCATTGTTGAAAATGGAACCAAGAAAGGATTCTAATTTATTTTTCCCTTGAATTAAATTAGAATAGAAGAGTAGTTCCACATCACATGACAACTTGTATGAGTTAACTAAGTTATAAAGACTTATTTGGTTAAGTTAATTTGAGTTGAGGGTCAAACTAGAGGCATGTAGAGTGTCTCCTGCATTATAGGAGCCCTAGTTGAGTTTATATTGAGTTTTAATTAATTACCTCAAATTATATGAGTTAAATTTAGTTAAAATAGTTCTAACTAATGGAGGGACCAGTAGGAGGTTAGAAATTGGGGTGTTACTTCATGTTTTCAACCAATTAACTGATTATTCACTCATAAATAATTCATGCATGTCAGTTATGAGAAAGACCGAGTCGAGATTGGAGTTCAAGGGAAGTGTACCAACAATTGTATAATTATCTGAATTGTACAGGTGGTGGATGCAGTCAGAGTAAGACCCCTAATGTATTTCTTAGAATGGATTGGGAATTTCCATAATTATTAGGGCCTAATTACCCAAGGAAATTGTGCAAGGAAATAGGGATTTTGGAGGGACAAAAATTGGTTAAGTATTGAATAAGGCTTGTCTAGGAATCATTGAGACATATAGAGATAGTGAAATTGTTTCTCAGCTTAGAGAAAAGAATTGTAATCTTCTAATATTCTTTAGCTTATGCAATATATAGATAGCGGGGTTTTTAGCTGAGGATTTCCCTAGGAAAATCTTTGTGTTGTGCAATTGAAATTCTTTCTGTTTCATGTTTTTTTATTTCAATATCTAAATTGGCTTCTGCAATTCATAGAGTAGATTCAAGTATATTGTTTTAGCATATTAAAATTATCAATTGAATCTACATGGATTTTATACATGGTATAAGAGTAGGAATCACTTTAGAAGAGTATAATACAATTTGGTTCTATGCAGGTGAATCGAATTTGCAGATCTATTCTTCAGGACCAGTAGCAGGATCATGATGTATTTCTCTTGTTTGAGACTCGAATATGCCCTTTAGGGTAGTTCAAATTACATAGCTCAGATAGACATGATGGAAGAAGTGTTGGAAGACAATGGGTTGAAGGAATTCATAGAAAGTGATAGTCCTAAGCCTGCAACAACATATTCTCAAAATATGGTGCCATGGAGGAAGAATGTAAAGAAGGCAAGAAGGATTATGTTAGAAGGATTTCAAGATCATATTGTCTCAAACCTCCATGGAAGGGAAACTCCATATGATATGTGGAATTCCTTAACAAATTTGTTTCAGAACAACAGTGACGACAGGAAGCTAGCACTGAAAGAAAAATTTAGAAAAATCAAGATGGAGAAAGGAGACACAATACCAAAATATTTGACCAAGTTCACTCAGTGTCGGGATATGCCTGGAAGTGTTGGTGTTAGAGTTGACCAGGATGATCTCGTGAGCCTATCACTTCTAAGCCTTCCCAAGAGCTGGCACAACTACAAGGATTCGGTGAATGGGATGGAGGATCTACTAGAGTGGGAGAATTTGTGGTCCAACTTGGTAAAAGAAGAAATTCAGCGAAACACTTGAGATGGGGTGTCACGTGCCTACCATGGGGGTGAGCACGTGAATGCCTCATGCTAGTTGCAATTTATACATTAGCATGAGTGGTGGGAAGAGTTTAATGGCGAGAAGGACAATGTCAATGGTTTGTAGTCAGAACTATTGGAGAATGGAGGCAAAGGCGATGGGGGTGTAGGATCCCGAGGGAGGGAGGTACCACCTATGTCCATGTTCGCTCTAGCGAGTAGTTATTAGTGATGAAGAGTGGAGGGGAGATGTTACCAGAGGTAGCAGAGGCTTGAATGATATTATTTGTGTGTGGAGGGGAATGGTTTGAATTGTTTCAATCTAGTCTAGTTGTGTGTCCAAGCTGAGAGGTGGAGGGGTCCCTGGTGCTGTGCAGGCTGTCGCGACTAGGGTCCATTGGCGTTCCCTTCTGGAAGAGACTATAGTGGCCCACCCATTTCAGGTTCGTTGCTACGTATGTTTTGGAAAACAAAGTGGCACAGAGCGACGACTAGAGGAGGAAATACCCCTCATCTGTTCCAGTCGGAGAATTGGGGTGACAGACTCGATTGGGAAGCCGTGTTATTTGCGGAAAATGATGAGAATGATGCTAATTCCATTTCAAAAATGGATGTTGAGCTGGTTAATTTGCTGTGTCTTAAGTACGGAGGGGGGGTTGAGGTGCACCCTGTTTGGGTGTCGAGGATCCTCCTGGGCCGTTTGATGCATGAGAGGAGGAGAATTGGGAAAGCTATCAAGGAAAATCTCAGCAGCATCAGGAAAGCGCTGGACAAAAGCCTTAGTAAAATGTAGGATATCTTGGATATGGTAGGATATTTCGACATTTTGCAACTCGTCAGTGTGCTCTCGCAGGAAACCACCTGGGATGGGGAATACAGGGAGGACATGAAAAATTCTGAGTCAGAAAGCCTGGGAGGGGAGGACTAGGGCCGAGACTCATCAGGTGCCTTGGCTCTTTTGTGCTTTGTTAATCTAATGTGTGATTGTATCCCAGTAATGTTTATAGTGCGTAGCCTTAGCAGTTTTAGTTGGTTACAAGTTGGAGTTCTAGCTCTTTTACCTTTGTTAGGGGCCATCAGACTAGAGTTTCCTCCAGTTTCCTAGTATGGGCGGAGATTGTTTTGTAATTTTGGGCACTCTCGGTCTGGTTTTTGGCATGCCACTAGACCACTGTATGTACTTATTTAATTAGTTAATAGAAGGAGGCCTATATTTGCTAACAAAAAAAAAGTGAATGCACTTATCTTAAAGAAACACCAACTATTTTTGAACTAAGAACATGCCTCCCAAAATTAGCCATCGTTGTTCTAGGTCTCTCAATAACATTCTACCCCATATTTGGGGCTATAATAACAAAATGGATATGAGTAGCATTCTGAATCCATGCCCATTACACTCTAGCACACAATTACCCACTCGATAAAATCGCCATTCTAATCGCTAACTTTATTTTTCCCCTCAACCCACATAACCCAAGAGTGGATTCCCCCTTCTTTACCACTATATTCCCTTGTGTTAAGTCAATCTTCCAAGGTTCTACTCCACAAGGAAATATCAATGTTGGGACACCAAAGATAGTTCTATGGAACTTTTACACTAGTTTCACATACAAATAATCTCTTTGTAATGCTTCTCTTTCTCACCCAAAATATCCATAGGAATATGGTAACATTCCATGAAATAATGTAATGGAGGGAATGAATGGGAGAGTGAATGAATTCCTAACCTTATTTTCCTAAAGCTAATACATTTTCATGCTTGTAACATACCACTTGGCACAAAAAAAGCCTTTTCCCAATTACTTGGCATAATTCCTCCAAGGTTGAGCTTTCTCTAAGGTTAAGGTACTATAGAATATAATAAAAATATTATTTTCTCTATTGACTTTGTCTTTGGCTCCAGTGGCCCCCCTCATCCCCCTCTTATTCCCATTTTTTGGAGTCACTACACCCAATACTCTTTTCATCCATTTTGTCACATTTCAAATGGTGTTAGTTTATTATTTTTATTTGTATACATTATTTATAGTGTAAATTTTTTTCCTTGGCCATATGAGCCAACTCAACAACATGTATGGAGTTATGTAAAATTATATTACAAAATGAAAGGTGTTACATATATGTTGACATATAATATCAGTATATTGAATATCATATATAACAACATATTATGTTCCTACATATAATAATGTATATATTGACATATTATGTTGGTATATATACGATTTAGTGTATATATTAGTATTTATACTGATATGTTAATGAAAGGAGAAGGTGAGGGATCGATGGAAAGAGAAGGGAAGGAAAGGGGGAGTCTAATATCCAAGAGGGAGGAGAGAGTATGAGATTCATGGGTGTCGAAGGAGAAAGGATAAACATATACCAAGTCAAAAGGAGGAGTTGAAAGTGGGGGAGGAATGTATTGGAAAGTGAAACCAGTGTAGGAAATGAAAATATACCAGTGCAAGAAGGAAAAATTGAAGATGCATGTATTTTTTAAGATGCATATATGTTTTAATTACATATTCATTTTTTTATCAATAATAATAATTATAATTTTAAATAAAGTTGTAATTTAATTCATTCCTATAATTTTTTAAATTTTATAAACTATGATTTAGTGTTTTTATTCTTATTGTGAATTGATGCTTATTGACATTTACTAGCCATTTAATTTATATGGATGCCTTATTTTGGATAATAGTTGTTAGAGCACATGTTTATGCATGTCTCCCTTTACAATTTCGTTCTAACACGTAAAATACAATTCATTGATAACCAATATAAGATAACTTGACCATTATCTTGTTATATTTGATGGTTCCTTCATTTTTCCTTATTCATCATTACGTCTTTTTATATTGGAATATTAAAATTGTATTTTCAATTCATTTTTTAATAAAACAAATTAAAATATAAATTAAAATAGGGTCTACGAGTGACACAAATGAGGGAGGGTGTTTAGTCAATTTAATGTCTTAAATTGCTATCATAATTTATCAACAGAGGTTAGCAATTTGATGAAGTGTGGTGCACTATATATTCTTAGTTAACCTTCTTTCTTATTTCGTTTTGTTTGTTTTTATATTGTTTTGGGGGTTTTGTTTCTTTATGTTAAAAAAGAATTAATCTAAGAAATTAAAACTATGAAATCTGTAAATGTTAATGATTAACTAAATCCAATGAATTTTTAATGTTGAAAACTAGTTTTGAAAGAAGGAAGAAAAGGAAATGTTCTTTAACTATTTTAAATTGCATAAGAATGAATAAAACTTTGAATGGTTAAAATCTGATCTAAAAACATAGCATTTATTCTAATGACTTCGATCTTATGGAGTTAAAGCTAAATTTGATTCTATTTTAATCTAATTCTACTCCATGGATTGGAAACATAAATCCTAAGATTTAAGAATTGAAATGAAAATGCTAATCTAAATGGAAAGAGAATTCAAAGCAATTGAAAGGAAACTGCATGACCAAATACTTCAACTATCATTCAATTGGAAAATGACAAGGTCACCTTCTTGAGATGATTAAGCACATGATTATACATTTTAATTGTAAACTTAATCTAAGAAAGAAATTAAAAAGAATATAAAAAGGAAACTAAACTACTCTATGACCAAATACTCAAATATCATTCAATTTTGGAAAATGACAAAGTCATCTTCTTGATATGATTTAACAAGCACATGATTACACATTTAAACTTAATCTAGGAAAGAAATTAAAAAGCATGTAAAAAGGAAACTAAACTACTGTATGACCAAATACTCAAATGTCATTCAATTTTGGAAAATGACAAAGTCATCTTCTTGAGGTGATTTAACAAGCATCTGATTATACATTTAATTGAAAATTTAATCTAGGAAAGTGTTATAAAAATATGTAAAAGAAAACTAAGATAACTGTATGCTCCAATGCTTTAAACACAATCCAATTTTGAAAATAGAAAAACTACTTTCTTGAGATGCTTTGATAAGCATAATATTACATAGTTAATTTAAAACTAATTCTAAGAAATCATTCATGAATTTAATATATGAAACAGTAAGCAATTTAATCTAAGAATCAACTGCAAAGAAATGCAAATCTAACTACGAATTGACAAAACAAAGCTAATAAAATTTAAACTAAAAACAACTAATCAAAACTCCTTTATGTGCAGGGGCCCTCTGCAACAAAACGAGTTGAAATCCTAGCAGACTATGTGCACGTCAAGAAGGATGTGGAACAAACGGACATGGTCTTCGTATTATCAAAATAGAGTTTTAAGGCGTATACAACATTCACAATAATTAAGATTATCTTTCGGTTTCAAAATGACCGATATTTATAAAATTTTTAGTGTAACTATCTTGAGGTATTTCCGCCTATAGATGGAAATTATAACCGAAACACAAAAGAAACATCTAAGTAGCTAACTCTCGATTTTCTACGTTAGATAAAATCGAGAGTCTTTTGTTCTTGGATCACGTCCTTTGACCAAACTTTGACCACAAGCATAGGCACCTTTTTCTGTCGAATTCAAATAGGTGGATAGGATGGGATCCATGTGTGGATCATTCCAAAGATACCCATGTGACTCATTCCATTATTCTCTCCTCAAAACCTGTCAAACCATCAAAGTAGTTGCAAAAACAACAATTAACTACAGAATAACACACTTTCTGTAGCTGAGTTACAAAAATTCATTTAAATAACAAGAAACATCAAAATATAAAATAGAGACCATTCAAATGCATTCTATGAGATAAAATATGTCAATTAACATTGATTGGAGTTATGGATTTATGAAAAGGTAGGAAGAAGTGATGAAAAAGGGTGTCAGAGAAAGAACAATTTTGAGGTTTAACATACCCCTACTAAGAAGCCATTGCATGTCCTCATGCAATTACCAAAAATGTGGACTTATTCTCCTATTTCATTTGTTAAAATACCTCTGCTAATACATCCAATTTTCTCTTCTTTCTTTTCATTGATGTGACTGCCATCTTGGGCTTCCTCATCAGGAGTTTGTACTTGAGGTTGATGACAATCCTGTTCAGAGATTTGTTCTTTCTCTTTAGATTCTTGTTCTTTTTTTTACCACAATCCAAAATTTAGAATGGTGTTATCACTTATGACTTTCTCCAAGTGGTTCTGTTGTTTAAAGCTTCATTTTCCTGTTTAATGTGCCTATTCAGTAACTCTAGCTCATATATTTCTTTCTTGAGGGTGTTAACCAGAGGTTCTTGTGGAATGATAGGTTGTTCTTGCATACTTGGATTCACTTCTGCATTTTTTTTATCCAATGAATCAATATATTCATATATTTCTTGTTGTGTTGGGTCAATGCCTAGAGATTTTCTACTTGGACTGCCTTCAAAATTATGTAGAGGAGAATGTGTAGGACTATGTGGAGGAGAGACATTGATTGGTGATGGCACTTGAGGTTCCTCATCTAAGTTCACAAAATCTATTCCTTGTGATGGTGTTTTCTTCATGGATTTTAGGAGTCTAGAGCTTCTCCTTGGTTGCGAAGGGTTTAAGTTTTCTTCACTTGTAACCTTGCTCTTCTTCTCTGTTTTACCTCTCATCTTGACTCCACCCTGTTTCTTATTTTTCATCAACTCCGCAAGGGTGATTTCATCTTCTTCTTGCTATAGTGGAGGTGAAGGTTTGTCCTCAATTCTTATATCAATATTCCTTCTTCTACTTTTTCTAGTATTGTCTTCCTTAGGCTGCTCTGGCTCATCTTGGAAATGGTTTATGATTAGGAAACTATTCCAAGAGTCTCCTATACTTTTCAAATGGAATTCAAGAAGTATTTTTATTAATCCATGATGGTGCATAGTGTTTTCTATGAATTGAATTCTTTTCTGTACATTTGTGGACATTCTTTTAAAACTATTCAGTAGAAATAAAGGGAGGTTTATTTCTCCATCCTCCAAAAATTTCATTAAAAATCGAGCATGATAAAAAAACATGCAGCCAAATCTTCCTTCACAAGTGATTAGCTTCTATAAAATTAAAAGAATATTTCTCCATTTGTTCTTGAGTGCTGAGCTAGGAATACCTTTCTTGTAAACATAAGTGTCCATACTTGGATACTTGAGGAAAAATCTCCATGCTTCACTATGAAATTCTTTGTTTTTAAAACATCTCTTGCCAACTCTTGGGAGCTTTGTAGCTTCCGTATGAAGGTCTCAGTCACTGAAAAATTTTATGGCTCCTATTTCGACCTCTTTTTTGTCGAAAGACCTCGCAAAAGACTTAATGATCTCCTTATGGAATCTGTAAAATTTTTCTATAAACCTGAGCCACTTAAAATTTTGCAGTATCTCTTTGATCTGAGTATAACCCTCCATGAATTTTTCTCCCACTGGTTTAGTCCTCACTATCAAAACCATGTCTTCTGTCGTGAAGAGTCTTGCCTTCAAAATTGTTCTTCTCTGTGTGAAATGAATTGAGTTGTGGATCTGGATGTCAAGGGTTTGTAGGAAAATATGAGTGAAATGAATACTTGATGGGGTTTTGAGAAACATGGATGAATAGGTTACGGAAGTAGGATATGACCGTTTAATCATTAATGGGAAAATCCGTTATGGATAGTTATGAGATACAATGCGGATGATGTGGTCGATTTATGACATGATGTGAGTCCAAATCAAATCAAATGATGAAATATTGAGGCAACATGTGATCATCTACATTATAAATGCTAAAGTTTTGATGTTATTGTTTAAAAAAAAATTTGTAACATACCTTTAGAACTAACCTTTTGTTGCTATTTCCTTGATGTTGATTCTTCAGGTATCCGTCAGCATGATCCAACAATATGGTGGATTGATTGGTCCAACAAAATCTAGGGCCCATTTTTCAAATGGTTCGATGAGTACCTGAGGTTGTAAGGGAATTTCATCTGTAGGAACATGTCTCCCCATTATTTTACAATTGTCACACCTTTTGACATACTCCCTGGCATCTTTAAATATGGATGGGCAATAATATCATAAATGAAGGATTTTATAGGTAGTCCTCTTATTAGCAAAGTGTCCACCATAAGGTTCATTGTGACATGCCTTGAGAATCTAAGGTATTTCATCTTCTTGAACACACCTTATGATGATGATATATGGACCTGTTTTATACAATTCATCATTAAGACTGCCTTCCGGCTTCAAAATGACCAGTATTTAAACAGATTTTAGTGTAACTATCTTGAGGTATTTCCGCCTACAGTTGGAAATTATAACTGAAACACAAAAGTAAAATCTAAGTAGCTAACTCTCAATTTGGTATGTCAGAGAAAATCAAGATTCTTTCGTTCTCGGATCACATCCTTTGACCGAACTTTGACCACAAGCATAGGCACCTTTTTCTGTCGAATTCAAACAGGTGGATAGGATAGGATCCATGTGTGGATCATTCCAAAGATGCCCATGTGACTCATTCCTTTATTAAATCCTAAAAACCTGTCAAACCATCAAAGTAGTTGCGGAAACAACAATTAGCTGCAGAATAGCACACATTCTGTAGTTGAGTTACAAAAATTCATTTAAATAACAAGAAACATCAAAATATAAAATAGAGACAATTCAAATGCATTCTCTGAGATAAAATATGTCATTTATTATTGATTGGAGTTGTGGATTTATGAAAAGGTAGGAAGAAGTGATGAAAAAGTGTGTCAGAGAAAGAACAAGTTTGAGGTTCAACAGAGGACATGTTCTTAATAATCACGAATCAAGTTAGGATTATCATTTCAATGTTGGGGAGTCTAATTGATATGTTTGTCCTATCACAATTGGGAATATTAATAATAATTGCAAATTAGGGTTAGGATTACCATTTTAATGTTGGAAAATCTAATTGATTTGTTTTTCCTATCACAATAGTAGTGTTCTTCTTGTTTCTTGTGGTTCCTAGTTGTTTATGGTATAAGACTATCTATTTCAATGAAATTAGTACGAGTTAAAAAAATCCACTTTGAAGTGCATATATGTATTTTAAATTCATCATTTCGTTTTAGTGGCGATGTCCCTCAATTCAAACCAGGCATGTGAGAATGTTATTCTTAGGCACCATTATATGAAGGAGAGAAAGATTTCATGATCAACCATGCCATTGTAAAAGTTGTGAGTAACCATTTTGAATTGAAGATGGAAATACATCACCCTTTTGCACATGGTGGTTCAGGAAGGTCATCTTATGAAAAAACCATTCTTTAAGGGATAAAGTGTCTCTATTGTCGCTAGTCTTGGTTGGTGTCTGAAAATAAGGAACTTGAATTATATGTTTTTGTTTTTTGTTTTCCTACATTCCATCCATATTTATTTTGTCCATGTATTATTTTCATGGTTCTTTTTCCCATATTTCATATCAATGTATTATTTTAATTTTTCCCCTAATGAATGGTGGTTATGTGGATCCCTAATTTGAATGATTGTGGATGTTGATTCAATGGTAGTATTATTTTTATCTACATTCATTTAAATATATTAGGTTTATGGTCTATGTATTAATATCATTATTGTTATTTTATATTTTATGTACCATATTACTTTAGGTTGTAAATCATATCATTATTTAGGGTGCTCACTGTAAGGTTTATATGTTTATTTAAAGCACGAATACTGATCCAGGTGGATGCCGGTGGGCACCCACCTATACCATTTGGATCGGCAACACCAATTCTTGCAGCTTTTCACTTCCAGCAGCTTACTATTTTTAGCAGGTTTTCAAGGTCTGCACTTCCCAGAGCCGTTTTGGGGACTTAATGATCCAGGTGGATATTGGTGGCCACCCACCTATTCCATTTGAACCCCCGCCATAAGTTCTTTCCATTTTTAAGTTTCAACACAAATTACCATTTTTAGCAGTTTTTCGGGTCCTAAAATTCTAGAGCAGTTTTGAGGCCCTAAACGACGTTTTTTGGGAAAATTGGGAGAAACATGGGTCCATGGACCAATGTTGCTCACACTAAAAGTTGTAGTCCTTGGAAATATCTTTCTAGAGAGCTATTGAATGCGTAAAACGAATATTGGATGCCAAAGTTACATCCCCGGGAAGTTTTAACACCAATTTACCCAAACGGGGCTCATAGTTTTGGCGCTTCATCTCCTAGGGTTAGGTTTTTGGATGTTTCATATTTTAAATTTTTTCTCAACAATAAATAGGCCTTCGAGCCTCATTGTAACATAGTTCAGGGGGCTTGGATTCGACACATCTCTTCTCAGAGATAAGCGCTACCAGTGCCCTAGCTCGCTTGTTCCCATCATTCCAGTTTTGTAACACAGTTCAGGGGCTGGTATCCGTCACATCTCTTCTCAGGGATACACCGCCAGTACCCTAGCTCATCTATTTCCATTATGTTTGTAATAGGCCTTCGAACCTCAATGTAACACAGTTCAGAGGCCTGCGGACGCCACATCTCTTCTCTGAGATACACTACCAGCGCCCTAGTTTGTTTCCATTATGTTTGTAAGCCTATTTCAGTCATTCTTTTATTAATGAAATGAAGCATTATTTCCGCTACATCTCTGTGTTTATGGTTATATCTGTATTCTGTTGCGTTCTTGCATAAATCCGTATCAAATACCTAGAGTATGAATACAATGAAAGGTTAAGAGTATGAATACCTAGAAGGTTAGAAGATGAATATGGAAGTCATTAATGGTTATCATTCTTCTTCATGATATGAATACCCTCTGCACTTTAAAAATAGCTAAACCTAGTTGAGTATTACATTTTTTTATTATATATTTATATATAAATCATTTTTTTCCCTAATCCATCTCTCAAAAAATTGTGTGCAATTTATTCTATAACTAATACAATATATATGAACATTTATAAAATTATATAATTTTTTTCAAAATTTTATATTAATTAATTAAAATTTAAATTTTTTTGTTAAAGTAATTTATGAATTTATTATATTTCTAGATATTCTTGTAAAAAAAAATTAATAATTGTATTTTAAATATTTTATTTGAAATATTCTAATCTTGAAAATAAATTAGACCAAACAATATTTTGTGTAATCTTACTATAATGGTAAAATAATAATTTAATCACCTAATGTAAAAATTTAGTAAGACATAGACATAAATATATTAGTCTATATTCTTAGTATGAGAACAACAATGAAACCTTTTTTTAGAGAAAGAATGCTACATACATTTTATTAATATAAAAAGGAATCTAACATCTTAAACCGGAAACCATAATTGACATATAATGTTTTTTTCATAGGTTTAGTTGTGGTTCAACTAATGCTCATTCGAAAGGGAAAAAAAAAAAAAAAACACTACAGGTTGTTTTTTTGGTGCACAATTGTTTTATCAAAATATTTGTTTCTATTTCCTTAAGCAATAGATGATAATGAATAATTAAATTTATATAAATTATTTTTAGTTAATATTTGTCCATCTTCTAGCTCTATAGCGCCCATCTTGGTTGAACAAGGTAAAACTATGGTTGTCAATGGAAGCATGGAGAGGACAACTTTTGATTATACATTAATTCAATGCTTTCTTGATGGTTTCCTTGGTTGAGCCCAAATTTTCTCGAGTGAAAATAGTCAATGAATTCCCATACCTATGTGTCCTCAATGCTCGATGATACATTGCTTCATGGTAGCTTATTAAGGGTTTCATTATTTGGACCCAAGGTTCTTCTAGTGCGAATAATTAGAATAATTGATGAAGCTCCAAACTGATCCATAGCCATGGAAGAATATTTCATTGACTAAGATGAATTTTTTTTCAAAGTAAAATGTGTACTTGTATATAGATTCACTTGCCAATCTTCAAAGAAAATGCATTTTTAGGTTGAATTAGAGACTTTTAGCCAAGGGTATCCAATTTGAACCAATTGATTGATTATAGTTGGTTGGGAATTAGATATAAATGTTTACATATTAATTTGTATGCATGCATGTAATTTTTTTTCCATTTATGCTTTAATATGCATCGACCTAGGTAGGTAGGTAGCATCTCGTGCTTCCTCAAAGAGATCAAGTTAATTGCTAAATACTAGTAACTATACCCATATGTGATTTCTGAATTAGAAGCATGTTGTAGTATTCACTTTGATGTTAGATAGCCGAGAAAAGCAAATGAGCTTATATGGATGAGATGACCACTAACAGTTTGAAGATTTGTTCCTTGAATGAAGGTATCGAAATCGAATGAATTTCATTGCTGGTTTAATCATGTCATATTTAACCAAATTGTAAAGAAGTCAACTTACATTTACTTAATGCCATTGTAATTATCTACGGAAGTTCGGAAACTGGCCGAGAAAGTGAATAAGGGTGCCGTTCACTTTGCTTTGTGAGTATGCATAAACCAGTATGAAATCTATTAATCCAAACAAACACCGATTTGCAATATTGACCCTCGCCCAGACTGTGGGCGACCATACATATCAGATAATAATGACTTGCTATTACACCATGACCCTTAGAGTAAGAAAGAGGGGGTTTTATTTTTTATATAAATACCAACTGAACTGAAGTGAATGATAGACCAACGACAGACCAAAACTAATGTTTGATGCAAATTAGGAGATGTGAGGACAGATTAATACTAGGAGGACTTGAATTTGTTTTGGAGATGGTGGACGAGGTTGTCATTGATCTGCAAAGCTCTGGCAAGAATGGAGGAATCAACAGGGGGGGAGGCCCCGAAGAGTTTGTTGGCAACGAGCTGAGTTCCTGGATTCTGGCTGCTCAGTCCAGAGATGGCCACTACGTTGACAGAGCCAATGTTGAGTTGGAAATGCACAAGGCCTTTGGGGAACACAAACACATCTCCCTTCTCAAGCTTTGTGGAGATCAATGTGTTGTTAGTGGTGATGAAACCAACTAAGAGAGCACCCTCCATGACCACCAAAATTTCGGTGGCCCGCGGATGTATGTGAGGGGGAACCAGGCCGAGAGGAGTAGCGAAATCCATCCGAACCATGGAAACTCCTAAGGTGTTCAGGCCTGGTAGCTCCATGACAGAGGCTAGGTTTGCGTTAAATCCAAACATGTTACTTGTATCTCCTGCTTTATCTAGGCCCCTCAACATGAAGTCGCCTACTGTAACTGCCGCCGCAAGCTTGCAGGGGAATCCGTTCACAATAACTGCATTAAAATTACAACAAAATTTAGATATAGATATAGATATAGATGATGATGTTATTAATTAATTACCCATGAATTGATCACCTCACCTTTCATACATACATACACTAGAAAACCGCATGCATCAGAATTAGAAATTGGTCCATCAGATTACATTTGCAATATTAAACGCATGCATTATTAAAGAATGTAATCTCAACCACCTACTACATGTCGAATCTGTTAGTCCAAGTGTCCCAGTTTAGTTTCAGTCAGTCCAATTTAGTCGATTTTATCTCCAGTTATTTATTGTTGATGTTCCCAATGTAATCCTATTTAATCTATTCGTAATATTGTGAAGAGAGAACTCTCTGCTCCAGTTTTCGTTTCAGTTTCTCAATTCTTTTCATGGTATCAGAGTGAGCTTGCATAAGCCTCCCTGGAGAGTAGCAACAGAGCCACGAAGGAGCAGAAGAGAGCAGTTGATTGGTGCGACTGTGAAGCCCATACTCGCGCTAACGCACCAAAAGAAAGGAATGGCGCAAGAATACACGCCATAATTTATTTTTTTGATAGACATTGCATTCTCTCACAAACATTAACACATATATCTTGAGGTCCTTCCATGTGAACCCCTCCCTGATCTTCTTATTAATCTTCAAGTACCTAGGGTGCCCTGCTAGGGGTGAGCTGTGTACTACCTGCATGATATTTTCCTTGAGTTGTGACTTTGATACCATGTAGATTTGGTATTTGTAGTAAATAATGTTATCTATGACCCAATATTTGTCATCTTGGATTAGCTCATCAATGATCTCGCAAGATTTTTTTTTTTTTTTTGGAGTACCCCACTAAGAGGAGAGAATTCCAATCATTTGTAATCACCATGAGAAAGAGGATGGATGGCATTCGTGAAAGGAAAACTACTACCACATTGTTTTTTCCCTTCACATAATCAATCTCAAAATCATATGCATGTAGTTGTTGAAGCACTTCTACTCCATGAGGAATCACATTCTGTTATGACTATTCTTCACTTTAAGCCTATTCCCCACCAGGTATTGTCTAATATTGGTTAATGCAAGCCTTGATGTCCAAGATCTCTTTATCATATATAGAATAAGGCTACTCATAATCCTTGAGTTTGTGGCTTTCAAACACAATGGGGTGGTGATTCTACATTAACACTACTATTCCTATCCTTAAAGTGTCACACTCAAGCACGAATGACTGAGTGAAATCTAGTAGTGAAAGCTCCCTTATTCGTGAGGTTTGTAAGAGATGTTGTTAGATATGAGAACACATTAAAAAAATTTATGTAATAAGTGCAAAGACCCAAGAAGATCTTCAGTTCAATCACATTCTTTTGGGTAGGCTACTTAATGATTGCCCTGATCTTCTCCTGGTGCACCTAAACCTTGTTTTCCCTGATCACATGACCCAAATATAACACCTTATTCATACCAAGCTCACACTTTGACTCCTTTCCATACAATTCCTGCTCCAAAATTCCCAACCCTTCGTCCAAATTCCTGAGGTGATCCTCCCAAGTTTTGTTGTAGATAAGAATGTCATCATAGAGACCAAAAAATACTTCTGAAACTATCTATTGAACACATGGTTCATGCAAGACTGAAATGTTTAAGGCGCATTACTTATCCCAAATGGTATAACTTGAAATTCATAGTGCCCATAATGGCACCTAAAAGAAAATTTTCGAGATATCCTACTCCAAAACATGGATTTAAAGTTGTCCCAAGTGAAGATCTATTTTGGAAAATACTTTGCTCCCCTTAGTTCATCCATCAGCTCATCAATCCTTGGAACGAGGTACTGGTTTTTTATGGTTCTTTTATTTAGTGTCATATAATCAATGCACATCCTCAAGGTGTCGTCCTTCTTCATCACTAGTGGAGAAGAAAATGGGGTAGAAATAGGATGAATGTGGCCCAATCTTAACAACTCATTGATAGCCTTATAAATTTCATCCTTATAAACCTTGGGATGATAAGGGATGGTTATACAAGCTTGCACCCCCTTTTCATGTTTCATAAATCACCCCTAAATCAACCCACAAATTTCTTAGTTTCCAACACATAACAAACTTGGCATAGGCGTATGATAGTCTCGACCTCATAATAATCAACTCGGTCTCCTTGTCAAGCTAACAAACTTAGTCAAATCATTGCTACCTTCACACTTGGAACCTGCAACAAATTTCCTTAGTTATATCCTTTTAGGAATCTACATGATCCCTCCAATTGACTAGCTAGGGTATATCTTGCAATACCAAAACTAGTTTTGATCCATATGGAGGAAAATTTCATCCTCGAAGATGATCCACAATCACAGTTACCATTAGGGGAATTTTGAGGTCTATAATGGGCTTCCTAAGAAAAATGTACTACCAAAATAAACTTTATAAGAACCAATAGGATTCAAGATGATGATGTCAACCATGGGGGATGATTCACTATTTTTGGAGTAAAAAGGTAAAAATATTAAAAAATAATAAAATAATAAAACTACTTTTTCAACTCGTATTTTCAATTTATCTTCCTAAGGTTTTACTCAAATTTTGAGTGCGAGTACTCGTTGGATGCAAAATTTAATTCCTCGTCCAAGGAGTACTTATGTTGCATACTTTTGATGGACCCTTCTACATGAAAAATGAGAAATACATGAAAACACGTGAGTGCAATCACATTTTTCATGTATTTCTCATTTTTCGTGTAGTAAGGTCCATAGAATGTATGCAACATGGGTACTCCTTGGATGAGGAATCAAATTTTTCATCCAACAAGTGTTTCCGCTCGAAATTTGAGTAAACCCACAGGGTGATAAGTTCAAAATACGAGTTGAAAAAATAGTTTTTCTTTTTTCCCTCTAAAATTTGATGATGTAATCTAATCTTATTTTATTATTTCCACTATTATTTTATAATTTCCTTAGGAGGCCCATTTTAGACCTCAAAATTCCCCTAATAAACTCTTACACAAAGCTTAATGAGCCACAAAATCAATTCATCAAATATCTAATGACACCCATGAATGAGCTCCTCCTCTTCTTTTATTGAGGTGGCCATCAAAATACCATGGATCACCTTTTATTCATCTACTATAGTCACTTTAATTAATTACTCCCGAGTATTTCTCAATTAACTCTAATTTGTAGCTTGTGGGAATTGTTTGAGCCACTGACCTGTTCTTCATTTCCCACTTCCAGAAACAGGGACATTAAATATCATCAAAAAAGGTCCTCTCTATGATTCCTAAGACAACCATAGATTTACCTTGTTTCAACTAAGATGAAGGGAATAGAGCTAGAAGTGATGGATCAATCTTGGGGGAAATATGCAACCTACGTCACGATGATCATTTTGCATCTATTTTGACAGTTGTTGACTCTCTCACCAAATGGAGAATAACAAGGCTTAGGATGAAAGCTGCTTAGGATTGCTTTCATCCCTACTAATGGTAGCGGTTTAGGATGGTTTTGGGTTATCAATAAATTGTCTATTAAGTTTTAGAAGGGAGTTGTAGAGGTAGATACACATATAGATATATTCCCACAATTACTGCTCAAACTAGCACAATAGTATAAATTAAATGGATGGTAAATTTCTATAAGCACCAATTGATAATAAACTTCAAAAAAATTCATTATAATTGTTAAAATTTAAAAAATCATGAGAATTAATTAAATTACTATTACTATTATTATTATTGTTATTATTATAAATGATAAAAATAAGTAATATTAAATTAAATATATACACATTTAAAAAAAGAATGTAACAAGAATCTTAACCATGGAGATTCGCCTCCACTTTATGATGGAAATTCTTAGTCTCTTATAGGAACTTTATTACAATACCATGGCTTATCAATAACACGTCAAAAAACCCAATAGATTATTTGATATGACACTTGTTCATATAACGATATGTTTAATTAATGAATTTAATTAAAATGGAAAAATAAATCGTAACTACTTATGCAAATAAATCTCATCCTTTGATTTGTCTATGCTACTAAAAAATAACATACGTACATATATATGAAAAATAACATTTTAACGAAATTATTAATTATGGAGATTCATCTTCATTTTATCATGTAGATTTTTAATAAATAACATTTAACGAAATTATCAATTATGGAGATTATCTTCATTTTATCATGTAGATTTTTAATATTTAGTATGACACTTGTGCATATGGCATTTTTTTAATTAATGAATTTAATTAAAAGTGCAAAAAATATATAACTACTTTGGAAATAAATATCAGCTTTTCATTTGTTGTGTACTAGTAAGAATTTTGGAAGCCCTTTCCAAAAATGATATGCCTAAATAAATAATACTTTTTTAAAGTAAGTCGAGCAAAGCCAAGGCCAACATCTCCAGGCAATAGCGGCACATTCATAACTCCTTTTCTTGCTTCCTTGCTTTCTCGGCTTTATTGGTATCATTCCGCTACTAACCGTAATGCTGCTATTGGAATCTCCGGCTTGAGCTTATAAATAATAACCTTTCTAAATTCCACCTCTAGTGTGACTAAATATGGGCTTCTGTAATGAGGCACCCGTAGGTCAACAGTAGAGTCTTTTTTGATTGAGTTTCAAAGATAAAAAAGGGGAAGAGGGCTTTCATTCTGATTATGCATCTATGTTATTTGCTTGCCATCTTAGCTGTAGGTTCCTGCTCAACAACAAAAGCATGCTTAATGTCAAAATTCAAATAACATAGATGCATAATCAGAATGAGAGAATGAGGAGCCTCTTCCCCTTTTTATGCTTTGAGAGCCTTGCTCTCACCCGAGCCAAACCAAACTGTGTTGTCCCTCTTGGCCCACGTTGTCCCTCTCTCACTGCGCTGTCATGGGCTCACGCCTAAATAAATAATAATTAGATTAAAATTATCGAAGCCTTATCCCAAAGAAGACACCTCTATTGACATAATAACTCAATTCTTATGAATTTTTTTAATTAGTGAAAAAAACAAAACAAAAGATAACTATTTTGGAAATAAATTTCATTTTATTAAAAATATTCTAAAATATTTTATTGAAGTTAAATCCTACCATATTACTAATAATTATTGATAAATAAATTAAAATTCTAAACTTCTTATTCCAAAATTTTTTATACATTTATAATAAATATATACTATTCTATACTATCTTTATATATACATATAATAAATAAATACCCTCATTGTGTATTTATTTATAATAAATAAATACTATCTTGTATTAATCATCACTATCTTCGTTTAGACAAAATCTTAAGCTGCGTTGTACTAGATTTTGTTGACTATGAGAGAGTTATATATTATTTTAGTTTTTTTCCAAGAAATTGGGATAATTAACATGAATATGAATTTGAGGGATGGGTAGGTAAATTAGTTGATTTGTAGAATTTCTTGTCATCTAATTTTGTATTTATGGGGCTTTTGAATTTTTCTCATGGAAACTGAACCTTTGATCATTTATCGCCCATGCTGAGCTACTGAACCTTTGATAATTTCTAGTTCATGCTGAGCTACTGAGAGCACCAAAAATAAAAAAATACAGGAACAATAATTTTGACAGAGGGGCGTTGGTGGGGTGATGATGAAATTTTTCTTCATTTCACATAACTGCTACCAATGGTAATCTCGATATAGGAAGTTTCATCAAAATTCAGGACTAGGTCACTCACTAATTCTAATCTTAATACCGACGACTGCTTTAAAATTCAAGACTGGGTAGCTTACTCTTGGCTTGGCTTGCAAGGAAAAAAATGAAATCAGAATTGGCATTTTAATTCATTATAAAAGGAAGAACGCTCTAGTGACAAGGGAACTGTGTTAACTCACTCTGGTGTAAAATCTCCCTAGAATGGTTAACAGTGATCTAAAAAATGATATTTGTACTGTCTTTTTATCGATGAAATGAAAAAAGCTAGAGTTTACAAAAAAAACCATTCTTCATTCCTCATCGAAGTCAGTGCATCATCTATTATTAAACCGGAGGAAGCATCAAATTGGAAGGAAGAAAATAAAAGTAGTGAGTTGCAGACATGGAATCATGTTAGCCCTTGCAATACTTGTAAGCCTGTCATATTCTTTACAGGATACTGATTTAAAGAGAAAAAGTGATTGTATGTAATATACGAAGATCTGATTGTTGGTGTACATGCACATAGTTAGCCTTAATTAACTTCAGTTCAACTCTAGTTATTGCATGTGATGCGCACTTGGCTTTAGTCACTTAACAGTTAACTCGAGTGCTTGCATATGATGTGCACTTGAATTTAGTCAGTTAACTCGAGTGCTTACATGTGGTGTGAATTTGGCTTTAGTTAGTTAACTTTAGTGCTTGCATGTGGTGCATGTGCACATTAACAGAACATAAAGCACACTTAGCTTTAGTTAGCTTTAATTATTCATAATTATTGCATGTACAACTAAGCTAAACTTAGTTTCTTTATGTATTGGTTCTCAAACGAATATTGATGAATCAAATTCATTCTCGATTCTATTTTTTCTTTTTCAACTCTCGCAAGTTTGTGCAATTATTCTTTAGCTAGATCTGTATTTGTGCTTTACATTGATGCGTTTGCAAATGTATGTAAGTTGATCATGGGTCAATAACCTATCATTCATATATGTGTTATTTGATTTTAATTGTGCAGTTATAGTGACTAAGTTCCCGTGTAAGAATGCGATGATGTTTACAGTAGACGAATTCCCATTCGGGGCCTAGAAAAAGTGAGAGATACAAGTAACATGTTGGGATTCATCGTAACATAGACCTTTATCATGCAGCTGCGAGGCCTGAAAACCTTAAGAATCTCCATGGTTCGCCTTGATTTCGCTACAGCTATGGGCCTCAATCCCCCTTACACACATATAAAGGCCACCGAAACCATAGTGGTCATTGAGGGTACTCTCTTAGTTGGTTTTATCACCACTGGCAACACTTTGATCTCCACAAAGCTTGAGAAGGGAGTTGTGTTTGTGTTCCCAAAAGGTCTTATGCATTTTTAACAGAACATTGGCTCTATCAACACGGTGGCCATTTCTACACCGAGTAACCCGAATCTAGGAACTCAATAAGTTTCGAAGGCCTTGTTTGGGGTCTCTCCCACTATTGATGCTTCCATTCTTGTGAGAGTTTTCCAAATCATCTCATCTCGTCTGCATCCATCATAATAGATTTGGTATATTAGAGAAATTTTGAGGTCTAAAATATGCCTGAATATTATAAAATAATACTGGAAATAATAAAATAATATTGATTACATCATGAAATTTTAGAGGGAAAAAAGAAAAAAACTATATTTTCATCTCATATTTTCCACTAATCTCCCTAGAGGTTTACTCAAATTTCGAGCAAGAGTGCTTGTTGGATGCATAATTTAATTCATCATCTAAGGAGTACCCATGTTGCATACTTTTGATAGAGCTGTCTACATGAAAAACAAGAAATACATGAAAAAACATGATTACAATCAATTTTTTCATGCATTTCTCATTTTTCGTGTAGCAGGGTCCATCGGAAATATGGAACATGGGTACTATTTGGATGGAGAATTAAATTCTGCATCCAACAAGCACTCCCGCTCGAAATTTAAGTGAAATCATAGGCAGATAAGTTGAAAATACAGTTGAATTTTTATTTTTTATTTTACCCCAAAAATGGTAAATCATCCCCCATGGTTGACATCATCATCTTGAATCCTATTAGTTCTTATAAAGTTGATTTTCTTTGTACATTTTTATTTTGAGGCCCATTTTAGACCTCAAAATTTCTCTAATGTCTCATTCTTCTAGTCATTTAGTTCAATTGAGTTGGTATTTATATAAAAAAATTAAAACCCCTCTCTTACTCTGAGGGTCACAGAGAAATAACTAGTCATTATTATATAATATGTATGGTTTCCCATACCAGATAAATGGAGGGTCAATATTGCAAATCAGTGTTTGTTTGGATTAAGAAATTCAACAACTTTAATTTCATATCATTGTATGTTGAGTTATCAATGGTAGAGTATATTCACAAAGCAAACCACACCAGTATTAAATTTATGGAGTTGAAAAGCCTCCTTATATTGACACCCATATTCACTTTTTGGAGTTGAGAAACCTCCTTAGATTACAATGGCATTACATCAAGTAAATTTTCACAAATATCTAGACTTCTTTGCAATTCGGTTTTTTACAAAAAGATTAGATGAGAAATGAAATTTTTTCATTTGATTATGTTTGGACACATTATGAAATGTTACCTAAACCTCCATTCTGGGAAAAAATATTCACATTTTTCATATACACAAAAATAACTTCTATTGATTAAACTTCTCACATACACAAATATCCATAGAGTTTTGGCTCTTGGCTTCCACACACTCACATTACAATGAGCCAACAACTTACCAAATATGGAATCTTGCAAACTCCAACTAGACTTGACTCAACTCCAGCTAACTTGTTCATGCAAACTCATACTAAATTAGAATTTTCCAAATATAGATTTAACTCGAGCTAACTCAACCTGACTCAACACATTTGCATACGAGATTAATTTTGTATTTCCAAAACTCCCCCTTAATTACGACCATATGACTCAACATAAATCAAAACACGTCTCAACTATTCCTGCTAGGATTACAATATAAATTGACTCACCCATCATCTAAACATGTATGTTGGTCTAAGTCTCAACTAGGCTTACAAAGACTCAAAAATTTTACATTTTTGGATTAATTTTTCATTTCTTCCAAATTCTATACCCTCGAAACTGCTTCATTCTCGATTGCAATTTCTTACTATAATATCCATATTTCTTCACTTGCTATCACTGCAAATTTTCTTTGACTTCTCTTATATTTATTCTGAAAAACAATAGGACATTGTATTTTACAACTTCCTCTTCAAATATTCGTTCAACCATGGAACACTGCCATGACACTTCATCTTCGAACTGTGTTCTTCCCTCTACTTCTTGCACTTCATATTCCTCATCTTCTCTTTACCATATTTCTTGATAGAAAAATATGATCTCTTCTTGACTCCATTGTTGAAATATTATTTTGATGCTTTCTTCTTCATATTTAAAAACTTCCATGTCCTTTCTTGCATCCTTTTATTCATCTTATTTTCTTAGACCAAATCATTGTAGATGTGGATGGAGGAATAAAGACTCGAAGAAAGATCATAAACACAAAAAAAGCAATGAAATTTCCTTGCTCTGCACAATAGAACAAAAAAAATCACTCAAGAAAGTAAGGATCCTCACTAGATAAAGGAAATGAAAGAAGAGATGAACAAAATTAAAAAGAATGGAAGATGGGAGCTAGTACCTCATCCAAAGGATAAGAATTTCATAGGAACCGAGTGGGTGAATAATAAAAAAGTTAATGAAGATGGACAAATCATGAGAAATAAGCCTAGATTGGATTGCAAGGGATACACTCAAATTCAAGGAATTGAATTTGAAAAGACTTTTTCTCTTGCTACTAGACTAGAGGCTATAAGGATGTTTTTACTATTTTCTTGTTCAAGTTTTCAAAGTCGATCAAATGGATGTGAAGTCAACCTTTATAAATGGATATATAAAATAAGAAGTATACATGGAACAACTAGAAGGCTTTTACTTGGCTAAGAATAAATACTTTGTATGCAGATTAAAAAAGGCCATGTATGGATTAAGTCAACCTTGAAGAGATTGGTATGTTGGACTTGATTACTATCTTAAACATTACATATTCAAGAAAGGAATTGCAGGAAGCAATATTTACATGAATATGGAAAAATAAAATTTGTTAATCACACCAGTTTACGTGGATGATCTAATTTTGGGAGCAACAATGATGACATGAGTCACAAATTTTCCCAAGATATGGAAAAATAATTTGAAATGTCGATGATTGGTGAGTTTTATTACTTTATTAGACTTCAAGTGACTCGAACTGAAGTAGGAATGTTCATATCACAAGAAAAATGTCTCAGGTATATGCTTAAGTGATTTGGGATGGAAGAATGTGTTATTGTGAGCACACTTATGACTACATGACGCCAGTTAAGAAAATATGATGAATCTACTATGGTGGATGCTACTCTTTATGGATTAATGATTGGAGGTATTTTATATCTAACAAATTCATGACCAAACATATTGCTGGTAGTAGGAATGGTGGCAAGATTTCAATCACGCCCTCAGGAATCTGATATGCTAGTTGTAAAGAGAATACTCAGATACTTGAAACACACTATTGATTTTGAAATATGGTACCCTAAAAGCACATATATTACCTTGAGTGCATATACTGATGCAGATTAGGAAAGAAGCGTTGATGATCGAAAAAGTATAAGTGGGAATACTTTCTTCTTAGGATACTATTTTGTATCTTGTTTAAACAAGAAACAATCACCTATGTCCCTCTCCACATCTAAAGCCAAGTATATAGGAACAACATATTTTTGTAGAAAAAATATTGTTGATGAAGGAAGCCTTGAAGGATGTCAACATAGAGACAAATGAGCCGATCACCCTCTATTGTGACAATGCCAGTGTAATCAACCTCCCAAAGAATCCAGTCATGCATTCAAAGACAAAACAGATCCCAATCAAGAACCACTTTCTCTGAGAACAGGTTGTAGAGAACAACATCAAAATGGAGTATGTCAACACTAAGGAATAAATTGCAGTTATCTTCATAAAAACCATATGAACCATAAACTGTCACAAAGATTCCATTGGACAATTCATCACAAAAGATCTGATGATATTATATTAAAAATTTGAAATTCTACACTACTACAATTTTAATAGATTTATGGATTTACAGATTTACTATTAATATTGCATGCACAAAAATGAAAATTATATAGCAAAATAGAGAAAGAAAAAATAAAAGCACACTCACACACACACATATTTGATGTAATATATGCTTTGGGAAACCCTTTTGGGAGAAAACCCAGCTGGAAGGTGAGGCTGCTTTGCTCTATTTCTATGAATGGAAATATTGTTGCGAGTACATAATAGTATGGCCTATATCTTGTGGGTTGCTACAATGCATAAATCCTCTCTGTGTGTTCTGCCCCTATCCCTCTTAGCGATTTTTTCTCAGATATGGAAAAATTGCACTTGAAAGAATGGTATCCATTTTCCTCCTAGTGGCTTAGTTATAACACAACCCGATAGCTTACTAGTGGTTAGGTTTGACTACCTCAACTCTTAACCAAAGTTACAGTATTGACTCTTCTAAAGTCTTCTACATCATAATAATGTGGCTAGCCCATTTTTTCATGAATAATGGGGGCTGATATGGCATCCTTTTGAATTATGGTGGTGAAAACAGGAAAGTCAACTTTTGAGTCACATAACTTTCATATACAAACTCTGATTGACACACTTATTGTTATTGAAAAGGTATCTATGTGTAGAATAACATGAAAAATTTCAGCACTAAAGAAACAAATTTTTACCCCCAAAAAGTATCATTTGATGCCTCAAAATGCTCTGGGAAGGTTTCAGACCCTATTTTTCCGAACCGGGTCCTAGTTGTAAAAACATCCCCATGAGATGATTCCTCAACTTTTTACTCTCTACAAGCATTGAGATGGATCAAAAAAAATATAAAAATCCAATTTGGATCACCCTGCCTCAATAAGAATTTGAATATCTTCAGTAAAATGTCGGCCTTGGGACATAGCTACAATAGACTTGAACTTATGGTGGATTTTGACCATACTTGAAGCCATTTCTAAGGCAAAGTTTGAAGCAATCTTGAGCAAATTTTGGAATAATTTTTATAGCAAGCCTTTGAGAATTTTTTTGACTATTTGATTAATCTTATTTGAAGGACATTTGGAAAAATTAGTAGACTATATGGTGTACCTATGCAGACCTTTAAAGCCTCTCCTTTTTGGATCTACTTGATAAGTATCGAAGAATTTTTTAGCAACATATGAAAACATTGTTGGAGCATTGTTGAAAGCATATCTAGAGCATTGTTGAACACATTTTGAACTAAGACTTGAATCCATTGAAGTAGACTTTAGTAGACTTGTTGTAGCAATCTTTAGAGGAATTTTTGTGCAAACCTTGTAAAGCACCTTGGAGCAGTTTGTGGAAAGATTATTGTAGTAGGTTCGAAGTCCTTTTGATGGTGTTTTAAAGTATTCTTTAGACTTTGAAGTTTTGAAGTAGTGTTGGGTTGGAGCTTGATTGAGGATTGGAGTCGTTTTACGAGGTTGGAGCCTTGTGAGATACCAGGTTGGAGCCTGGATTTTTTGTGAGGATTGGATTCCTCATGGTAAGCTTGGAGCCTTGAAGAATTTAAAGTTATTGTTGTATAGATTGGAGCCTAAATTTTGTTGTAAAGGAGGATTGTAGTCCTCACCATATTATTAATAAAATTCTCCTTTGTTTCTTTTTGTTTCATTTGTTCTAGTCTAATTTGTGAAAAAATATTGAATGACATAATTTAACAATTGAAAGAAATATTGATTCATCCCCTCTTAGTATTTCCAACATGTTCACGACAACTATAGTTTCTTCTTCAAAATAGATGGATTTTCAAACCCTCAATGGAATTTATTTACATTTTCTTTGGACCAAATGAACATACCCACATGGAGTCTTCAATTGTTAACCTTGAGGATTTTGGCTCTAATGCCAATATGATAGAAGGATGAAGGAGAATATCATTAAATAACACACTTAAACGTGAGCTAGTACTCAATTAATTGCTTTCAATTGCTCAAAGGTACATTATTATAAAGACTCGAAATTGCTAAGAATAGCTATGCTAATCTTTGGCTCATACACATCACTATCAACTAACTGACACATAGTTGATAACTAAATTTAGCTTTCTAAAAAAACTTGAACTAATAAATAATTGTACCTAACTTATCTTAACTCATGCACGCCTGTATGTGGGAGTAATTATCTACAACAAAAAGTAACCTAAGAAGGACAAAACATATTATATTAGACATCCTTAACAATAAGGAGATTGGGCCCTGATTTGGTGACTCACAAGGAGTACACTGAAGAGATAAAACCATGTTTGGGTGGAAAGAATCCCATGCTTAGATGCTTGACATTGGAACTAGAAAGAGAAAAAAATGCCAACAAACTATGCCAAAAGGCTTGTGGTAAGAAATGAAAGGAAAAGAAAAGCTTGTGTTGACTAATAAATATTTCATTTCTCCATTAAAAAAGTGAGTAAGAATAATAATATAGGAGTTCTAAAAAATCATTATTAAAAGTTTATTAACATTATTTGTTTTTAATTAAGTTTTAAATTCTATTTCTTATCTCACCATTTTTAACATTAAGATCTTCCATTTATTTTTTGTTTTTAATTAACAATATTAAATATTATTTTTTATTTTTAAACATATTACATGAATCTACATTTTCTTGTATTTTTGAATTTTTAAATAACAATGTGAAACATTATATATCATTTTTGGGATTTTTGAATAGTCCACTTAGCACTGAAATGAATCACATAGCGTCAATCATCACTTCCAGGGCTTGCACCCGGTAACCAAGACTTCCTGGGAGGTCACCCATCTCAGAACTCCTCTGGATCAAGCACGCTTAACTGTGGAGTTTTCCCCACAATCAAGCCCACTTACCTTGCTACCCCATTTTCAAATAGGGTAGCAAATGGGATAACAAGCTGAGCTTAAGAGAAAAATATCTTTTTAAATAATGTAAAATAAATTAACAATTCAAAATTTGACAATATATGGTAATCACCATATACTAATTAAATTTAACAATATATGAAAATCACCATATACTAACTATTTATTTTGAATGATTAAGTATTGAATTTGGAATTGTATTGTACCTGAAACATTGTATATTTTTTATTTAAAAAAACAATGTAAAACATATTATACGAAGCTAGACTTTTTCATTCTTAAGAAACAAGGTAAAACACCTTACCCGAAGGTAGAATTTTTAAATTTTTGATAAAAATGTGTTACTTGAAACATGAAAGTCCCGGGGAATGTGGAAAGAAACACCAAACTAACCATTTTCTCAAATTCTCATGATATTTTTATTTATATATATGTTTTAGTCGTTGAAAGAAGGTTATCCTATTAAACGAGTATCTGTTAAACCAGTGTCTATTAGCAGTTTTACATTAGGGTGCAAAGGGCACTTGCATTAACCGAAGGGCTAACTATAAAAACATGGAGAGATGATTTAAAAAAAAAGTAGTGTGGAATTTTTTATTAGGGATGACCGAGTAAAAAGTATATGGAATTTTCATGACCTCATCGAAATATCTAAATCTTAATTGTATTAATAAAAGCAATTATCTCGCAATAAATTTCTTTCTAGAGTGTTAGTAAAAAAAATAAGATGTTCACTAAACAAATCAATCATGGCTAGGTGTAAAGAGGCTAGGTGTAAAGAGATCAAAAGAGTTTTTGATTGAGTAACAAATTTAAAATATTTGAGTTGTGAATCTTTCCACAGTCAGATACATAATGTAGATTATAGTTTTTAGAATCACGTGTGAATCTTTCCAATCTGCTATTTCCGAGCACTCTCATTGTTCTAAACCTTTTATTAGTTTTGAAAAATCCAAAATCTTTGCTTTTGATCCATTTCATTCCAGTTGAGCCATTCGGGAAGCCCTCTAAATCCAAAAGCATCCTAATAACTTTAGCAATGATGATGGTTATCAATTAAGTCATTCCTGGAAACTTGTCTACTTTCTTTCTTCTAAAAGATCTACCTCTAACCATAGTTCTAATCCATCCTAACCATCCAGGGTCCACTTCCTTTCTTCTAAAAGACCTACCTCTAATCATAGTTCTAATCCATTCTAACCATCCTTAGCCTATTGCAGGGCCTCCCTCCTCTTAGCATTTTCCTCTTTCCTCCTTATTCTTTAATCATTTTAATTTTGACCTTTAATTTACATTATTTCTAGTTTCAAATCTCCAATCAAATCGCCATAATAGTTATCTACCTCACGCTCCCTTACATTGATTTTAATACCTATATTCTATATTCAAAATTCAATATTTGGATTCTATTCTTATTAATATTATCAAATTAATTTAATTTCTACATTAATATTGAAATTAAAAATAAAACAAAATTCTGTTCATTATTTCCATCTTCAAATCCCTAATTTACCTAATTAAATTACTGGATTCTACATTAATATTTAAATTAAAAATAAAACAAAATTCTATTCATTATTTCCATCTTCAAATCCCTAATCAACCTAATTAAATTACTCAATCCTAATAAAATTATAATTCTCCGTTTGTGTGCCCCTTCAATAATTTTAATCTTTTCATCGTTATTTTCTATAATTAAATTAATCAAAATTTTTGAATATATCTCCTAAATAATTATTTTCAAATTAATTTTATAATTTAAATGATTTTTAACATAATATAACCATCTTATTCTCCAACTGCTAATTAAAATTAATTAATTTTTAATTCAATAAGTTCCTTTATTAATAATATATTATTTATTTAATCTTTTATAATTTCTCTGTGCTAATTTTGAATCCTATCACCTTAGTTGAATTTAATAGTTAAAATTCATTCTTATTTATAATTCATTCTTATTTATACTTTAGGGTCCGCACTCTTCTTATCTTAAACTCAGCTTTGAGTGAAATGTTTAATCTTCCTATCTTAAACTCAACTTCCCTCTTGAAAATAAGTGAAATGTTCACCTTAATCTTAAAACTCTTCATTCATATTACACAGAAATCCAAAAACTCTAATCTACCCAATATAAAATATATTTGCTTACTTGATTGATAATTGAGACTATTCTACATTAATTGATTTTTTTATATTCTTTAGACTGTCACAGTAATGTGCGGCAGAAGGGGTTCGGTGGATCATACATTACTTGAGCTTTTTATATGTTTGAGACTCTAACAAGCCAGAAATATGGCAGAGTCATATGCGGCAGAAGCGGTTCGGTGGATCATACATTACTTGACCTTTTTATATTCTTGAGACTCTTACCCACCAAAGTTCTGACACAGTCATATGCGGCCGAAGGTGTTCGTACTGTTTGGTGGATCGACCTGGAGCACTGGATGAGTATCTTTATGGTTCCCGGGCTTCAATTTACAACTTATAAAAAATAAAACCTTTTAGGCGTGTTATAAAAAGGGAGAAACGCTCTTCATTCTTCATCAAAATCAAATTCAAATTCAGTCCGTGTCTCTTATTTTCGAATCGAAGAAACCAAAAATAGTGAGCTAGTACAGCCATGAAATGCTTTCCGGCGTTAGCACTTGCAGTACTAGTGATGTTATCATACACAAATAGTATTGTTATTGTGCGTGCAAGTGATGCAGATCCTTTACAAGACTTTTGCGTTGCTGATTTGAAAAGCAAAGGTAATGTATCCACGCTGTAATAATGTGCGTTTGCGAACGTCTGTAAGCTGATCACGGGTCAATAACATTCTATATATATATATATATATTTTGTTTGATTTGAATTGTGCAGTTATTGTGAACGGATTTCCATGTAAGAATACGATGACGGTTACAGAAAACGACTTCCGGTTGACGGGCCTTGATAAAGCAGGAAATACGAGTAACCAGTTGGGATTCGCCGTAACGCGAGCCTTTGTAACGCAGCTACCAGGCTTAAACACCTTGGGAATTTCCATTGTTCGGCTGGATTACGCTGCTCCTCTCGGCCTCAATCCCCCTCACACACATCCGCGGGCCACCGAAATCTTGGCCATCTCTGGACTGAACAGCAAGAATCCAGGAACTCAGCAGGTTGCGCCGGCATTGTTCGGAGCCTCACCCCCTGTTGCTGCCTCTGTTCTGGCCAGAGCTTTCCAGATCGATGGCCATCTCGTCCAAAGTCTCCGACGCAAGTTCACATCATCTTGATCTTGATCTTGATCTAGATTCGTTGTTTTCTTCCTTCCAGTCGCTCAGAATTTATATAGTTAAATAAAATTAAACTCCCGATCTTATTCTCTGAGTGAGAATAATAGCAGCTAGAGAAATTCCGATATGTATCCTCGTCCATATCAATATATAAAAAAAAGTTCAATATTTTCAAATCTCACACTGCGTTTGATGCACGACTGACAAGAATCGGAAAGAGGTATCGGTGTTTATTTGGATTGTGAAATTTCTCATGTTAATCAAATCATTTTTCAACTCTGCAGAGGAAGACTGGGGAATCAATCGAACAAAGAGAAAAACATCATTTTATAAAAATTCACCGTCGAAACTGCAGGAAGGAGTTTGATACACTGCGTATTACCAAATTATTACAGAGGTTATAAAAATAATTGAAGTAATTACATTGATAAATGTTTATATCATATGTACTATACGTTAACGATTTAATATTTAAGAATACTTTTCTTAACTTATATGTACTATAGGTTAACGATTTAATATATAAGAAAACTTTTGTTAACTTATTTGCAATTTTTTAAAAAGTTATACAAGGAAAGAATAATTTTTTTATTATTGAAAGTTTATTAAGAGTTTTGGAAATGCCACCATAACATTCACTTAGAAAATTATATTTGGTCAAACTTGCGGGGATTGAAAAGAGAGAATATTGTGTCTTATAGGTCAAAATTTTGGTGTTAGAAGAGTTGATATTGGATAGATATATATGAAGAAAGATCATCTAGAAGAATCAACCCTAGAGCAAGGTTTTAAAAGACCGCAATTGAGAAGGCAATGGCACTACCTCCATTGAATGGACGAAATTGATACTAAGGACAAAAACATATAAGGTATATGAAAACAATATGAATCCTTCAAGAGTAGTAGAGTATTTTTTTCATGAAGCATCGAAGTGGTAGAGAAGTATTGAAAATTATACTGCAAAAAACATCACATGGGAAGTATTTAAAAAAATATTATCTTGAATTGATGGATTAAGGATACAAAAATGAAGAGTTCGTGGTGGTAGATCATTTGTCAATTTCCATGTTATGAAGTATTAGATAAATTATAAGATTGAAGTTTCAAATCCCCTATGGGTCCAGCCAACACAAAAAAAAGGATACAAAATTGGAGGATATGCATAAAATTTAAGATGAATTAGAGCAAGTGAAATAGGGGATCAAGAAGAAGGGAAAAGAGTTATCTCAGATACGAAATATTAATAAATAAATCACTAAGGAGATTGAAAACTTAAAACAAGATTAGCAAGGATAATTGGAAAATAAAATGACTTGAGGGAAAAAATTAAAAAATGAGTATGAAAAACAATATATATATATATATATATATATATATATATATATATATATATATATATATATATATATATATATATATATATATATATATATATATATATATATATATATATATATATTACACAATAATAATAGAAAGCTAGTAAATGATGTTAATATATTAAAAGATGAAATGAAGAATTCTCAATGTCAAGAAGAAACAATGATCCTAGATGAAAAGACTACCAAAAGACTTGAAGAGTAAAATTGTAAAAAGACTTATGATCCATAAACTGTTGTTGATATTCTACTAGATAGTTCGTTACAAAAAATCGTATATCTATATTTAAAAATATGAAATCTGCACTACTATGGTTTTATTTCTCTTCGGAATTATAAATATGTAGATTACTATTAATTGTGTATGCATGCAAATTAAAATTGTGCAGAAAATATAGAACATTGAAATAAAAACTCACAAGCCACAATTTGACAAAAGATATGACCTGGGAAACCCTTTCAGGAAAAAATTTTTTTTGGAAGGTGAGGTTATTATGCTCTCTTTATTTGAATAGAAAATGGTTGTGAGTACTAAGAAGTATGGCTTGTGGTCTGTGGGCTACTTAAATGGACAAATCCTCTCTGTGTGCTCTATCTCCTATTATCTCCTATTACTATTATCTATATTTTCCCATCTATGGAACAAATGCACTCAAAAGAGTGTAATCCCTTTTCCTCCTAGTGGTTTGGTTAAAACAAAACTTGATAGCCTTCTAGTGGTTAGGTTTTACTACGTGAACTCTTCACCAAAGTTACAATATGGACTCTTCTAGAATATTATTCATTATAATCAGGTGGACAACCACTTTTCCATGAATAATGGTGGTTGATGTGGCATCCTGTCAAATTATGGTGGTGAAAACAAGAAACTCAACTTTTGAGTGGCATAACTTTTTCATATAGACTCCGATTGACATGATTATTGTATCGTTAGAAATGTCTCGATGTATAATATGGAGAAAATGTGTGGCACTAAATATTGAAATTTACTGTGATTGATATTTACCCCAAAAAAATTTCTTTCAATTCCTCAAAATGATTCTGGAAGGTTTCAAACCCCAATTTTCCAACTTGGGTATTTCTAGTAAAAATGGTCCTTTGAGCTAATTCCTCCACTTTTTCCATTCTAAAAGCATCGAGATGGATGAAAAATAATATAATGCTCTAATTCGGATCACACCTCCCCATTTTTCATGGATTTTGGTCCCCAAAAGCTTATACTAAATTAGGTGAGGAAATTCCCCCCCCCCCACCATCTCTTGGGTGTAAAATTTATCTCTTCCTGGAAGTTGTCGTTTCGATCCAATATGCCAAATTTCATGCTTTCCTTGTCTCATAGTTATGGACCTATTCTGCAAAATTGTATCTTCTATCAACTTTAGCTGAGAAACTGGTGTCAAATCCTCCACAAAAGGCATCACTTGTTCCTCTTCCTCATCTAACATTGAAGGCTCATAAAATTTCAAATTCTCTACATTCACGACTGAGTAAATGAAAATGTATGGTGGTAGACTAAGCCGATATGAATTATCACCCACCTTTCCCAGTATCTTGAAGGGACCATACCACAGAGCCTTGATATTCTTACAAGGACCCTATAGCCTCTCCTTGTTCCATTGCAACCATACTCTATCTCCCACCTTGTACGATTTCTTTATATTATGTTGATAATATTTGGCCTTATATTTTTCTTGCGACTTATGTAGCGTCTCTTATACTTGTATACGAGTTTTACCATTCTTCTCTACAATTTTTTCAACCCTCAAGGTGTCCACTTTAAGACTTTCCCTCTCTCCTCCTTACTTCCTATTTGTAATATCCAAAGGTGAAGGCATCAAACCAAAACAAGTTTCAAATAGGGAATTACTAGTAGAAGTGTGGAGTGATCTATTATAAGAGTGTTGTATATATACTAAATTTTCATCCTAGGTCTTTGGATGCTTCTAATTATAACCGCTCAAAATATGCACAAAAGTCTTGTTGATTATTTTTGGCTTCCCATCTATCTATGGATGAAGTGTTGTGGACCTATTCAACTTGGTGTCCATCTTTTCCCACGATGTATTCCAAAATTCCCTGAGACATCTCATGTCCCTTTTTGAAATGATGCACCTTGGTATACCAAAGTGCCCCTAGACCTATCCAAAGAATAAGTTTGTTACTTATTTCCCACTTATGGCCTTTCTATAGGGCATCAAAACACACATATTGTTGAACCTGTCAACTATCACAAATATGTATTCATGTTCCTTCTTGGTTTTTGGTAAGCCTCCCACGAATTCCATGGAAATTATTTTGCAAGGATAAGTGGGTACATGTAAGGATGTTATAGACCCTATTTCCTATTACTAGGCTTGCTAGTACAACAAATAATGCATTTTCTTATGAACCTAGATACATGTTATTTCATCCTAGGCCAATACACATACCTTTCCAAGTTTCACATTGTCTTCCCTACACCAAATTTCCATGCAACCTTGGAGGTATGAGCCTCTCTAATTTTTTGCAATCGCACACCTTTAGGAACACATAACTTATCCAACTTGTAGAGTAACCCATCCTCAAGATGGTAGTAAATGATGTGCCACCATCTTGCACATGACTATAACAATGGAACTATTGAAACACCTCCTTGAAGTCCTCATCCTTTTAATATGCCTCTCTATATGCATCATGGGTGACTGGCTCCATGTGCATGAGTTCCCAAAGTTTTGATCCTTGATGTGGGTGGCCTTGAAAGCATGTTGGTAAACTTGTATTTGTTTCCCTTCTTGCACTTAATCACTAAATGAAAGTGTTGTAGAAACCCCATCTTGTTAGAAAATAATTAACTAAGCAATGGGATACATAAAATATTGCGGAAACACAAGTACATAAATGCATAAAACAAGAGAGACACAGATATACGTGGTTCACCCAATTTGGGCTATGTCCATGGAGAAACAACCAGTCCTTCCTTTTATATTATCCAGCAAAATGAAGAGATGCAACCTACAACCGTGATCCATTGTAATTTCCTCTTCGATCTGAGTCAAGCTCCTCTCTCTTTCTCGCTTAGAATAATCAAGTAAATTTGTAACAAAATTCCCTCGTATAAACTGAGGGGTTTCCTTCTAGGGAAAAAAACCCCTAAATTAAACATAACTTCTACAGTTAGATCATCTGCCTAATGAACGACCCAGATTGAATATGAAATTACAATATTTTACAAGGAATTTTTTTCATATATTTTTTTCTTCGGGGTGGATTCCCCTGAATCCCCACCAGGGGGGCTCCAAACATGTAGTCACTCCCCCTTGGACACCCTAGGCAGCAATAGTGAGGGGGAAGCCACCCAAACCACTCAGCCAGGGATTGGAATTCAAATGCAGTTGAAACAAGACTTTTGAATCAGGAATATAATCAGGCTCCACATCCAACACATCCACTTCTAATGCCTACTATATTGTAGCTTACTCTAGGTCTGCAAGGTATTATAGTGGTTGGTGATCTGCGTGGATCACTATCTCCATTCCAATCAGATAATGCTTCCTCTTCTTCACAACTTGTACTAGGTTGTAGAGCTCCTTATTTTAGGTAGGGTAGTTAAGAACTACATCATGAAATACTTCAAAATGGTAGCATACAATACTTCCTCCCTGCATCAAGACCGATCCCATTACTAAATATTGACATTTTTTTTTTACAGTTCTTTGACATTCTTGTGATAAGGTTTCGTTGCTATAACGACAAAAGGAGATTTCATAAAATGCCATTTTTGATGAAGTCTCACATTCGACCCCTTCTGGTTCATTGAATTCTGACAGGAGTCATTGTCGAAGTGCTGACACCAGTTTGTCACAAACACTTTTACATAATTTCCCATGGTTGTGACATTGTTGCCTTTGGAAATGAAGTCCCAAAATGATGGGCCTAACAATTTTTTTAAAAGATATTGTTACAAAACTGTCATGGTTATGATGTTGCTATCATCAGAACCTGCATTACAATACCAATGGTGTTGTCATTTTTTTCAAAAGATATTGCGATAAACTCACCATGGTTTCGACGTAGCACCATTAAATGTGTTGACTCAAGACAAACATGCTCACAATTTTTTTTTTCTAATATATTGCGATGAACCCGCAATTGTTGCGATTACATTTATATGGAAATGACATCAGAATACTAAGGATATTGTCATTTAAAAATAAATAAATTTGGTGCTTAGAATTTCCATAACTCCTATAATCCCATCCTTACAATTTTTATAATGCCCATGATGAGACATTTGAATTTCCATCCCCATATTTCCTGTTAATGGTTATAACCTTAAAATGGCTAGCATTGTTTTGTCATCATCATCTCAAAATGACTTTGCAGAGGAAAATTTACCATGTCTATCATCATCACTTCACAACATCTCATAGATGATCCCTTCTACATATTATATGCATGAATTTCTGGCATGCCATCCTCTCTACCTATCCCATGAATGAATGTGACAACAAGTGAATAAAAGACAATTTCTAAGCAGAGGATAATTTCTAGTTCGTCCTCCTCCCTCCACCACATAGCTAGCGATTTCTCAATTTTCCACTTCCAACATTCTATTCCCGAAATTCATTGGCAAATAATTTTATCGATAGCCATGCCACACCTAGAAGTTAAATAAATTACACTACTAAATTAATGAAATATACACTTTTTTATTCTATAGTCCAATAACAAACAACATAAAGTTAATTGAGTTTAGTTGTGTATATAAAAATTTCTTTGACTTCCAGGTGTGTTGTGACTATCAATAGAATTAACTACCAAAATGAATTTCCAAAATAGAATGTTGGAAGTGGAAAATTAGGCAATCATTGGATATGGAGTGGGTGGAGGAGGACGAACTGATAGTGATCCATTTCTTATCAATTTTCATTTATTCACCTAATGTCACTATCAATAGGTAGAGGGGATGACCTACCAGAAATTCAAGCATATAAGGTGTAGAAGGGTCATATGTAAGATAGTGTGAAACGATGATGACAAGCATGATAAATTTTCATATACCAGGTCATTTTGAGATGATGATGAAAAAATAGTGCTAGCCCATTCAAGGTTATAATAATTGATGTGTTCCTTCAACCAATTAACTGATTATTCACTCATAAATAATTCATGCATGTCAGTTATGAGAAAGATTGAGTCGAGATTGGAGTTCAAGGGAAGTGTACCGACAATTGTATAATTATCTGAATTGTACAGGTGGTGGATGCAGTCAGAGTAAGGCCCCTAATGTATTTCTTAGTATGGATTGAGAATTTCCATAATTAATAGGGCCTAATTACCCAAGGAAACTATGCAAGGAAATAGGGATCCTGGAGGGACAAAAATTAGTTAAGTATTGAACGAGGCTTGTCTAGGAATCATTGAGACATATAGAGATAGTGAAATTGTTTCTCAGCTTAGAGAAAATAATTGTAATCTTATAATATTATTTGGCTTATGCAATATACAGATAGCGAGTTTTTTAGCTGAGGATTTCCCTAGGAAAATCTTTGTGTTGTGCGATTGAAATTCTTTCTCTTTCATGTTTTTTTATTTCAATATCTAAATTGGCTTCTGCAATTCATAGAGTAGATTCAAGTATACTGTTTTAGCATATTAACATGATCAATTGAATCTACATGGATTTTCTACATGGCTTCAGAGTAGGAATCACTTTAGAAGAGTATAATACGATCTGGTTCTATGCAGGTGAATCGAATTTGCAGATCTATTCTTCAGGACCAGTAGTAGGATCATGATGTATTTCTCTTTTTTGAGACTCAAATATGCCCTTTAGGGTAGTTTGAATTACATAGCTCAGATAGACATGATGGAAGAAGTGTTGGAAGACAATAGGCTGAAGGAATTCATAGAAAGTGATAGTCCTAAGCCTGCAACAACATATGCTCAAAATATGGTGCCATGGAAGAAGAATGTAAAGAAGGCAAGAAGGATTATGTTAGAAGGATTTCAAGATCATATTGTCTCAAAACTCCATGGAAGGGAAACTCCATATGATATGTGGAATTACTTAACAAATTTGTTTCAGAACAACAGTGACGACAGGAAGCTAGCACTGAAAGAGAAATTTAGAAAAATCAAGATGGAGAAAGGAGACACAATACCAAAATATTTGACCAAGTTCACTCAGTGTCGGGATACGCTTGGAAGTGTTGGTGTTAGAGTTGACCAGGATGATCTCATGAGCCTATCACTTCTAGGCCTTCCCAAGAGCTGGCACAACTACAAGGATACGGTGAATGGGAGGGAGGAGCTACTAGAGTGGGAGAATTTGTGGTCCAACTTGGTAAAAGAAGAAATTCAGCAAAACACTTGAGATGGGGTGTCACGTGCCTACCATGGGGTTGAGCACGTGACTGCCTCATGCTAGTTGCAACGTATATATTGGCATGAGCGGTGGAAAGAGTTTAATGGCGAGAAGGACATTGTCAATGGTTTGTAGTCAGAACTATGGGAGAATGGAGGCGGAGGCGATGGGGGTGTAGTATCCCGAGGGAGGGAGGTACCACGTATGTCCATGTTTGCTCGAGTGAGTAGTTATTAGTGATGAAGATTGGAGGGGAGATGTTACCAGAGGTAGCAGAGGCTTGAATGATATTCTTTGTGTGTGGAGGGGAATGGTTTGAATTGTTTCAGTCCAGTCTAGTTGTGTGTCCGAGCTGAGAGGTGGAGGGGTCCCCGGTGCTGTGCAGGTTGTCGTGACTAGGGTCCATTGGTGTTCCCTTCTGGAAGAGACTATAGTGGCCCACCCATTTCAGGTTCATTGCTATGTATGTTTTGGAAAAGACAGTGGCACACAACGACGACTAGAGGAGGAAATACCCCTCATCTGTTCCAGTCGGAGAATTGGGTGACAGACTCGATTGGGAAGCCATGTTATTTGCGGAAAATGATGACAATGATGCTAATGCCATTTCAAAAATGGATGTTGAGCTGGTTAATTTGCTGTGTCTTAAGTACGGAGGGGGGGTTGAGGTGCACCCTGTTTGGGTGTCAAGGATCCTCCTGGACCGTTTGATGCGTGAGAGGAGGAGAATTGGGAAAGTTATCAAGGAAAATCTCAGCAGCATCAGGAATGTGCTGGACAAAAGCCTTAGTAAAATGTAGGATATCTTGGATATGACAGGATATTTCGACATTTTGCAACCTGTCAGTGTGCTCTCGCAGGAAACCACCTGGGATGGGGAATACAGGGAGGACATGAAAAATTCTGAGTCGGAAAGCCTGGGAGGGGAGGACTAGGGCTGAGACTCATCAGGTGCCTCGGCTCTTTTGTGCTTTGTTAATCTAATGTGTGATTGTATCCCAGTAAGGTTTATGGTGCATAGCCTTAGCAGGTTTAGTTCGTTACAAGTTGGAGTTCTAGCTCTTTTACCTTTGTTAGGGGCCATCAGACTAGAGTTTCCTCCAGTTTCCTAGTATGGGTGGAGATTGTTTTGTAATTTTGGGCACTCTCGGTCTGGTTTTTGGCATGCCAGTAGACCACTGTATGTACTTATTTAATTAGTTAATAGAAGGAGGCCTATATTTGCTGACAAAAAAAAAGTGAATGCACTTATCTTAAATAAACACAAACTATTTTTGAACTAAGAACATGCCTCCCAAAATTAGCCATTGTTGTTCTAGGTCTCTCAATAACATTCTACCCCATATTTGGGGCTATAATACCAAAAGGGATAAGAGTAGCATTCTGAATCCATGCCCATTACACTCTAGCACACAATTACCCACTTGATAAAATCACCATTCTAATCGCTAGCTTTATTTTTCCCCTCAACCCACATAACCCAAGAGTGGATTCCCCCTTCTTTACCACTATGTTCCCTTGTGTTAAGTCCATCTTCCAAGGTTCCACTCCACAAGGAAATATCAATGTTGGGACACCAAGGATAGTTCTATGGAACTTTTACACTAGTTTCACATACAAATAATCTCTTTGTCATGCTTCTCTTTCTCACCCAAAATATCCATAGGAATATGGTAACATTCCATGAAATAATGTAATGGATAGAATGAATGGGAGAGTGAACGAATTCCTAACCTTGTTTTCCTAAAGCTAATACATTTTCATGCTTGTAACATACCACTTGGCACAAAAAAATCCTTTTCCCAATTACTTGGCATAATTCCTCCAAGGTTGAGCTTTCTCTAAGGTTAAGGTACTATAGAATATAATAAAAATATTGTTTTCTCTATTGACTTTGTCTTTGTCTCCAGTGGCCCCCCTCATCCCCCTCTTATTCCCGTTTTGTGGAGTCACTACACCCAATACTCTTTTCATCCATTTTGTCACATTTCAAATGGTGTTAGTTTATTATTTTTATTTGTATACATTATTTATAGTGTAAAATTTTTTCCTTGGCCATATGAGCCAACTCAAAAACATGTATGGAGTTATGTAAAATTATATTACAAAATGAAAGGTGTTACATATATGTTGACATATAATATCAGTATATTGAATAGCATATATAACAACATATTATGTTCCTACATATAATAATGTATCTATTGACATATTATATTGGTATATATATGATTTAGTGTATATATTAGTATTTATACTGATATGTTAATGAAAGGAGAAGGTGAGGGATCGATGGAAAGAGAAGGGAAGGAAAGGGGGAGTCTAATATCCAAGAGGGAGGAGAGAGTATGAGACTCATGGGTGTCGAAGGAGAAAGGATAAACATATACCAAGTCAAAACGAGGAGTCGAAAGTGGGGGGAGGAATGTATTGGAAAGTGAAACCAGTGTAGGAAATGAAAAAATACTAGTGCAAGAAGCAAAACTTGAAGATGCAAGTATTTTTTAAGATGCATATATGTTTTAATTACATATTCATTTTTTTATCAATAATAATAATTATAATTTTAAATAAAGTTGTAATTTAATTCATTCCTATAATTTTTTAAATTTTATAAACTATGATTTAGTGTTTTTATTCTTATTGTGAATTAATGCTTATTGACATTTACTAGCCATTTAATTTATATGGATGCCTTATTTTGGATAATAGTTGTTAGAGCACATGTTTATGCATGTCTCCCTTTACAATTTCGTTCTAACACGTAAAACACAATTCATTGATAACCAATATAAGATAACTTGACCATTATCTTGTTATATTTGATGGTTCCTTCATTTTCCCTTATTCATCATTATGTCTTTTTATATTGGAATATTAAAATTGTATTTTCAATTCATTTTTTAATAAAACAACTTAAAAGATAAAGTAAAATAGGTTCTACGAGTGACACAAAGGAGGGAGGTTGTTTAGTCAATTTAATGTCTTAAATTTCTATCATAATTTATCAACAGAGGTTAGCAATTTGATGAAGTGTGGTGCACTATATATTCTTAGTTAACCTTCTTTCTTATTTCGTTGTGTTTGTTTTTATATTGTTTTGGGGTTTTTTTTCTTTATGTTCAAAAAGAATTAATCTAAGAAATGAAAACTATGAAATATGTAAATGTTAATGATTAACTAAATCCAATGAATTTTTAATGTTGAAAACTAGTTTTGAAAGAAGGAAGAAAAGGAAATGTTCTTTAAATATTTTAAATTGCATAAGAATAAATCAAACTTTGAATGGTTAAAATCTGATCTAAAAACATAGCATTTATTCTAATGAATTTGATCTTATGGAGTTAAAGCTAAATTCTATTCTATTTTAATCTAATTCTACTCCATGGATTGGAAGCATAAATCCTAAGATTTAAGAATTGAAATGACAATGCTAATCTAAATAGAAAGAGAATTCAAAGCAATTGAAAGGAAACTGCATGACCAAATACTTCAGCTATCATTCAATTGGAAAATGACAAGGTCACCTTCTTGAGATGATTAAGCACATGATTATACATTTTAATTGTAAACTTAATCTAAGAAAGAAATTAAAAAGAATATAAAAAGGAAACTAAACTACTGTATGACCAAATACTCAAATATCATTCAATTTTGGAAAATGACAAAGTCATATTCTTGATATGATTTAACAAGCACATGATTACACATTTAAACTTAATCTAGGAAAGCAATTAAAAAGCATGTAAAAAGGAAACTAAACTACTGTATGACCAAATACTCAAATATCATTCAATTTTGGAAAATGACAAAGTCATCTTCTTGAGATGATTTAACAAGCATATGATTATACATTTAATTGAAAATTTAATCTAGGAAAGCGTTATACAAATATGTAAAAGAAAACTAAGATAATTGTATGCTCCAATGCTTTAAACACAATCCAATTTGGAAAATAGAAAAAGCTACTTTCTTGAGATGATTTGACAAGCATAATATTACATAGTTAATTTAAAACTAATTCTAAGAAATCATTCATGAATTTAATATATGAAACAGTAAGCAATTTAATCTAAGAATCAACTGCAAAGAAATGCAAATCTAACTACGAATTGACAAAACAAAGCTAATAAAATTTAAACTAAAAACAACTAATCAAACCTCCTTTATGTGTAGGGGCCCTCTGCAACAGAACGAGTTGAAATCCTAACAGACTATGCGCACATCAAGAAGGATGTGTCAAAAACTGACATGGTATTCATATTATCAAAATAGAGTTTTAAGGCGTATACAACATTCACAATAATTAAGATTGTCTTCCGGTTTCAAAATGACCGATATTTAAACAAATTTTAGTGTAACTATCTTGACGTATTTCCCCCTAAAGATGGCAATTATAACTGAAACAAAAAAGAAACATCTAAGTAGCTAACTCTTGACTTTCTACGTTAGAGCAAATCAAGAGTCTTTTTTTCTAGGATCACGTCCTTTGACCAAACTTTGAACACAAGCGTAGGCACCTTTTTTTGTCAAATTGAAATAGGTGGATAAGATGGGATCCATGTGTGGATCATTCCAAAGATACCCATGTGACTCATTCCTTTATTTTCTCCTCAAAACCCGTCAAGCCATCAAAGTAGTTGCAAAAACAACAATTAACTGCAGAATAACACATGTTTTGTAGCTGAGTTACAAAAATTCATTTAAATAACAAGAAACATCAAAATATAAAATAGAGACCATTCAAATGCATTCTTTGAGATAAAATATGTCAATTATCATTGATTGGAGTTATGGATTTATGAAAAGGTAGGAAGAAGTGATGAAAAAGGGTGTCAGAGAAAGAACAATTTTGAGGTTCAACATACCCCTACTAAGAAGCCATTGCATGTCCTCATGCAATTATAAAAAATGTGGAATTATTCTCCTATTTCATTTGTTCAAATACCTCTCCTAATACATCCAATTTTCTCTTCGTGCTTTTCATTGATGTGACTGCCATCTTGGGCTTCCTCATCAGGAGTTTGTACTTGAGGTTGATGACAATCCTGTTCAGATTTGTTCTTTCTCTTTAGATTCTTGTTCTTTTTTTACCACAATCCAAAATTTACGATGGTGTTATCACTTATGACTTTCTCCAAGTGGTTTTGCTATTTAAAGCTTCATTTTCCTATTTAATGTGCCTATTCAGTAACTCTAGCTCATATATTTCTTGCTTGAGAGTGTTAATTAGAGGTTCTTGTGGACTGATAGGTTGTTCTTGCATACTTGGATTCACTTCTACATTTTTTTTATTCAATGACTCAATATAGTTATATATTTCTTGTTGTGTTGGGTCAATGCCTAGAGATTTTCTGCTTGGACTGCCTTCAAAATTATGTAGAGGAGAATGTGTAGGACTATGTGGAGGAGAGACATTGATTGGTGATGGCACATGAGGTTACTCATCTAAGTTCACAAACTCTGTTCCTTGTGATGGTGTTTTCTTCATGGATTTTCAGAGTCTAGAGCTTCTCTTTGGTTGCGAAGGGTTTAAGTTTTCTTCACTTGTAACCTTGCTCTTCTTCTCTATTTTACCTCTTGTCTTAACTCCACCCGGTTTCTTATTTTTCATCAACTCTGCAAGGGTGATTTCCTCTTCTTCTTGCTATAGTGGAGGTGAATTTTTGTCCTCAATTCTTATATCAATCTTCCTTCTTCTACTTTTTCTAGCCTTGTCTTCCTTAGGTTGCTCTGGCTCATCTTGGAAATGGTTTATGATTAGGAAACTATCCAAAGAGTCCCCCGTACTTTTCAAATGGAATTCAAGAAGTATTTTTATTAATCCATGATGGTGCATAGTGTTTTCTATGAACTGAATTATTTTCTGTACATTTGTGGACATTATTTTTAAACTATTCAATAGAAGTAAAGGGAGGTTTATTTCTCCATCCTCCAAAAATTTCATTAACAATCGAGCATGATAAAAAAACATGCAGCCAAATCTTCCTTCACAAGTGATTAAATTCTGTAAAATTAAAAGCATATTTCTCCATTTGTTCTTGAGTACTGAGCTAGGAATACCTTTCTTGTAAACAGAAGTATCCATACTTGGATACTTGAGGAAAAATCTCCATGCTTCACTATGAAATTCTTTTTTTTTTTTAAATCTCTCGCCAACTCTTGGGAGCTTTGTAGCTTCTCCTATGAAGGTCTCAATCACTGAAAAATTTTATGGCTCCTATTTCGACCTCTTTTTTGTCGAAAGACCTCACAAAAGACTTAATGATATCCTAATGGAATCCATAAAATTTTTATATAAACCTGAGCCACTTAAACTTTTGCAGTATCTCTTTGATCTGAGAATAACCCTCCATGAATTTTTCTCCCACTGGTTTAATCCTCACTATCAAAACCATGTCTTTTGTCGTGAAGAGTCTTGCCTTCAAAATTGTTCTTCTCTGTGTGAAATGAATTGAGTTGTGGATCTGGATGTCAAGGGTTTGTAGGAAAATATGAGTGAAATGAATACTTGATGGGGTTTTGAGAAACATGGATGAATAGGTTACGGAAGTAGTATATGACCGTTTGAATCATAAATGGGAAAATCCATTATAGATAGTTATGAGATACGATGCGGATGATGTGGTCAATTTATGACATGATGTGAGTCCAAATCAAATCAAACGATGAAATATTGAGGCAACATGTGATCATCTACATTATATATGCTAATGTTTTGATGTTATTGTTTAATTTTTTTTTTTTAACACACCTTTAGAACTAACCTTTCGTTGCTATTTCCTTGATGTTGATTCTTCAGGTATCCGTCACCATCATCCAACAATATGGTGGATTGATTGGTCCAACAAAATCCAGGGCCCATTTTTCAAATGGTTCAATGAGTACCCGAGTTTGTAAGGGAATTTCATCTGTAGGAACAAGTCTCCCCATTCTTTTATAGTTGTCACACCTTTTGACATACTCCCTGTCATCTTTTAATATGGATGGGCAATAATATCACAAATGAAGGATTTTATAGGCAGTCCTCTTATCAACAAAGTGTCCACCATAATGTTCATCGTGACATGCCTTGAGAATCTCAGGTATTTCATCTTCTTGAACACACCTTCTGATGATGATATATGGACCTGTTTTATACAATTCATCATTAACCCATGAGTACAATGCACTTGTTTGAATAATTTTTCTTTTCTCTCTAGGAAACAAGTATGCATGTAACTTTCCTGTAGCTAAGTAATTAACAATATTTGCAAACCAAGGAGATTTAGTAGATATTACAAAAAGATATTCATCAAGAAAATTATCTTCTACTGGAGTATTATTTTTATCATTTTTAATTCTAGACAAGAAATCAACAAATGTGCTTTGTTTTACAGGTCGGTCTAGGATGGTGATATTAAATTCTTGCAGGAGTAATAACCATCTTGTGATTCTTCCATTACTATTAGATTTATTCATTAAATATCTAATTGCAGAATGATCTGTATGAATAAAGGTTTCATAGTCGGTGATGTAATGTCTAAATTTGTTAATAGCATGGAAAACAACTAGAAATTCTTTTTCAGTTACAGTGTAATTTAACTCAGCATGAGTCAAAATTCTTCTTGTGTAATAGATGGCATAGGGAATCAAATATTTTTTTCCTAACACAGCTCTCAAAGCTGTATTTGAAGCATCTGTTGAAATGCGAAAAGATGGTTTCCAATTTGGACCTCTTAAGGTGGGTTCTTCATAAATTTTTGTTTTTAAAGTTTCAAATGCCAATTGGAAATCAAGATTCCAACTGAATTCACAATATTTGGTAAGAAATTTGAAGAGTGAGGATGTTATTTTAGTGAAGTTTTCTATAAATTTTATATAATACCCTGTGAATCCTAGAAAAATTCTAACATCCTTTTGACAACTTGGAACTGATAATTTGGAGATGACTTCAACCTTAGATGAGTCAACTTTAATTCCATCTCCCGAGATATGATGTCCTAAAACAATTCCTTCAGTAAACATCATAAAACAAATTTCATGACTTAATGAAAGATTTTATTCTTTACATCTTTTAAGAACCTTTTCCAAAATTTCAAGAGCTTCTTCAAATTAATTCCCATAAACTGTAAAATCATCCATATATACTTCCACACAATCATGTATTAGATCAGAGAAAATTCCTAATACTTCCCTTTGGAATGTTGCATGTGCATTGCACAATCCAAAAGTAATTACTCGGTAGGCATAGGTTCCCCATGGACAGGTGAATGTGGTTTTATCTTGGTCTTCAGGTGCTACCTGAATTTGATTGTAACCACTAAAACCCTCCAAGAATGAGAAATACTTCTTTCTTGCTAATGTATCCAATACTGGATCTATGAAAGGTAATGGAAAATGATCTTTTAGAGTAGATTTATTCAATTCTCGATAATAAATGCATACTCTCCATTTACCTTTATTTTTAGGTACAATCACCAAGGGAGAAACCCATCGACTGCCTGAAATTGGATAAATGAAGTTTACATTCAGCAATTTTTGCAATTCTTCTTTCACAATTTCCCTAAGATTTGGATTCATCCTTATTTGAGGTTGTGTGATAGGCTTAAGATTTTCCTCAATGTAGATATGATGTATACAAGTCTTAGGAATAATTCTTTTCATGTCAGTGTATTCCCATGCATACGCAGAAGAATGTTGTTGTAATGTTTTGATTAATTTTTCTTGTTGTAAATTTTCCAAGTTTTTGTTTATGTTCAAAGATTTTCCGGGAAAGATTTCAACCATAGTGTTACCAAATTCTTCCATAGAATATAAAGACATATTTCTAGATGACAAGTATTCAATATTGTGTTTTCCTTGAAAACTATGATCATGTTCATATTTTGAGGATGATTCAAAGTTTTCTATTGAATTTAAGATTTGACTATCTTCACTAATACAAGAAATAGTAAAGAGAGGTTGTATATCAATGTCATCATCAATCCATGATTTATATTCTATTTCTGTGATTGTTCTTGCTGGAGGATATAAAGTGAATTTCTTTGTTGAATTACCATCAGAAATGTACATGCCTCTAGATCTACAACTAATGAAAGCATCAGCTGTAGCCAACCAAGGTCTTCCTAATATTAGTGGATGTCTTCCTAGATTTTTCTTGGGAGTTAAAATCATAAAATCAACCGAATAATTCTGAGAGTCTAAGGATACTGAAATGTCTTCTAATACACCATCTGGCTTGATTACTGATCTGTCTGCTAGTTGCAGTAATGTAGGTGTATACTAAAGGTTTGGAAGCTTGATTTGTTCCATGGTTTGTTTGCTCATGATGTTTATAGTTTATCCTAAGTCAATCAATGTATTTGGAAATTCAATACCATTGATGTGTGTTTTTACAACTAGACTTCCTGGATCTAAATATTTTTGTATGGCAAATTTTCCCATCATAATGTCTGCAATTTTTCCTACTAACTAAATTCTTTTTATTTCTTTTGTTTTTTTCCTTCATTTCTTCATGCTCAACTCTCTTACTGTTTTGGGTAGAATTGGAATCTCTTTAATGGCTTGTAGTTTTGGAATTTTGATATAGAAAATTTTCAATTCATCTAGAAAACCATAATTGGGCAGCATTATTTGTTTTTCTACCCCTCTATCAACTTGTAATATTTCAGGAAAAGGAGGGTTAGAAATAGATACTAATGGTTGCTCTATGATAGGAGTTGAGTTTATTGGATTTTCTTGTTTTTCATTTTCAGAATTCTGATTCTGTTGAAGAGATGTCCCTTCTTCAGAATTTTTATTTTGTTGTAGAGAAATTTATTAATCCAAATTATCTTGTTCTTGAATAACAACATAAGGATTTTTCCTTTCTAATATTCTAACAGATATAAGTTGAACATAATTAAGATCTAGTGGAGAAAACATGTAAGTTGGAAATTTTTGTCCTTCTATGTTGTAATCATTTTGAGAATTTTTATTATTTGGGCTTGGAAATGGCTGGGAAGGTAGTTGGTTTGGTCTTTGTGGAAATGGTAATTAAAGTTGTGGGTTTTGATTTTGGAGTTGGGGTTATGGATTTTTTTGTGGAAATTGTTGGGGAGGATAGTTTGGATAGGATTGTGGATATTGGTAGTATTGAGAATATCTACCATAGGGATTTTGAATTCCTTGTGTCCAAGGTTGAGGTTGGGACCAAGGTTGCTGCCAAGAATTCAAATTATTTGGTGGGGGCTGAGTATACATTTGGTTTTTAAAACCTTGGGTTTGTGGCCCATGGCATGGTCTTCTAGAGACAAAGCAAAGAGGTTCTACTGGATTTGACGTTACTTCTTCTTGAAAAATAAACTTAAGACCTGGAATAGAAGGGAAACTGTTAGTTTCATGATTTTCTTAGCAAATAACATAGGTCTCTATGAATTTTAAATGAAGAGGTAATTATCTTAAGGCATGCTTCTTTCTGCATTTAGGACAAAAAACAGCTAAGGCATCAGTTTCAAGTTTCTACTTGTTTTGTAATTTAAGGGTTTCTATCTATTCACTAATACTCCCTAAGATATCTATTTTAAATTCATCAAGCATATTTCCAATTTATTCCCTACTTACTGTTCCAGTTACAGATTTATTCACTCTGGAGAGAATATGATCTCTTGTATTTTTCCCAGTTCTTGATTTTCCTCTTGAGAGATGAATGCATAATTCACCAATTTCAGGTAATGCGAGTTGAGAGATGTCTCGCCTCCCCTTCTTGTTGATAATGTCTATCCATTCATCTCTAATGGCTTTTAACATGAGATATTTTAAAGTATCTTGATCTAAGTTTCCATTCTAGCTCTTTTTATGTTGTAATTGAATCATTCAATTAGATCTTCTAGGTTCTCATCCTCTTTTTGCATAATCTTGAATACTTCATCCTTCCAATTAATGGGTATTCAATAATCCAGATATCTTTGTAAAAATGAACTTTTCCTATCATTCCATGTCCTAATAGATTATGTGATTAAACCCATGAACCATTTTAAAGCTTCTCCTTTAAGTGTTGTAGGAAATAGCTTTGGTTTTTTAGAGTCTTGTAAGTAGTCATAAGCTCTACACAAAACTTCAACTTCAAACAAAAAGGTTTTAGGATCTTCATTCTTTAATCCATGGAAATTTGGAAGAATGGAAGGTGAAATATTTTTCATTGTGGCATTTGTATCCTCCTCAAATATAGGAAATCCAAAAGAATTATCATCTTCCCTATTTATTCTATTTTCTTCACCTTCTCCTATGTTCCCTCTACCTCGTCCTCCACCTCTTCCTCCTCCAATTCTTACATTTTCTCCATTTATAATTTCTCCTTTTCCTTCTCCTGCCATTTTAGATTCCTCAGAGCTAATATAAGGTTCTAACTATAAAGTTAATTTCTCTTCCTCTGGTTCTTCTATCATTGGGATATTGAAGAAATTTTCTTCTTCTTCTTACTCACTAGGAATTTCTAACTCTTCAGCTATAATGTGTTCTCCTATAGAGGTGAAAAAGGTTACTCCTTATGTTGGAGATCTAGGATCTTCTTCCTCTAAGACTACCTCAGTGGATGAAGTTGGAGATCCTCCTGGGTGGATTTCTGACCTTAAGACTTCAGAGAGTCTATGTCTGGTGAAATATGGAATATGAGTTTGAGATGGTGGTGTAGCATTACGTGGTCTAGGTGGGGTAAGTGGTGTTGTTGGAATCAAAATCCTGCCTCTAGCTAGGTATCTACCCCTAGAATCTCTTTCTCTACACATGTCATTTTTTTTAGATGTAAGAAATAAGGCTTCCAAATTACACTTCCCCGACAACTGCACCAAAATGTTTAGTAAATTTAATGTCTTAAATTGCTATCATAAATTATCAATCGAGGTTAGTAATTTGATGAAGTGTGGTGCACTATATATGCTTAGTTAACCTTCTTTCTTATTTCATTGTGTATGTTTTTATATTGTTTTGGGCATTTTGTTTCTTTATGTTCAAAAAGAATTAATCTAAGAAATGAAAACTATGAAATCTCTAAATGTTAATGATTAACTAAATATAATGGAGTTTTAATGTTGAAAAGTAGTTTTGAAAGAAGGAAGAAAAGAAAATGTTCTTGAAATATTTTAAATTGCATAAGAATGAATCAAACTTTGAATGGTTAGAATGTGATCTAAAAACAATGCATTTATTCTAATGAATTTCATCTTATGGAATTAAAGCTAAATTCTATTCTATTTTAATATAATTCTACTCCATGGATTGGAATCATAAATACTGTGATTTAAGAATTCAAATGAAAATGCTAATCTAAATGGAAATAAAATTCAAGGCAATTGAAAGGAAACTGCATGACCAAATACTTCAACTATCATTCAATTGGAAAATGACAAGGTTGCCTTCGTGAGATGATTGAGCACATGATTATACATTTTAATTGTAAACTTAATCTAAGAAATAAATTAAAAAGAATGTAAAAAGGAAACTAAACTATTGTATGGCCAAATACTCATATATCATTCAATTTTGGAAAATGACAAAGTCATCTTCTTGATATGATTTAACAAGCATCTGATTACACATTTAAACTTAATCTAGGAAAGCAATTAAAAAGCATGTAAAAAGGAAACTAAACTATTGTATGACCAAATACTCAAATATCATTCAATTTTTGAAAATGACAAAGTCATCGTCTTGAGATGATTTAACAAGCATCTGATTATACATTTAATTGAAAATATAATCTAGGAAAGCATTATAAAAACATGTAAAAGAAAACCAAGATAAATGTATGCTCCAATGCTTCAAACACAATCCAATTTGGAAAATAGAAACACTACTTTCTTGAGATGCTTTGATAAGCATAAGATTACACAATTAATTTATAACTAATTCTAGGAAAGCATTCATGAATTTAATCTACGAAACAGTAAGCAATTTAATCTAAGAATCAACTGCAAAACAATGCAAATCTAAATACGAATTGACAAATGTTAAAACGGAGCTAATAAAATTTAAACTAAAAACAACTAATGGAACCTCCTTTATGTGAAGGGGCCCTCTGCAACAGAACGACTTGAAATCCTAGCAGACTATGTGCACATCAATAAGGATGTGGAACAAACGAACATGGTCTTCCTCTTATCTAAACAAAGTTTTTAAGGTGTACACAACATTCACAATAATTAATACTGCCTTCCGGTTTAAAAATGACCTGTATTTAAACAGATTTTAGTGTAAATTTCTTGAGGTATTTCCGCCTACAGATGGAAATTATAACTGAAACACAGAAGTAAAATCTAAGTAGCTAACTCTCAATTTGGTATGTCAGAGCAAAGCAAGATTCTTTTGTTCTCGGATCACATCGTTTGACCGAACTTTGACCACGAGCATAGGCACCTTTTTCTGTCGAATTCAAATAGGTGGATAGGATAGGATCCATGTGTGGATCATTCCAAAGATGCCCATGTGACTCATTCCTTTATTCGATCCTAAAAACCTATCAAACCATCAAAGTAGTTGCGGAAACAACAATTAGCTGTAGAATAGCACACATTCTGTAGTTGAGTTACAAAAATTCATTTAAATAACAAGAAACATCAAAATATAAAATAGAGACCATTCAAATGCATTCTCTGAGATAAAATATGTCATTTATTATTGATTGGAGTTATGGATTTATGAAAGGTAGGAAGAAGTGATGAAAAAGGGTGTTAGAGAAAGAACAATTTTGAGGTTCAACAGAGGGCATGTTCTTAATAATCACGAGTCAAGTTAGGATTATCATTTCAATGTTGAGGAATCTAATTGATATGTTTGTCCTATCACAATAGGGAATATTATTAATAATTGCAAATTAGGGTTAGGATTACCATTTTTATGTTGGAAAATCTAATTGATTTGTTTTTCCTATCACAATAGTAGTGTTCTTCTTGTTTCTTGTGGTTCCCAGTTGTTTATGGTATAAGACTATCTATTTCAGTGAAATTTGTACGAGTTAAAAAAAATCCACTTTGAAATGCATATATTTATTTTAAATTCATCATTTCGTTTTAGTGGCGATTTCCCTCAATTCAAACCAGGCACGTGAGAATGTTATTCTTAGGCACCATTATATGAAGGAGAGGAAGACGTCATGATCAACCATGCCACTGTAAAAGTTGTGAGTAACGATTTTGAATTGAAGACGGAAATACATCACCCTTTTGCACATGGTGGTTCAGGAAGGCCATATTATGAAAAAACCATTCTTTAAGGGATAAAGTGTCTCTATTGTCGGTAGTCTTGGTTGGTGTCTGAAAATAAGGAACTTGAATTATATGTTTTTATTTTTTCTTTTCCTACATTCCATCCATATTTATTTTGTCCATGTATTATTTTCATGGTTCTTTTTCCCATATTTCATATCAATGTATTATTTTAATTTTTCCCGTAATGAATGGTGGTTATGTGGATCCCTAATTTGAATGATTGTGGATGTTGATTCAATGGTAGTATTATTTTTATCTACATTGATTTAAATATATTAGATTTATGGCCTATGTATTAATATCATTATTGTTATTTTATATTTTATGTACCAAATTACTTTAGGTTGTAAATCATATCATTATTTAGGGTGTTCACTGTAAGGTTTATACGTTTATTTAAAACACGAATACTGATCCAGGTGGATGTCAGTGGCCACCCACCTATACCATTTGGACCAACAACAACAATTCTTGTAGCTTTTCACTTCCAACATCTTACTATTTTTAGCAGGTTTTCGGGGTCTGCACTCCCATAGCCGTTTTGGGGACTTAATGATCCAGGTGGATATTGGTGGCCACCCACCTATTCCATTTGAACCCCCACCATAAGTTCTTTCCATTTTTAAGTTTTAGCACAACTTACTATTTTTAGTAGTTTTTCGGGTCCTGAAATTCCAGAGCAGTTTTGAGGCCCTAAAGGACATTTTTTGGGAAAATCGAGAGAAACATGGGTCCATGGACCGATGTTTCTCACACCAAAAGTTTTATTCCTTAGAAATATCTTTCTAGCGATCTATTGAGTGCATCAAACGAATATTGGATGCCAAAGTTACGTCCCCGGGAAGTTGAAACACCAATTTACCCAAACAGGGCCCATAGTTTTGGCCCTTCATCTCCTAGGGTTAGGTTTTTCGATGTTTTGGATTTTACATTGTTTATCAACAGTAAATAGGCCTTTGAGCCTCATTTTAACACAATTCAGGGGGCTTGGAGCCGACACATCTCTTCTCAGAGATAAGCGCTACCAGTGCCCTAGCTCGCTTGTTCCCATCATTCCAATTCTGTAACATGGTTCAGGGGCTGGTATCCGTCACATCTCTTCTCAGGGATACACCGCCAGTACCCTAGCTCATCTATTTCCATTATGTTTGTAATAGGCCTTCGAGCCTCAATGTAACATAGTTTAGAGGCCTGCATAAGCCACATCTCTTCTCAGAGATACGCTACCAGCACCCTAGTTTGTTTCCATTATGTTTGTAAGCCTATTTCAATCATTCTTTTATTAATGAAATGAAGCATTATTTCCGCTACATCTCTGTGTTTATGGTTATATCTGTATTCTGTTGCATTCCTACATAAATCCGGATCAAATACCTAGAGTATGAATACAATGAAAGGTTAAGAGTATGAATACCTAGAAGTTTAGAAGATGAATATGGAATTCATTAATGGTTATCATTCTTCTTCATGATATGAATACCCTCTGCACTTTAAAAATAGCTAAACCTAGTTGACTATTACATTTTTTTATTATATATATAAATCATTTTTTTCCCTAACCCATCTCTAAAAAAATTGTGTGCAATTTATTCTATAACTAATACAATATATATGAACATTTATAAAATTATATATTTTTTTCAAAATTTTATATTAATTAATTATAATTTAAATTTTTTTCGTTAAAGTAATTTATGAATTGATTATATTTCTGGATATTCTTGTAAAAAAATAATTAATAATTGTATTTTAAATATTTTATTTGAAATATTCTAATCTTAAAAATAAATTAGACCAAACAATATTTTGTGTAATCTTACTATAATGGTAAAATAATAATTTAATCACCTAATGTAAAAATTTAGTAAGACATAGACATAAATATATTAGTCTATATTCTTAGTATGAGAACAACAATGAAACCTTTTTTTAGAGAAAGAATGCTACATACATTTTATTAATATAAAAAGGAATCTGACATCTTAAACCATAAACCATAATTGACATATGATGTTTTTTTCATAGGTTTAGTTGTGGTTCAACTGATGCTCATTCGAAAGGGAAAAAAAACAAAAAAAAACAAAAGACTGCAGGTTGTTTTTTTGGTGCACAATTGTTTTATCAAAATATTTATTTTTATTTCCTTAAGCAATAGATGATAATGAATAATTAAATTTATATACATTATTTTTAGTTAATATTTGTCCATCTTCTAGCTCTATAGCACCCATCTTGGTTGAACAAGGTAAAAATATGGTTGTCAATGGAAGCATGGAGAGGACAGCTTTTGATTATACATTAATTCAATGTTTTCTTGATGGTTTCCTTGGTTGAGCCCAAATTTTCTCGAGTGAAAATAGTCAATGAATTCCCATACCTATGTGTCCTCAATGCTCAATGATACATTGCTTCATGGTAGCTTATTAAGGGTTTAATTATTTGAACCCAAGGTTCTTCTAGTGCGAATAATTAGAATAATTGATGAAGCTCCAAACTGATCCATAGCCATGGAAGAATATTTCATTGACTAAGATGAATTTTTTTCAAAGTAAAATGTGTACTTGTATATATATTCACTAGCCACTCTTCAAGGAAAATGCATTTTTAGGTTGAATTAGAGACTTTTAGCCAAGGGTATCCAATTTGAACCAATTGATTGATTATAGTTGGTTGGGAATTAGATATAAATGTTTACATATTAATTTGTATGTGCATGCATGTAATTTTTTTTCCATTTATGCTTTAATATGCATCGACCTAGGTAGGTAGGTAGCATCTCGTGCTTCCTCAAAGAGATCAAGTTAATTGCTAAATACTAGTAACTATACCCATATGTGATTTCTGAATTATAAGCATGTTGTAGTATTCACTTTGATGTTAGATAGCCGAGAAAATCAAATGAGCTTATATGGATGAGACGACCACTAACAGTTTGAAGATTTGTTCCTCGAATGAAGGTATCGAAATCGAATGAATTTCATTGCTGGTTTAATCATGTCATATTTAACCAAATTGTAAAGAAGTCAACTTACATTTACTTAATGCCATTGTAATTATCTACGGAAGTTCGGAAACTGGCCGAGAAAGTGAATAAGGGTGCCGTTCACTTTGCTTTGTGAGTATGCATAAACCAGTATGAAATCTATTAATCCAAACAAACACCGATTTGCAATATTGACCCTCGCCCAGACTGTGGGCGACCATACATATCAGATAATAATGACTTGCTATTACACCATGACCCTTAGAGTAAGAAAGAGGGGGTTTTATTTTTTATATAAATACCAACTGAACTGAAGTGAATGATAGACCAACGACAGACCAAAACTAATGTTTGATGCAAATTAGGAGATGTGAGGACAGATTAATACTAGGAGGACTTGAATTTGTTTTGGAGATGGTGGACGAGGTTGTCATTGATCTGCAAAGCTCTGGCAAGAATGGAGGAATCAACAGGGGGGGAGGCCCCGAAGAGTTTGTTGGCAACGAGCTGAGTTCCTGGATTCTGGCTGCTCAGTCCAGAGATGGCCACTACGTTGACAGAGCCAATGTTGAGTTGGAAATGCACAAGGCCTTTGGGGAACACAAACACATCTCCCTTCTCAAGCTTTGTGGAGATCAATGTGTTGTTAGTGGTGATGAAACCAACTAAGAGAGCACCCTCCATGACCACCAAAATTTCGGTGGCCCGCGGATGTATGTGAGGGGGAACCAGGCCGAGAGGAGTAGCGAAATCCATCCGAACCATGGAAACTCCTAAGGTGTTCAGGCCTGGTAGCTCCATGACAGAGGCTAGGTTTGCGTTAAATCCAAACATGTTACTTGTATCTCCTGCTTTATCTAGGCCCCTCAACATGAAGTCGCCTACTGTAACTGCCGCCGCAAGCTTGCAGGGGAATCCGTTCACAATAACTGCATTAAAATTACAACAAAATTTAGATATAGATATAGATATAGATGATGATGTTATTAATTAATTACCCATGAATTGATCACCTCACCTTTCATACATACATACACTAGAAAACCGCATGCATCAGAATTAGAAATTGGTCCATCAGATTACATTTGCAATATTAAACGCATGCATTATTAAAGAATGTAATCTCAACCACCTACTACATGTCGAATCTGTTAGTCCAAGTGTCCTAGTTTAGTTTCAGTCAGTCCAGTTTAGTCGATTTTATCTCCAGTTATTTATTGTTGATGTTCCCAATGTAATCCTACTTAATCTATTCGTAATATTGTGAAGAGCGAACTCTCTGCTCCAGTTTTCATTTCAGTTTCTCAATTATTTTCATGGTATCGGAGCGAGCTTGCATAAGCCTCCCTGGAGAGTAGCAATAGAGCCACAAAGTAGCAGAAGAGAGAAGCAGTTGATTGGCGCGACTGTGAATCCCATACTCGCGCTAACGCACCAAAAGAAAGGAATGGCGCAAGAATACACGCCATAATTTATTTTTTTGATAGACATTGCATTCTCTCACAAACATTAACACATATATCTTGAGGTCCTTCCATGTGAACCCCTCCCTGATCTTCTTATTAATCTTCAAGTACCTAGGGTGCCCTGCTAGGGGTGAGCTGTGTACTACCTGCATGATATTTTCCTTGAGTTGTGACTTTGATACCATGTAGATTTGGTATTTGTAGTAAATAATGTTATCTATGACCCAATATTTGTCATCTTGGATTAGCTCATCAATGATCTCGCAAGATTTTTTTTTTTTGGAGTACACCACTAAGAGGAGAGAATTCCAATCATTTGTAATCACCATGAGAAAGAGGATGGATGGAATTCTTGAAAGGAAAACTACTACCACATTGTTTTTTCCCTTCACATAATCAATCTCAAAATCGTATGCATGTAGTTGTTGAAGCACTTCTACTCCATGAGGAATCACATTCTGTTATGACTATTCTTCACTTTAAGCCTATTCCCCACCAGGTATTGTCTAATATTGGTTAATGCAAGCCTTGATGTCCAAGATCTCTTTATCATATATAGAATAAGGCTACTCATAATCCTTGAGTTTGTGGCTTTCAAACACAATGGGGTGGTGATTCTACATTAACACTACTATTCCTATCCTTAAAGTGTCACACTCAAGCACGAATGACTGAGTGAAATCTAGTAGTGAAAGCTCCCTTATTCGTGAGGTTTGTAAGAGATGTTGTTAGATATGAGAACACATTAAAAAAATTTATGTAATAAGTGCAAAGACCCAAGAAGATCTTCAGTTCAATCACATTCTTTTGGGTAGGCTACTTAATGATTGCCCTGATCTTCTCCTGGTGCACCTAAACCTTGTTTTCCCTGATCACATGACCCAAATATAACACCTTATTCATACCAAGCTCACACTTTGACTCCTTTCCATACAATTCCTGCTCCAAAATTCCCAACCCTTCGTCCAAATTCCTGAGGTGATCCTCCCAAGTTTTGTTGTAGATAAGAATGTCATCATAGAGACCAAAAAATACTTCTGAAACTATCTATTGAACACATGGTTCATGCAAGACTGAAATGTTTAAGGCGCATTACTTATCCCAAATGGTATAACTTGAAATTCATAGTGCCCATAATGGCACCTAAAAGAAAATTTTCGAGATATCCTACTCCAAAACATGGATTTAAAGTTGTCCCAAGTGAAGATCTATTTTGGAAAATACTTTGCTCCCCTTAGTTCATCCATCAGCTCATCAATCCTTGGAACGAGGTACTGGTTTTTTATGGTTCTTTTATTTAGTGTCATATAATCAATGCACATCCTCAAGGTGTCGTCCTTCTTCATCACTAGTGGAGAAGAAAATGGGGTAGAAATAGGATGAATGTGGCCCAATCTTAACAACTCATTGATAGCCTTATAAATTTCATCCTTATAAACCTTGGGATGATAAGGGATGGTTATACAAGCTTGCACCCCCTTTTCATGTTTCATAAATCACCCCTAAATCAACCCACAAATTTCTTAGTTTCCAACACATAACAAACTTGGCATAGGCGTATGATAGTCTCGACCTCATAATAATCAACTCGGTCTCCTTGTCAAGCTAACAAACTTAGTCAAATCATTGCTACCTTCACACTTGGAACCTGCAACAAATTTCCTTAGTTATATCCTTTTAGGAATCTACATGATCCCTCCAATTGACTAGCTAGGGTATATCTTGCAATACCAAAACTAGTTTTGATCCATAGGGAGGAAAATTTCATCCTCGAAGATGATCCACAATCACAGTTACCATTAGGGGAATTTTGAGGTCTATAATGGGCCTCCTAAGAAAAATGTACTACCAAAATGAACTTTATAAGAACCAATAGGATTCAAGATGATGATGTCAACCATGGGGGATGATTCACTATTTTTGGAGTAAAAAGGTAAAAAGATTAAAAAATAATAAAATAATAAAATTACTTTTTCAACTCGTATTTTCAATTTATCTTCCTAAGGTTTTACTCAAATTTTGAGTGCGAGTACTCGTTGGATGCAAAATTTAATTCCTCGTCCAAGGAGTACTTATGTTGCATACTTTTGATGGACCCTTCTACATGAAAAATGAGAAATACATGAAAACACGTGAGTGCAATCACATTTTTCATGTATTTCTCATTTTTCGTGTAGTAAGGTCCATAGAATGTATGCAACATGGGTACTCCTTGGATGAGGAATCAAATTTTGCATCCAACAAGTGTTTCCGCTCGAAATTTGAGTAAACCCACAGGGTGATAAGTTCAAACTACGAGTTGAAAAAATTTAGTTTTTCTTTTTTCCCTCTAAAATTTGATAATGTAATCTAATCTTATTTTATTATTTCCACTATTATTTTATAATTTCCTCAGGAGGCCCATTTTAGACCTCAAAATTCCCCTAATAAACTCTTACACAAAGCTTAATGAGCCACAAAATCAATTCATCAAATATCTAATGACACCCATGAATGAGCTCCTCCTCTTCTTTTATTGAGGTGGCCATCAAAATACCATGGATCACCTTTTATTCATCTACTATAGTCACTTTAATTAATTACTCCCGAGTATTTCTCAATTAACTCTAATTTGTAGCTTGTGGGAATTGTTTGAGCCACTGACCTGTTCTTCATTTCCCACTTCCAGAAACAGGGACATTAAATATCATCAAAAAAGGTCCTCTCTATGATTCCTAAGACAACCATAGATTTACCTTGTTTCAACTAAGATGAAGGGAATAGAGCTAGAAGTGATGGATCAATCTTGGGGGAAATATGCAACCTACGTCACGATGATCATTTTGCATCTATTTTGACAGTTGTTGACTCTCTCACCAAATGGAGAATAACAAGGCTTAGGATGAAAGCTGCTTAGGATTGCTTTCATCCCTACTAATGGTAGCGGTTTAGGATGGTTTTGGGTTATCAATAAATTGTCTATTAAGTTTTAGAAGGGAGTTGTAGAGGTAGATACACATATAGATATATTCCCACAATTACTGCTCAAACTAGCACAATAGTATAAATTAAATGGATGGTAAATTTCTATAAGCACCAATTGATAATAAACTTCAAAAAAATTCATTATAATTGTTAAAATTTAAAAAATCATGAGAATTAATTAAATTACTATTACTATTATTATTATTGTTATTATTATAAATGATAAAAATAAGTAATATTAAATTAAATATATACACATTTAAAAAAAGAATGTAACAAGAATCTTAACCATGGAGATTCGCCTCCACTTTATGATGGAAATTCTTAGTCTCTTATAGGAACTTTATTACAATACCATGGCTTATCAATAACATGTCAAAAAACCCAATAGATTATTTGATATGACACTTGTTCATATAACAATATGTTTAATTAATGAATTTAATTAAAATGGAAAAAAAAAATCATAACTACTTATGCAAATAAATCTCATCCTTTCATTTGTCTATGCTACTAAAAACATTAAAAACTATTCTATATTTAAAATTATTATAAAATATCTCCTTTAAATTAGAATTATTAATGATAAAACTAATTAATATATGAGTTAAACATACATACGTACATATATCTGAAAAATAACATTTTAACGAAATTGTTAACTATGGAGATTCATCTTCATTTTATCATGTAGATTTTTAATAAATAACATTTAACGAAATTATCAATTATGGAGATTATCTTCATTTTATCATGTAGATTTTTAATATTTAGTATGACACTTGTGCATATGGCATTTTTTTAATTAATGAATTTAATTAAAAGTGCAAAAAATATATAACTACTTTGGAAATAAATATCAACTTTTCATTTGTTATGTACTAGTAAGCATTTTGGAAGCCCTTTCCAAAAATGATATGCCTAAATACATAATAATTAAATTAAAATTATGGAAGTCTTATCCCAAAAAAGATACCTCTATTGACATAATAACTCAATTCTTATGAATTTTTTTGATTAGTGAAAAAAAACAAAACAAAAGATAACTATTTTGGAAATAAATTTCATTTTATTAAAAATATTCTAAAATATTTTATTGAAGTTAAATCCTACCATCTTACTAATAATTATTGATAAATAAATTAAAATTCTAAACTTCTTATTCCAAAAACTTGTATATATTTATAATAAATATATACTATTCTATACTATCTTTATATATACATATAATAAATAAATACCCTCATTGTGTAGTTATTTATAATAAATAAATGCTAACTTGTATTAATCATCCCTGTCTTCATTTAGACAAAATCTTAAGCTGCGTTGTACTAGATTTTGTTGACTATGAGAGAGTTATATGTTATTTTAGTTTTTTTCGAAGAAATTGGGATAATTAACATGAATATGAATTTGAGGGATGGGTAGGTAAATTAGTTGATTTGTAGAATTTCTTGTCATCTAATTTTGTATTTATGGGGCTTTTGAATTTTTCTCATGGAAACTGAACCTTTGATCATTTATCGCCCATGCTGAGCTACTGAACCTTTGATCATTTATCGCTCATGATGAGCTATTGAGAGCACTGAAAATAAAAAAAATACAGGAACAATAATTTTGACAGAGGGGCGTTGGTGGGGTGATGATGAACGTTTTCTTCATTTCACATAACTGCTACCAATGGTAATCTTGATATAGGAAGTTTCATCAAAATTCAAGACTAGGTCACTCACTAATGCTAATCTTAATACCGACGACCGCTTTAAAATTCAAGACTGGGTAGCTTACTCTTGGCTTGGCTTGCAAGGAAAAAAAATAAAATCAGAATTGGCATTTTGATTCATTATAAAAGGAAGAACGCTCTAGTTACAAGGGAACTGTGTTAACTCACTTTGGTGTAAAATCTCCCTGGAACGGTTAACAATGATCTAAAAAATGATATTTGTACTGTCTTTTTATCAATGAAATGAAAAAAGGTAGAGTTTACAAAAAAACCGTTCTTCATTCCTCATCGAAGTCAGTGGATCATCTATTATTAAACTGGAGGAAGCATCAAATTGGAAGGAAGAAAATAAAAGTAGTGAGTTGCAGACATGGAATCATGTTAGCACTTGCAATACTCGTAAGCCTGTCATATTCTTTACAGGATAATGATTTAAAGAGAAAAAGTGATTGTATGTAATATATGCAGATTTGATTGTTGATGTACATGCACATATTTAGCCTTAATTAACTTCAGTTCAACTCTAGTTATTGCACGTGATGCACACTTGGCTTTAGTCACTTAACAGTTAACTCGAGTGCTTGCATATTATGTGCACTTGACTTTAGTCAGTTAACTTGAGTGCTTACATGTGGTGTGCATTTGGCTTTAGTTGGTTAACTTTAGTGCTTACATGTGGTGCATGTGCACATTAACAGAATATAAAGCACACTTAGCTTTAGTTGGCTTTAATTATTCATAATCATTGCATGTACAACTAACCTAAACTTAGTTGCTTTATGTATTGGTTCTCAAACGAATATTGAAGAATCAAATTCATTCTCGATTATATTTTTTCTTTTTCAACTCTCGCAAGTTTGTGCAATTATTCTTTAGCTAGATCCATATTTGTGCTTTACATTGATGCGTTTGCAAATGTATGTAAGTTGATCATGGGTCAATAACCTATCATTCATATATATGTTGTTTGATTTTAATTGTGCAGTTATAGTGACTGAGTTCCCGTGTAAGAATGCGATGATGTTTACGGTAGACGATTTCCCATTCGGGGCCTAGACAAAGTGAGAGATACAAGTAACATGTTGGGATTCATCGTAACACCAACCTTTATCATGCAGCTGCGAGGCTTGAAAACCTTAAGAATCTCCAAGGTTCGCCTTGATTTCGCTACAACTATGCGCCTCAATCCCCCTTACACACATCTACAGGGCACCGAAACCATAGTGGTCATTGAGGGTACTCTCTTAGTTGGATTTATGACCACTGGCAACACATTGATCTCCACAAAGCTTGAGAAGGGAGATGTGTTTGTGTTCCCAAAAGGTCTTGTGCATTTTTAACAGAACATTGGCTCTATCAACACGGTGGCCATTTCTACACTGAGTAACCTGAATCTAGGAACTCAACAAGTTTCAAAGACCTTGTTTGGGGTCTCTCCCACTGTTGATGCTTCCATTCTTGCGAGAGCTTTCCAAATTATCTCATCTCGTCTGCATCCATCATAATAGATTTGGTATATTAGAGAAATTTTGAGGTCTAAAATAGGCCTGAATATTATAAAATAATACTGGAAATAATAAAATAAGATTGATTACATCATCAAATTTTAGAGGGAAAAAAGAAAAAAACTATATTTTCATCTCATATTTTCCACTAATCTCCCTAGAGGTTTACTCAAATTTCGAGCAAGAGTGCTTGTTGGATGCATAATTTAATTCATCATCTAAGGAGTACCCATATTGCATACTTTTGATAGACCTGTCTACATGAAAAAAGAGAAATACATGAAAAAACATGATTACGATCACATTTTTCATGCATTTCTCATGTTTTCGTGTAGCAGGGTCCATCAAAAATATGCAACATGGGTACTATTTGGATGAAGAATTAAATTCTGCATCCAACAAGCACTCACACTCGAAATTTAAGTGAAATCGTAGGGAGATAAGTTGAAAATACAGTTGAATTTTTATTTTTTATTTTTATTTTTTATTTTACCTCAAAAATGGTAAATCATCCCCCATGGTTGACATCATCATCTTGAATCCTATTAGTTGTTATAAAGTTGATTTTGGTTGTACATTTTTGTTTTGAGGGCCATTTTAGACCTCAAAATTTCTCTATGTCTCATTCTTCTAGTCATTTAGTTCAATTGAGTTGGTATTTATATAAAAAAGTAAAACCCCTCTCTTACTCTGAGGGTCACAGAGAAATAACTAGTCATTATTATCTAATATGTATGGTCGCCCATACCAGATAAATGGAGGGTCAATATTGCAAATCAGTGTTTGTTTGGATTAAGAAATTTAACAACTTTAATTTCATATCATTGTATGTTGAGTTATCAATGGTAGACTATATTCACAGAGTGAACCACACCCATATTTACTTTATGGAGATGAAAATCCTCCTTATATTGACACCCATATTCACTTTTTGGAGTTGAGAAACCTCCTTAGATTACAATGGCATTACATCAAGTAAATTTTCACAAATATCTAGACTTCTTTGCAATTCGGTTTTTTACAAAAATATTAGATGAGAAATGAAATTTTTTCCTTTGATTATGTTTGGACACATTATGAAATGTTACCTAAACCTCCATTCCGGGAAAAAATATTCACATTTTCCATAGGCCATCAGTGATGGAAAGGTAGAGGAGGAAAACACACATATACACAGAAATAACTTCTATTGATTAAACTTCTCACATACACAAATATCCGTAGAGTTTCGGCTCTAGTCTTCCACACACTCACATTACAATGAGCCAACAACTTACCAAATATGGAATCTTGAAAACTCCAACTAGACTTGACTCAACTCCAGCTAACTTTTTCATGCAAACTCATACTAAATTAGAATTGTCGAAATATATATTTAACTTGAGCTAACTCAACCTGACTCAACACATTTGCATATGAGATTAATTTTGTATTTCCAAAACTCCGCCTTAATTACGACCATATGACTCAACATAAATCAAAACATGTCTCAACTATTCCTGCTAGGCTTACAATAGAAATTGACTCACCCATCATCTAAACATGTCTGTTGGTCTAAGTCTCAACTAGGCTTACAAAGACTCAAAAATTTTACAATTTTGGATTAATTTTTCATTTCTTCCAAATTCTATACCCTCGAAACTACTTCATTCTCGATTGCAATTTCTTACTGTAATATCCATATTTCTTCACTTGCTATCATTGCAATTTTTCTTTGACTTCTCTTATATTTATTCTGAAAAACAATAGAACATTGTATTTTAAAACTTCCTCTTCAAATATTCGTTCAACCATGGAACACTGCCACAACACTTCATCTTCGAACTGTGTTCTTCCCTCTACTTCTTGCACTTCATATTCCTCATCTTCTCTTTACCATATTTCTTGATAGAAAAATATGATCTCTTCTTGACTCCATTGTTGAAATATTGTTTCGATGCTTTCTTCTTCATATTTAAAAACTTCCATGTCCTTTCTTGCATCCTTTTATTCATCTTATTTCCTTAGACCGAATCATTGCAGATGTGGATGGAGGAATACAGACTCGAAGAAAGATCATAAACACACCAAAAGAAATGAAATTTCCTTGCTCTGCACAATAGAACAAAAAAAGATTCCTCGAGAAAGTAAGAATCCTCACTAGATAAATGAAATGAAAGAAGATATGAACAAAATTAAAAAGAATGGATGATGGGATCTAGTACCTCATCCAAAGGATAAGAATGTCATAGGAACCGAGTGGGTGAATAATAAAAAAATTAATGAAGATGGAAAAATCTTCAGAAATAAGCCTAGATTGGATTCCAAGGGATACACTCAAATTCAAGGAATTGACTTTGAAGAGACTTTTTCTCTTGCTGCTAGACTAGAGGCTATAAGGATGTTTTTAGTATTTTCTTGTTCAAGTTTTCAAATTCGATCAAATGGATGTGAAGTCAACCTTTATAAATGGATATGTAAAATAAGAAGTATACATGGAACAGCTAGAAGGATTTTACTTGGCTAAAAATAAATACTTTGTATGCAGATTAAAAAAGGCCATGTATGGATTAAGTCAACCTTGAAGAGATTGGTATGTTAGACTTGATCACTATCTTAAACATTACATATTCAAGAAAGGAATTGCAGGAAGCAATATTTACATGAATATGGACAAAGAAAATTTGTTAATCACACCAGTTTACGTGGATGATCTAATTTTGGGAGCAACAATGATGACATGAGTCACAAATTTTCCCAAGATATGGAAAAATAATTTGAAATGTTGATGATTGGTGAGTTTTATTACTTTATTAGACTTCAAGTGACTCGAACTGAAGTAGGAATGTTCATATCACAAGAAAAATATCTCAGGTATATGCTTAAGTGTTTTGGGATGGAAGAATGTGTTATTGTGACCACACTTATGACTACATGATGCAAGTTAAGAAAATATGATGAATCTCCTATGGTGGATGCTACTCTTTATGGATTAATGATTGGAGGTATTTTATATCTAACAAATTCACGACCAAACATATTGCTGGTAGTAGGAATGGTGGCAAGATTTCAATCACGCCCTAAGGAATCTCATATGCTAGTTGTAAAGAGAATACTCAGATACATGAAACACACTATTGATTTTGAAATATGGTACCCTAAAAGCACATATATTACCTTGAATGCATATACTGATGCAGATTGGGCAAGAAGCATTGATGATCGAAAAAGTATAAGTGGAAATACTTTTTTCTTAGGATAATATTTTGTATCTTGGTTAAGCAAGAAACAATCACCTATATCCCTCTCCACATCTAAAGCCAAGTATATAGGAACAACATATTTTTGTAGAAAAAATATTGTTGATGAAGGAAGCCTTGAAGGATGTCAACATAGAGACAAAAGAGCCAATTACCCTCTATTGTGACAATGCCAGTGTAATCAACCTCCCAAAGAATCCAGTCATGCATTCAAAGACAAAACATATCCCAATCAAGAACCACTTTCTCTAAGAACAGGTTGTAGAGAACAACATCAAAATGGAGTATGTCAACACTAAGGAACAAATTGCAGTTATCTTCATAAAAACCATATGAACAATAAACTGTCACGGAGATTCCATTGGACAATTCATCACAAAAGATCTAATGATATTATATTAAAAATCTAAAATTCTACACTATTACAATTTTAATAGATTTATGGATTTATAGATTTAATATTAATATTGCATGCACACAAATGAAAATTATACAGCGAAATAGAGAAGGAAAAAATAAAAGCACACTCACACACACACACATATTTGATGCAATATATGCTTTTGGAAACCCTTTTGGGAGAAAACCTAGTTGGAAGGTGAGGCTGCTTTGCTCTATTTCTCTGAATGGAAATATGGTTGCGAGTACATAATAGTATGGCCTATAGCTTGTGGGTTGCTACAATGCATAAATCCTCTTTGTGTGTTCTGCCCCTATCCCTCTTAGCGATTTTTTCTCAGATATGGAAAAATTTCACTTGAAAGAATGGAATCTATTTTCCTCCTAGTGGCTTGGTTATAACACAACCTGATAGCTTACTAGTGGTTAGGTTTGACTACCTCAACTCTTAACCAAAGTTACAGTATTGACTCTTCTAAAGTCTTCTACATCATAATAATGTGGCTAGCCCATTTTTTCATGAATAATGGGGGCTGATATGGCATCCTCTCAAATTATGGTGGTGAAAACAGGAAAGTCAACTTTTGAGTCACATAACTTTCAGATACAGACTCTGATTGACACGCTTATTGTGTTATTGAAAAGGTATCTATGTGTAGCATAACATGAAAAAGTTCGACACTAAAGAAACAAATTTTTACCCCCAAAAAGTATCATTTGATGCCTCAAAATGCTCTGGGAAGGTTTCAGACCCTATTTTTCCAAACCGGGTCTTGTAAAAACATCCCCATGAGATGATTCCTAAACTTTTTACTCTCTACAAGCATCGAGATGGGTCAAAAAAAATATAATGATCCAATTTGGATCACCCTACCTCAAGAAGAATTTGAATATCTTCATTAAAATGTCAGTCTTGGGACATAGCTACAATAGACTTGAACTTATGGTGGATTTTAACCATACTTGAAGCCATTTCTAAGGCAACGTTTGAAGCAATCTTGAGCAAATTTTGGAATAATTTTTATAGCAAGCCTTTGAGCATTTTTTTGACTATTTGATTAATCTTATTTGAAGTACATTTGGAAAAAGTAGTAGACTATATGGTGTACCTATGCAGACCTTTAAAGCCTCTCCTTTTTGGATCTACTTGAGAAGTATCGAACACTTTTTTAGCAACATATGAAAACATTGTTGGAGCATTGTTGAAAGCATATCTAGAGCATTGTTGAACACATTTTGAACTAAGACTTGAATCCATTGAAGTAGCCTTTAGTAGACTTGTTGTAGCAATCTTTAGAGGAATTTTTGTGCAAACCTTGTAAAGCACCTTGGAGCAGTTTGTGAAAATATTATTGTAGTAGGTTCGAAGTCCTTTTGATGGTGTTTTAAAGTATTCTTTAGACTTTGAAGTTTTGAAGTAGTGTTGGGTTGGAGCTTGATTGAGAATTGGAGTCGTTTTACGAGGTTGGAGCCTTGTGAGAGACGAGGTTGGAGCCTGGATTTTTTGTGAGGATTGGATTCCTCATGGTAAGCTTGGAGCCTTGAAGAATTTAAATTTATTGTTGTACAGATTGGAGCCTAAATTTTGTTGTAAAGGAGGATTGTAGTCCTCACCATATTATTAATAAAATTCTTCTTTGCTTTTTTTTTTTTCATTTGTTCTAGTCTAATTTGTGATAAAATATTAAATGACATAATTTAACAATTGAAAGAAATATTGATTCATCCCCTCTTAGTATTTCCAACATGTTCACGACAACTATAGTTTCTTCTTCAAAATAGATTTATTTTCAAACCCTCAATGGACTTTATTTATGTTTTCTGTGGACCAAATGAACATACCCACATGGAGTCTTCAATTGTTAACCTTGAGGATTTTGGCTCTAATGCCAATATGATAGAAGGACGAATGAGAAAATCATTAAATAACACACTTAAACATGAGCTACTACTCAATTAATTGCTTCAATTTCTCAAAGGTACATTATTATAAAGACTCGAAACTGCTAAGAATAGCTATGCTAATCTTTGGCTCATACACATCAATATCAACTAACTGACACATAGTTGATAACTAAAAAACTTGAACTAATAAATAATTGTACCTAACTTAACTCATGCACGCGTGTATGTGGTAGTAATTATCTACAACACAAAGTAACCTAAGAAGGACAAAACATATCATATTAGACATCCTTAACAATAAGGAGACTTGGCCTTGATTTGGAAACTGCCTCGATTTCTGTGCATAACAATAGTAGCAGGTTGTACGGACTGCCTTGAAATCTGTGGCACGAAAAAAAAAACTTTCCTCCCTCGAAATTTGTGCCAGAAAATGTATGTCTTCCTAGGAATGCGTACCCAAAGCTGTCGTACGGAATTTTCCTTGAAATACGTGCCAAAATTTCCTTGAATTGTGTGCCAACCCTGCTGTATGGATTTGCTGAAGTTTTGCCTCGGTATGCGTGCCAAGGTTCTATTCTCCTTCTCCTCATTGCTCAGAAATCTCCTTTGCTCTCTTATTCTCCTTCTCTCAATCTGCTCATGAAAGAATGAATGACCTTTTCCCTCATTTTCCTCCTTTAACCTAACTCTAAGTGACTTTTGGGTAATCTCTAAATCCAGTGGCTGAGATAGCTTTAGATCTAGGGCTTAGATTAAATGCTCATTTAAATCTCACTTTCTATTTTTTAATTCACCCCACTTTAATAAAGACCCACTTAGTCATTTATTTCGAAAGTCACTTTTCACTTTCTAATTTCACATTGACTTTATTAAAGTCACTTTAAAATTAAACTTTAGTAACTTTATCACTTAAAGTCACTTTTAAATTAGATTTGACTTTATAACTTTATAAAGTCACTTTAGGATAAAAATTAAATTCTTTTGGACACTTTTCCCTAGGCCAAAGATCAAAGCCTTAGGGAACCACCTGTCCTCCGGTAACCAAATTTCAACAGGTTTTTAATACTGTGCACATACCACAAATCAATGAGAAAAAGACACCATGAATTGTAACCTAAAGTCTTATATTATGAAATTCAAACTTTCCCAAGAGAACAATGGCTTCACAAGAATGTTTACAAAATTTCATCTGACCAAAGATGTTGAATAGAAGCAAAATGCCTTCTATTTATAGAGAAATGCCTCCAAGTGGAAAATAATGGCTAGTTGGCTTGATCCCCATTAAAATAATCTTGTTTGTCGATAAATTTTTGATCAACTTTAATCTTTGCCGTCGAAAATACTTATTTTTGAGGAATTTTCGAATTTCTCATTAAAACAATTTTTTATTAATCCAAGAATAATTATTTTGGATTAATTTCCTCAAAAAATCGACTTTGACTTAACCACCAAGGTCTAAGGGGTCAAGTTTTTTTAAAATATCCATTTTTGCCTTTGTGGGAGACCTCCAAAAATTAGCTTCTTTTTGACCCACGAATTTTTTGGTCATATTCCACTTGGGGAAATTAATTTCTTTAATTTTAATTTTTTGACTCTAAATTAATTAATTTTCTGGCTTAGGATTTAATTTTATTTTTTCCAGAAAAATTAATTTATCGATACGAGGGGATTAATTATTTTTCCACCCTCAAATACTTTAGCCATGGTGTCTGATTGCGAGGGACCATGCACTAAAATATTGTTACATAAAATAATTACATTTTAAACCCTCAAAGGGGGAATACCTGTGCATTATAGACCCTCATAATTTTTACCCAATTCTGTGACACAATATGATCTAGTAGACCTAGTGATCCGTAACAAAATAATTTAGCCAAATAGCTCAAATTATTCTGAAATCACTTTTACAATAGACTCGGCTAAGAACACTAGGACTCACCTCAGACTTTGACAATAAATTCCACCCTAGCTTTGGGGTTTAAGCTAGAGGAAAAAACTCTGTCGATCATCTGTGTTTAGAAACACACATAATGCGGTGAGATGAAAAACCTCCTAGGATGAAATTCGTCGCCTAAATCATAGGCTTACATAGGTTGTTACATAATTTAACGGTCGTACAAGATCATTTACATTACAAATTTGTAGAATGGGTTTACAATGACATAATGAACTGTTGGATGATGATTCTGATCTTTGAAAAAAATTAGCACAACTGCAACGTTTTTAACACAGCTGCAATCAGCACAACTGAACTTGTTCTTTGTTTTAACATTTTTAACTTGTGTAACATTGTGCAAATTGCTAGGACTATCAATCATCCTTCACTATCTTATACGATTCAAAAGCCTTGGAGTTAATTGGCATTGCGAAATAATAATAATATAGCTCTTTTCCAGCAGTCTGAGAAGGCACTGCTAGTTAGAAACATTTCCCTTCAGAGACGAAGTTGTTTGCTAGATCGCTCAGTTGTAGACATTTCAGGGCACTGTCAAACAACTGCGCTCTTGTCTCGGCTCTGTTGTTGTTTAGTGAGTGTGCACTGTCGCGTATAGATTATAAAGGGGAGGACACTGTTGCATTGTTTTAATTATTTTATTTTTTCTCTCCGACTACGGTTTCTGGATGCATCGCATCGCGTATGTGAAAGTTCCGCAGAGGAGACAAAGCGTCAAGTTAAAAAAAAAATTAATATCCTTATCAACACAGATAAGAGTCAGCCTCAAGACCTCCAAGTCCGATCAATCATGTAAAATTCCTTAATTTAGAGGCTTTCGACTTGGAAGAGTTATTGGTTGATCATGTGGAAAGGTCGTTGGAAAGCACTAGAGTTTGTCCTTCACATGGAGCAATTCACAATTGTTGAAGCATATGCAGACTGCCGTATTCACCACAGAGGTTTGATTCTAATCTGGACGAGATCAACTGTTTTCTGTTCGATCCCTTTTATATCTTTCAACCAGTGTTATCGGAACCGAACCGGTTCTGAAAAACCGGCCGGTCCGACCAGTTTGGAGGCAACACTGGTCCGAACTGGCCCTCTGAACCGGAAATGACCGGTTCGGTACTGAACCGGCTAGTTCTGTACTGGTCCAGTTCAGACCGGTTCAGAGACCGGTTCCACCGGTTCACAAGCCTGGGCATTAAAAAAAAAAAAATCTTATTTAAAAAAAAAAAAATTTAATTTTTTTTTAAAATTATTATTTTTCCTAGTTACTAACACTACCCTAGCCCCCCCTAGAGCTACTTAAACACCCGCACCCCCTCTATTTCACTCACACTATTTATTCGAGTCTCTTGCAATTCTTGAGCTGAGTTGAGTGAGGAGAACTCAGAGAGTATTTTGTAGGGTTGTTCTAAGGGAGATTTTTTGCAGATTTGAAGAGCTGATTGGAGTCTTACAAAGTTGTTGGGTTGGCAAATTTTCGAGATACTTAAAAGATTTTTTTTTCCCAAAGATCTTTGGGGTTTCTTCAGTGGTTTTTGCAACTAGTGGAAGATTTTTTTTATTCTGTTGGGGTTGCTACATATAGTTGATTTCAAAAGATTTTGGAGTTGATTTTCTCCAAAATTTCTGAGGGTAAATCAAGCGCCATGGGAATCAAGCCATAATCCCATTGTATACTGGGATGCTACTCATTCTTCAGATGAGGATAAGGAGGACGATCAGGATGATGATTGATGATTTGATCATTGATTTGTTGTAGCTGTAGCTTGTAGTATTGTAGGTTGTAGTATTATACTATGATCTATGATGTTATTTTGGACTATAAAGGCCTTTTAGAGCCTGCTTCTTGATGTTTGTAACATTTTAGGTTCAACGATGTTTTGCACTAAGTGCTATTTTGGTTGTATGCACTATTACTTGCTATATAAATGAGAAATTTTGCATATTTGTGTATAAATGGTTTGGATTCATATGGATGGACATGAATATATTTGTTTTTTCTTTAAAATATGAATATTTTATGTGTTTTTGGGAAACCGGGTTTTTTTTTTTCCCGGTTTTTTCCGGTTCCGATCTGGTTCCGACTGGTTCCCGATCCACAAGGTTTTCCGATTCGATGACCGGTTCGGTTCCGATAAAATTGCTTTCAACAACAAAGCAGAAGAAAGCTTTGAAACTGGTTGAATGAAGTTTCTACGCTTGGGTTATTGAAAATTCAGTATTTTTTTATATATTTCAGACAGTCATTTGATTTCAATATTCAAAGTTGTTGAAAACTTTAAAATTTTTCATTTGAATGAACTCACGCGGTGTTTGAAAATTCCACGATTTCAATGGAAGTTGTTTATGAGGTTACTATTGCAGTGCAGATCTTACAGTGGTGCCAATGAAGTTTGACATTGAAGCGGCCAGTTAGGTGAAACTGTTATTTATTTTTTGATGTTTGTTGGAGGAAAGGCACCACTTCCATGTGCTAGAGTGCTACAAGCTTGTACGTGCACTTGGGGCCGAGGCTGTGGCAAGGATTATCTGCCAATATTATTTGAAATTGTTAAAGTGTGTGAATAAAAGTCGAAAGTTGTTTCGACTGCTGCATACATTAATGAGCAGGGACAAAATACGTCTTAATAAGGCCTAGTTTATTGAACACATTAAGGGTAGTTGTAATTTTTGGGCCTTTGTCTTTGAAGGTGTGATAGTGATGGTGCTGTAATGATTAAAATCTCGTATTCAATTGATGGAATGAGGCTATTTTGAGGAGCAATGGGGTTCGATGTCCTGTTTGTTGTTTAAGGTTTAATTTGAGAAAGCTATGGTCTTGTATCTGGTGCCTATGAGTTTTTTCTAATCTGTCAAACTTTTTATTCTTACACATAAGGAATGTTCACATTAATAATTATTTCTTTAATGTCTTCAAGGTTTGTGTTGCTACAGAAAGTGTTGTGCCACCATTGATTAGGTTGTTGGAATATGGAGCTTCTTTGTACGAGAATAAAGCAGCCGAGGCTTTGCAGGGGTTGGCAGTTGGAATTGAGGGAGAAAATTGAGATCAAGGACGAGCTTGCAGATTTCATCGTTTGAGATTGGTGAAGAGAATCAAAGCATCAAAGTATGCAAGCTTGCTATGCTGCAAAGTGGTGGTTATCCATTGTGTGAGCAACATCCATGGAAAACATGTGGTGAGCTGCGTTGGAAACAAGTTATCGAGTTGGCATTGGGACTTGCATTGAGCTACGTGGAGGAGAAAATTCTCATGGTTCATAATGGAGCATGGTAGTTTTTAATTTATGATGAGAGATAATAATTGGTAAGGAAGTATTTATTTAATATTTTAAGAGCTAAATTTCAAGTTACAACGTGTGCTCTCTTCATAAAAAAGGGAAAATGCAGAAGACGTGGATTCAAGGTTTCCATCTTTACCGTTTTGGTATTTAAAATATGTGCCACTCTTATTTCCCATAAGGCCTTGAACATTAATGTAATAAAGTTCCCTTACAAAGTGATGATAAGGGTGGAACAATTATGAAAGATATGAGAGTAGGATTTGGAAGTCAACAAAGTTGTCTAAGTTGAATACTTCAAAGTCATTGGGTTAATTCAAGAAAGTCATGACAAGTTCTTGTTGTCGAGTTAAGTAGAAATGGTGAGAAGTTCTTAGAATTAAAAACCTCTCGATGTAAAGATGAATTCACAAGTGAAAGGAATTTAGAGTCATAAAGTCAAAGTTTATTGAATGTAATGGTTGCATGGTCGGTGGAGCCCGACACCCAAAGTTTGCTCATTGTAAAGACAATTTGAAAAGATACTAAGGAGTGCTCAGAAAGAAGGTTCAAGTAAAGTGAGCCATTAGCCAAGTTCAGAGGAGATAACTTGGTAAAGTGTTAGTTCGATTGTAGGTTACAGTGAATAGGGTGAAGTTCATGAAAGGAGAAGATGACTCCAGAGAAAGGCCATGATGATGCCATAGCAGTTGGAATTGGTGATGAAGAAATTGAGAAGGAGATCGATGAATTAAAGGTACAACTTGATGTGTTGATAGAGCTACTACAGAGTCAAAGACATGGATGAATAATAAAGAGAACGATTAAATGGCCAATTAAGCAGTTGAGATAGAAACAAAAGCTAAGGGAACCAGCGAAACTCCAGACAAAAGTATACATTTGTGAACTTGAGCATGGATCGTTGCTTGGTGATGACGATGACGATGAGAAGGTGGGTTCGATTCCCACAAATGGAACCATTAAATGTTTGGAAGATTAGCATGGAGACTTGAAGACATAATCATCTATTGAGCCTTATATTTTTAAATCTAACAATTTGTGTGTGACTGCAGGATATGTTGTTGATATTGACTTTGTGTGCAGCAATGATGAAGAAATGAAGTCTAAGGATGCTAAATATGGACAAATAATAGAAGTTGATATTGATGAAATAAATGGGTCAAATGTCAACATGATAGATATTGTAGCAGAACTAAAATTCCTGGAAGAATGGTTGGACAATCCGAAGCTAGAGTATGATGTAAAGGAAATTATGGTGGATTACAACTGGCCTTCAAATCAACAAATTTGGTGCAGCGAAAGCATAGAGATGGACAACAAAGTTTAGCAAAGAAACAATAATGCACATTAGTCAGAAGAGAAGTTAGATATCGAAGTTGAAGAGATGAAGAAGATGATGTTGGAAGAATCTCAAAAGGAGTTCATTGAACAAAGAAAAAACGTGGATGACAACATATTACTGTAAGTCTACATCAACAAAGAAGGAGGAGAGTTGCAACATAAAATCTAGAAACCCGACACAACCATTGAACCCAAACAACAAACAATGAATGATCAACAACAGACTAAAGTTTGGGATCCAGGAGGAGTTTTATCATCTTATGAAGACTGAAGGTCAGAAGACCATGCATTTGTTTTACCTGGGGAGTCTGATACTGGTGCATCTAACCTAGGGTTGAATGTTTATTAAGGGAGTTAGTTTTTAAAGTTAGGATTTAATTATTTAATGTATTTTTCCTAAAGTTTTAGGAGAGGATTAGAATTATTGTAAATAGGAGAAGGTTCAAGAGTATTTTGTAAGGTTTGAGAGAATTGTGGATTAGTTAGATCTTATCTAGGGATAAGGGATTAAATGAGAGATTTTATGGATTATGAGAGATATTTTGGGAGTTAGTTTAGGGATCTGGAACCTACTTGGGTTCTAATCCATTTGTATAAATCTAGGTGAGCCATAAGTATGTATGTAGAAGTGTGTGAGTGAGTGTGAGCAATGAATGACCAAGCATGAGGCCAATAGTTCTCTTGTAATTATTTTTATTTATTAAGTAATCATTTTATGAGTGTTTGTGTGCATTCTTATGTTGTGGATTTCAGTTCAATTTGTATGTATTTGTGTGTAAGATCCTATGGTTAGTTGTTATTTGACCTGCGTCAGGTGTTCTTGGTTTTGGTGTAGTATTCCTTAGACAACTCTCATGCATGGTCGTCTCATTGACAAGTTTCATGTTTCCTGAGGCAGTTCATGGGTTCCAATGCAAAGTGGTCCTGATAGTAGAAAAGTCAACTTGGTTTCAAATTGTGCAGTTTGATGAGAGGAGTCTACACCATGTTGAATTTTTCCAATTAGAGAATGCAGTGACTAGTTACAACTTGGTCAAAGTTGGTCAAATAGGTCATACAAGTTTCTAGGTGGTAGAATAGGGGGAAGTGTTGGGGCAAAATTTCACAATCATTATGTCAAAAGTGGTCTACTCAACAAGAGGAATGAAATACGGTTCATATTTTCCAAATTTTCAAGGGTGTAAAAGTGACATTCTCCTTTATCTTTCGTTTTCATCCTTTTGCTTAAATTTTTAACATTACCAAGAAATGACTCAAGATGTTTGAGAGTGGTTTTGACCTCATTGTATTTGATGTGGAGAAAGCAGAATTTTAGATCTCACTCAAAATCCAACAGACTTAACAGTTTTCTAGGATTTCAGGATTGGGGGAATTGCAACACTACATTGGATTTTCTCATGTACGAGAGTATGGAGCTAGTATTTAATCAGGAGCACCAAGCCCTGTATGTAACTTGATGTTAGTGGCATTGGTTGTTGAAATCCTATATCATGAGCCTACTGAAAATAATACCCATCACTCAAACAAAATCTTGACTTGACATGCTATGCTTTTTCTATCTTATTTTAATGCTTATAGGGTGACATTGATGACAAAGATCCCGATATAGGCAATGATTCTGAAGATATGTAGGTATTTGTTCTAGCATATTATTTTTTGGATGTTAGAGGCCATGTGGAGCTTGTTTGTTGATGTATTGTTGGTTTAGAGATGGATTGCACTCGGTGCTATTTTGGTTATGTGCACCCTTACATGCTATATAAATGAGAACTTTTGCTTATGTGTATAAATGGTTTGGATTCACATGGATGCACATGAATATATATATATCTGTGTGTGTTTTTCTCTAAAATTTGAATATTTAATGTGTTTTTGGTTGACCAGTTTTTTTGGTCTGGTTTTTTTATCGGTTTCCATACGGTTCTGACCGGTTCCCAGTCTAGGAGGTCTACCGGTTCAATGACCGACCTGATTATGATAACTATGCTCTCAACGCTCACCCTACAAGTGCTAATGTGGTCCTCTAGAGGGCTTGGATCCCATATAGGGAGACCAAACCCCAAATGGAGACCCACCTGTAATCTTGGATAAGATCAAATGCGTCCCATTGCCTTCCAATATAACAAATTATTAGAGTAATCAAGTTAAAGAGTTTACAAATCATGGAATCAATTGGACATTTCATTGTGGCATGCCCTTCCATAGTGGGATTTGGCATGTAAAAGTGTCTCCAAGCTCAATAACGGGGTTAACCAAGGACCCTATTAGGTGGTTTCAACCTTTAAAGGGGGTGACATGTCCATGGTACACTCGTCAAGTGGTACGTGGCTTGTGATTTAATGTTTGAATGGAGTGGAGATTAGGGGAAGGCTCCAAGCCACATTCCATGGTACATGGTTAGCTATAATAGGGGAAGCCCATACATGGGTATATGAGTATAGGAGGGAGAAAATCATGGTACATGAGTTACCCCGACCTTTGTTTTTCCACTCTTCTTCATATGCCTTTTTGCCTTTGATTGATTTTTCTTCATAACTTCTCGGGGCTCCAGGGGATGAGAGCATGATGTGTAGGATATAAAAATGTATACCTCGTATAAGGTGGGGCAATTCATTGCCCACCAGGGGTTGGGACAATCATGGGTTCCTTAATCTAGATGGGGCTCATTTAAGGCCCATATGAACCAGGGTAATGGCCATAGATAAGGGGTAGAGCTCATGTTTGTCTTTTGCCCACATGGTAAATTTGTATGTTCAGACCATCTTTTGCATTTGGTGGTACATTTCCTGTTGAGAGTGGCCAAATTGTGCCTTTTCTTTTCTTTTTAGTTGAATCAACCTCCGGGGCATCGTTCTAGGCCCGACCCAGAGTATGGACAAGGGGAAGGGGATGCTAACCCTTTGTGGACCTAGTGGACAAATTTGGACCTGGATGGGAAAAGTGATGAAATGGGGTTAAAGTGAGTGGAGGGGAGTGATGTATATGGTGTTGGGAAGCAAGACCACACAACCAAAATCAGGATTTCCCATGTAGTGCCAACACTAAAGCTAATGGCCAGTAAAGGAGATACCACGGGACTAGGATACAAAGCTAACCACCAAATCGGGCAGGGGGAGACAAGAGTACAGACCTAGCCCACTCTTTCTACCGAATCCCCCCACCAATCCATGCCCAAAAGTGTCCATGATAAGTAAACAAAATTACTCAACTACACAAATGAAAAGCCATATCTTCGGGGTCGAGAGGCCCACCTTCAAACATACGATCATAACAGATGGGCCAGGGACCACATGGTTGGCTCAGGTGGCAGATATAACGGCACATCGAGCTATATAGTGGTTGTAAGGGGCTGTTGGCTATCGATTGAGGACCATCTAGGAGAAATTTTTTCTCCTATGGATACTACCAACAGGTTCTGGGTAACAAGATCCCTAATTTAGAGATACCTAGGTTTCATAATTGTCAGAAGATCAAGGGCATTGGAGATCCAACTTCCATGTGGCTAAGTTAAATTACTAAACAAAATAGTCAAGTCAAAAATAGTTGTTGATGAGTCAACTAGCCATTAGAAACCTGGTGGACCAATTAGTTTAAAAATGGACTAGGAAAGTAGTCATTAGAAGATGAATCATTCCTCCAAATGACCAAGTCGACTTCCTCTCACTAAGTTGAATTCTTCCAAGCACAAATTAGTGGGATGTTGAGCTACTATTGTTTACTATTATTCATTGTTGACCATATTGGGCCACTAGCAAATGGATTCATGAACAAAAATGGGAAATTTGATCCGAGATGACCCAATAGTGGGTGAATTAAAAATTATATTGTAATATTTTTAAATTTTCTACTAAGTCTCTGACATGTGGATAAATAGTAAAATATTTTCTTGAGGGAGAGTCAAAACTAGCAGTTAGCTAGCCATATTCTAGTTATAATTTGTTATATAAAGGCTAGCCTCCCATCATTTGTAATGTCAATTGAGATAAGTGATATCATAATAAAGAGCTCACCTTTTTGCAAACCCTTGTGTAAATTTTGTTTATGCATTGTGTAGAGTGAATCTCATTTTCGTTCTTTTTTTTTATATATGTTCTATGGTTTTTTATTCTAAACATTATTGATAAATAAAATTATGCTAAAGCTAACAATTCTTGTCATCATGGGGCTATTTATTCATGTGGAAAGGGCCAACTAGGGGGTGATGAAATTTGAGTTCTTTTGCTTTAAAGGTGAGTTGATCCAAGAAACTAGTCCATCTCTAGGGGGGACCTTCGATTTGTGTAGGTATCGTATTCATCAAAAATAGGATTTGAATGCTACATATGCCACTTTGAGAGAGGTTTCTCTTAAGCGAGTTCAAAATTCACCAAGAGAGTTAAGTTAATAGTGGGGGTGATTTCTATCCAAGACCAAACCCACTCCCTTGAGTTTTGTTACCCACCAAAAGTGGGTGACCCCATAGGAGAATTTTTGTCCTAGTTATCTCTTCATCCTGCAGTCAGCAACTCTTGATAACCATCGATTTAGCCGATATTTTGTGCCATTTGATCTTCGCTCCTTACATCAGTCATATGTCCCTTTGCCTATCTGTCAAGAACATATGTTAGAAGGTGGGAAATCCAATTCAAAAGGCATGTTTTTCATGATGCAATTGGGTGCTTATGCTTGTTTTTCTTAGGCATTTTGGGTGTGGATTATTGGGTGACTTGGAAGAAGGAAGGGTTTTGACCATGGTTGTGTTCCCTCACCTTAAATGGGGGGCTAATTCTCAATCCTAGTCTCATCGTGTCTCCCCTATTGGCCTATGGGTTTAGGAAGGGTACTACTTGGGAGACCCTGATTTTGGTAGCATAGTCCCATTTTCCCATTCCACATTTTTCACTCTCCTCTGCACATTACAAGCCCTATGCCATCATTTTCCTTCTCTGGGTCCACATGACTACTTGGTCCACACGGCACTAGCACATCCCCTTCCCTTGTCCACATATTTGGGTCGGGCCTGGAAATGTTACTCCGGAAGTTGATGCAGCTAAAATAAAAAATAATATCATGGCCACAAGCAAGAAACAAAAGAAAATAATATTATAAAATAAAAAAGATGGCCGAGGCATTAACTAGTATGTGGGAAAATTCCAAAACATGAGCTCTACCCCTTATCATGGCCATCACCCTGTTTCCTAGGGCCTCGTGAGTGCCCCCATATCATTAAAGAACCCATGCACGTCCCAACCCCTAGTGGGTGATGAACTGCCCCACCTTAAAGGAGTAATAAGTCTGTTACATCAAACACAACATGCTCTAATTTCTTGGAGCCCCAAGTAGTAATACAAATAAAAATCAAGAAAAGGAAAAAGGAAAATAAAAAAATTTCTGCCTTGATTCTGCTCACATGTGAAAATATTCCTGTGATTTTCTAAGGCTACTATAAAGCCAAAATTTGGCCTCCACTACAACTTCAAAATTTCTATGATTTTGACCAAATTTTAGAGAATTTGACCAGTGTTGACTTTTGTTCAGTTTGACTTGTTGGAGGTGACTTGGAGGAGGGCCGACTTGGGTTCTTTTGTGGAAATTTTGATGTTCTATGTTGTTACAATCACTTAAATCCATAACTTCTTTATGCTGCAAAATAAGTTAAGTAATTGCAGATAGAACATAAACCATATGCATAGTGGAAGATAGCTAAGAACTCAATGAGACATAGAGAAGATAGGTCAATGCCTAGGGCAAAACCCACAAGGGGAAAACCAAACTAGATTCTTCTTCTATTAGAAATCAATTGTTCAAACAAATATACAAAGTACAATGTGAGAATGAAGAAGTTCACCCAAATTTGAAAAGGATCTCTGATAGTAGTAGCTGATGCAAACATTGAATCACTTTGCCTCTCCAAGATCTGCCCTTGCTCTTTAAGACTCTCTTTCTCTTTCTCTCAATATTCCTCTAGACTCTTAAACTCTCTCTTTCTCAAGTTCAAATTATCCTTTCACAAGCACAAGTAAGTGTGTGAAATGAGGATGGGAGGCACAAATATATAGGAAGAGAAAGGAGGTCGAATTCATGAGGGAGTAACTCCTATGCCTTGAGGAGTTACATATGCCAAAATACGAGTGTAACTTATGCCATAAAGGAGAGGAGTGTAACCTATGCATTAAAGAGGTGCAAGAGGAATATTTTTATGATGAGTCATTAAAGTGTGTAAGAGTGTAACGGGTGCATAATAGCATTAAAGAGAGAGAGGAATGAATCCATTAAGAGAGAGTGAGTAACATATGCATTAATTGAGGGGAGTTACATATGACATGATTGAGTCTCATGATTGAGAGACTAGAATTTATTTTTAATAATAATATAATCATATCATAAAGAGGATAATAGTAATAATAATAATAATATTGAGGATTAAGTTAAAAATTAAACAATTGAGATTGATTAAAGACAAGTTAAGTGATTTTCTATTATGTATATATGATTACGAATTGATGGAAGGTGATTTGCTATTTTTGGAAAGTCATGGTTGCAAAGATAGACATGACTTTCTAATTTTAGAAAGTTACTTTAGAAAGGTTAGAAATAGAATTCTATTCAAGGAAATTCATCCCATAGCTGTCAATTTTAAACTTCTTTGTGGCAGTCTTGGTATTGGTCTTGGGTCATGGATATCTCATTTTGATCTGATTCTATAAGAGAAGGATTTCTGGATTTTCCCCCTTGTGGGGTTTTCCCTTGGCTTGGAGCCTAAATTCTTGTGTCCTTTGTCTCCTTTTGATCCTGATGTTTTGTACATTTTTATAATTACTTGATGAAGAAGATAATGCAAGTAATAAGAAGCCAACACACATTCACAAGTAATTATCACGAAAGAGAAATCAATCATTAACTTCTAGCACTTGGTTTCTCAACAATAATATGGCACAAATTGAAAATGTTTAACATGGCTAACCAATGATTTTGGTTTGAGCGAACAATTCATCTCCTCAACCTTATAATATGGTAGAAAATGCTTAGCATACCTAACCAATTATTTTCCTTCGAGTAAAGGGTACATTTTAGTTAAGGTCATGGCAAAGGAGTTCAACAAGCAACACCACCAACATCAACGAAGTTCAACAATCAATCACTAACATCAAGGTACTTAAAGGGCTTCATGCTCTTGATCAAATGCCAATCTCATACCCTCACACATGACAAAATCAATTGGAAACATTGCAATACCCTAAATCATGAAATCCTCAAAACCATTAAGTTTGTTGGATTTTGAGTGATATCTAAAATTCTAGTTTCTCCATATGAAATCCAATGAGGTCGAAGCCACTCCTAAACATCCTGAGTCATTTCATGGTAATTTTAAAAATTTAAGTAAAAGGATGAAACGAAAGATAAAGGAAATGCCACTTTTACTTTAAGAATTTAACATTACCATTGATTGCCAACATTGCTAGGGTTGAGAATCTTAACCACTTATGAAAGCACTAGGGAGGGAGTGATTTTTTTTGGCGGGGGTGACTAGGGAGCGATTCTTTTTGGTAGGAGCGCACTGTCAAAATTCGCTCCCAAACGAGAGCGAATTGGGAGTATGCTCTCGGGGTTGCTCCCCTAGCAATTTTGAGCGAAGCGCACTTCGGGAGTGGATTTGCCGGTGGCGGGGGAGTGTCGCTCCCCGCAGCCTTGGAGTACCTCTTCTATAAATAGAGGTTCACTTCCTCTCATTTTTTCATGGGGGTATGAGGGAGAAACATCATAGTAATCTGAAATTTCTGAATTTTCTTGTAAAAATTTGGCTTTGGATATTTCAAGCTGAGTGAATTGTCTCGTGGAAGATATGTTTTGCAGGGATGAACTTTCTTTGGATTAACGAAGTGATGTGAGGATGAATAGTGATTTATTGTGAAAGATACCTTCAATTTTGCTATAATTGTTGAATTGAGGTTTTTTTTCCTTCTTAATAAATGTTACATCTCTTATGAACTCTATTTTCTTCATCCATTATTTCTCATCAAGTATTTATCAAGGAAACTAGATTGCATTCCTTGATCTTAAGTCTCCTACTTAGGAAAGTTGCTAGGGTTAGAATGAGAAGTTATCCTTCTCTCTTTCCCTCTCGAACCAAGGTCTTCAACCATTGATTCACTCCTTGTTTGACTCCATATGCCCAAAAATTCATGGATATGGCAAGGCACTAATCCTTCATTCTTCGTCACTTCATACTTTTTATGAATCAATAAAATCAAAGTAACCTGTGTTTGGAATATATTTGGGTATCTCCATGGCCTATCTTGAGACTATTTTTGGTATTTTATCTTCTAGAATTTTTTTTTTGTATTTTGTATTTTGTATTTTGTATCTTGCTATTTTTATGGATTTTTCAATGATATGAACAAACAAAACGACAACAACTTGAATTTTGTAAAAAAATGTGGTTGGTGGGAAAATTTATGAATCTTAACATACAGAAATCCTACTGCAATTATCTTATTTGTATTGCCTACTTGTTTTCTACATTTAACAAGTTATTTACAAAATTATTCAGTAAATTCTAATACAAATACATTGTAGCCTACACTAATATATAGATCAAGAACTGAAAAATAAATGGAGCAATCACACAAAGGACACTTATTTTTGGACAATTGTCCCCTGAAAAATCTAATGCGGGAAAACCGATGCAGCAGATCTGAGGGTTTGTATTATCAAGCAATAGTATTCTGAGTACAATTAGGGTGTCAAAATCTGGCGCACCCAACAAAGAAAATCCTTGGAAGATAGATAAAATAGTGAGTTTTACCTCACACTACAAGTCCCGACTGATTCAGATCAAAAATTGGTGAAACCCTAGCTGTCCCTACTCAGTAGATGCATAGGCATGCATGGGTCTAGCTGAGGACTGTGTCACCCCTTCTCTGCGCTGATCTGCCTCTCAGAAAATCGAGTTTCAGCCCTCCCGGCTCAGGAACCCCGATCTTCAGCTAAATCTGGACCATCTCGCGGATGCTCTGCGCTATCCCTGTGTGGGCCTGCGTCAGCCTCTCTCGGGACTACGTCACCTCTCTTGGTGGCTGCGCTGCTTCCTCTTCCATCTCTGCTACCCTTGCTCTACTATGTACTCTTGGTCTTCCCACCAAAAACTGCTTCTGCCCCTTACTGCAACTGAATCACTTAGATCTTATCTTCGTCTATGCACTGCATCGTCAGAAGAATCACTCTCTTGATTCATTGTGTGTGTGTCCTCCATCTGACCCTCAAGCCTTCCTTTATAGTTTTTCCGTTGAGAAATCAACGACCGTGATCTAATCCTTAATCAATGGCTAAGATTAAATTAGACTTGATCATCGTCACTTAGAAGCTTCTCACCCACATGTTTAAATTAATTCACTTTAATTATTTTAATTCCCTAAGTTTTAACTTAGGCTCCATTAAAAATAATTAATTATTTGAATAACTTTCACTCTGGGTGGAATTTCTCCAAATGATTTCTGGGTCTTGGAGATCTTATGTGTTCTAACCCCTCCACAAATTTTCGGAGCTATAGCAGATCCAATGCTACCCAAAAATCAACACTCCCTCTTAGTGAGGAATGTGATCTAGCAATACTTCTTCAACAGAAGCATCACCCTGATCCATGACATCGGTCCCCTGCGCTGTTGATGCTCGACCTATTGCCCTTCATGCATTGCGCTGCTGCTTTCTGTACTGTTGCCCATGACTCTGCTACATCTGTACTACAACTCCCTCTCAAAATGTTGCATCATGTTGCCCATAGCACTGCCATTGCTAACTGTTACACTGTAACTCAGTTGCTGAGAGTTAAGAAACTGAAAAAAACTCCCAAAACTAACATACTAGTCAGTCTGAATACTCCTCGATGTTGGAACTACCTATGTTTAGGAATTTACAGGGTAAGTTCCTTAGATCAAACACCGAAGGTCACTGCTCACAAGCAAATCACAAATCAATACACCATTATTTGATGTGGTTAAAACCTTTGAAGAGGGAAACAGTCCACGACCTGAGCCAAGGTGGCCACTTCAGGCAATTTATTAATATAAAGAAAGAATTTACATAAGCTTCTCCTCTAAACGGTTATCGGAAAAATGACCCTCCATGCTCCTTAAATAGAGATCATGGACCAATCATGTGTTAAGCCACGGATCAAGTTTCAGTAATACCGAGGAGAGCGTGAATTGTCAAATCACTACATATCATGATCGTTGGATTATAAGTTACAAATGTACATAGTAAAGAAACACACTTTACCTAACTCTATGCTAGACCAAGTTATACTTAACTATTTCCTATGTGTTGGAATATCCTAACATCCCCCCTTAAGAACAACTTGGGATAGGATTGAAGGATTTACAAAGGTGACACAAAAGGAGACTATTTCCTATATGTCGAAATATCCTAACATCCCCCCTTAAGAACAACTTGGGATAGTATTGAAGGATTTACAAAGGTGACATAATAGGAGAAAGAAGGAGGCATTAGAGCCTATCCCCCCTTAATGATAAACTTTCCTAAACTCCAAGCATAGATCGAAGTTTGGTAAACTTCGCTTCTGTGAGAGCCTTTGTAAAGATACCGACAACTTGATCATTGGTTGAACAATACTGCACTTCAAGAACACGAGCATGAATGAGCTTTCCGATGAAGTGTATGTGAAGCTCAATGTATTTCATATGCTGATGCTATCTGGATCTTTGCATAGTTGAATGGCACTCTGATTATCAGACCAGAGTGTAATTGGATGTTGCTGATGAAGACCAAATTCAGTGAGGATCTGATGCAGCCACAAGGCTTCCTTGCTGGCTTAAACTGCACCATGATACTCTGCTTCTATTGAAGAAAGAGAGATGGCACTTTGTTTCTTACATGACCAAGTAATAGGTCTTGAACCAAGAGTAAATACATAACCTACAGTAGACTTTCGATCATCAGGGTCATTAGCCCAATCAGAATCAGTGAAACCGATCAACAATGGAGATGCTCCTGCATTGTAATGAATCTCGAATTGAACTGTACCTTGAATATATCGAAGTATTCTTTTAGCTGCTTTCCAGTGACTTTCATGAGGTTGGTGCATAAACCGAGCAACAAGACCAACGACAAAGGAAAGGTCATGACGGGTATGGGTTAGATACATAATTTTACCAACAAGTTGAAAATATAAGGTAGCATCAACTTCAGGGGAAGTACAAGTGACTGAAAGCTTGAATCTAGACTGAAAGGGAGAAGGGGCTAGCTTACAGTATTCCATGTGAAAATGGCGTAGAAGATCACAGGCATGTGGAGATTTCTGAATGTTTCTTTATGCAAAAAGCTACTGTTAGATCTAGTTATACTTCTCCTACTTAATAAGTTATTAATGTTGAAATCTTTAGATTAAAATCGAAGTAAACACATAAAAGAATTTCACCGTTTCAGATCTAAAACAGAAAAGTACATGCACACATAGACAAAGTGACACAAGATTTTTTGGACAACAGTCCCCAGAAAGACCCTATGCGGGAAAACTGGTCTTCTGGCTGCTGGAGGGTTTATATTATTAAGTAGTTTTCTGAATACAACAAATATGGGCATCACACTGGTTAACCCGACAAAGAAAAATATAGATCTGCACCTAACTTGCTCTTCTGAAGCCAAAGTGTTGACCGATCCACACCCTCAGACGAGATTTACAAGACTTAGCCAAATTCTGGCCCTCGAAAGCCCAGCGTTGCCCCTGAAGCCCCTATGTCAATCTCTTCAGCCTCTGTGCTAGCCTGGAGATGGCTGCGTAACCCCAGAATGGGTGACGCAGACCCTACGCTGCCCCTGAGGGTCTCTACGTAACCCAGATGGGTCTCCTGCTGCCCAACGCTGCCCTAGGAGGGACTGCATAGTTGAAGCTGCCTCTGCGTTGCACAAATACTGCCATCTCTGCTATTGCTGCCTCTGCTTCTCTGCGCTGCCTCTGGAAGTTGCTATCTGCCTCTTGCTGATTCTAGGCACTGGGATCAGATCATCCCCTTTGCCTAAACTACCCCTCTCTGCAGCTAAAATACTTCTGAAATTTCTTAGCAAACCTTGCCTTAGAACTTCAATTTAGTCTCAGTGCTCTCCCTCCGTGTGTGTTCTCCAAATGACCCCAAGTCTTTCCTTTATACTTTTCTCGTTGGAAAACCAACAACCATGATCAGATCTTGAATCAATGGCTAAGATTAAAAGAATGCTTGATTAGTGTGACTTAAGACAATTTCATCACATGTTTTAATTAATTACCTTTAATAATTTAATTTTCCTAAGTTAGACTTAGGGTCCTTAATTAAAATTATTAATTAATTAATTATCTCCCAAACCAGATGAAATTTTCCAAATCCCTTTCTGGGTCTTGGAGATCTTATGTACTCTAGTCCCTCCACAAATTATGGGAGCTAGAGCACATCCGATGCTACCACAACACTCATAAAACTCAACAAGGCATACTTGGATTGAGAAAGGGTAATACCTTCTTTGGATTTCAAGACTTGAAGACCAAGGAAATAATGCAAGTGTCATAAGTCTGCCATTTCAAACTTCTTTTTGAGGCTAGACTTTACATGGTTTATATGGTTGGGATCAGTACGAGTAAGGATAAGATCATCAACGTAAAGAAAAAGGATGGTTAAGGACTTACCCACTTTCTTGGTGTAGACACTGTTGTGAGAATGACATCTAGAAAAGCCACTATCTAAGAGAAAGCTATCTTGATGCAGCCAAAGGATGTCACACCCACAATATTTATATTAAATTCAAATTCTTCAAGCATATAAAAATGCTCATCTCAATTGAAGAACCTCAATAAACCAAAGTTCACCCAAATAGTGTAAATTCTGTTGCGGAAGCTATTTCCTTGTCACACAGTTATGGTTATAAACCATATACAAAAGCCCACTTATTGAAATATAATTTAGCATGGTGAAAACCCACCTTCATTAATACGTTTCAATCTTCTTTCATTACGTGGAGTTGATTTCCTTTAGTTAAACATATAATATAAACCATAATTTAAACCCATTTAAATTATGATTTCCACATCTTTTATGATTTCGATTTTAAAACACTACACACCAACAAAATAATTTCAGGCCCCACTCTTACCATTAACGCAACTATGCATTTTGTACCAGCACATCTATCCATGTCCATCCAACAACAATCACATATCCCACATGAAAGGCGTATAATCCAATGACAATCACAAATTAACCAACACACTATTTAATGTTTCTTATTCACGCGAAATAGCCGGTTTTGTGGTGCTATGTGGCACCTTCTAACCATTATCGCATTCCTCAATTAAATTATTCCTACCTCTTTTGAGTTGTGCGAAAACCCTTAGTGGTTTTCCTTTCATAACCAGTTTCACTATTCACTGCAATGTCAACTCGGTTTAAACTGCATACTTCCATTCATCTCCTCCATTAGATGCGATGCTATTTGACTCTCGGACTTCCACTTTTTCACTGAGTTCCTCATGCAAATTATCTAGATTCAAATCTAATTTCCCTTCAAGATTGTAATCCTACTTTATTTGCCCGATTTCAACGATATCAATTTCATTGAAATCGACCTTCATTGTTCTATCAATTCACGGATTTCATAAAATCATGTGTACGGAACCTCGAGCCATATGATTAAGAAAATGTTCCTTTCTAGAATTTAAAACCACACATAAATTTCATGTAACCACAGATTGTTTTCACTCAAGCCCAATTCAATCTCTCTTCGCTAAGACCTTGCGGCATTCATTAGTACTTACGGATTTCCACTCCACGCTGACTATTATTTGTTTTTTTACTTGCTCCTCTGACAAATCGCATACCGGCTACAGCTCCAACCTCCATGGACATCCCGTACATGGACATCAAGGGTAGCGTCTCCATTCTCAAAGACATTGATAAATTCAAACTGATTATTACAGTTTAACACTCCAGCTATTTCTGAATTTGAATACTCTGTTCATCCAAACTCTTCCATTATGCAACCCCTATGATTTATTCATAATTTATAATTCAATCAATCAATATTCATTTATAAAACATATGAATTTGAAATCTTCTCTTTGCATTAAAATCAAACAATTACATAATAATTCTTCCTCTGGCTTGATTTTTTGTATAAATGGCCTTTTTCTAATTTGTCCGTAGGATTAAAAAAAAACCCCTATATGTCCTAAATCCTACTCTCTTTTTCCTATATATTTTTTTCAATGCCTTGTGGCTTATCATTTTTATACAAAAGGTTCTGAAACTATTTTTGGTTTCAAATCCTCCATATTCTCAACAAAATCCTGAATATCCTCTAAGTCTTCATTTGACTCAACTAATCCCTAAGGATCCTCTTTAATCCCATAAATTCATGAACTAATTCCTAATTTAAAATGTACAATTAATTTCTAAATCTCTCAATCCCTATGAGCTCTCAACTAGCCTAATTCTCTCATGTTCTCCAACATTCGAGAACATTTACAAAATTCCTCACAATATTTAATTAATTCTCATTAAAATCACTCAAAAAATTACATAAGAAACTAGTCTTCTTTGAAAACACAAGACCCCTAAATCTATTAAAATACAAAGAAATTTTTGAGCCTAATTCTCTTGCATCAGACTCCCAAGGTTAAAAATAATCATGATCTCCCGATCATGTGCTTTTAATATTTGTTTTCCTGGATCCCATACTCTATTTTGTTTTTGTCCATAAGTTGCATTGTCTTCATCATTCTTCAACTGCACTTTTCCAGGCTTCCATACTTTATTCTGCATCTTCCCACTTGCTATACTTTCACATTCTGTTCTTGTCTTCCTTTTGCTTCTATTTCTTTTCTTTCTTGCTATTGTTTTCTTCTGAGACATATTCACCATTAGCCTTCTTATCAATTTAATTTCTTTGTCTAATATATCTTCCGACTGCTGAGTACTTCCACTTCTTGATTTCTGAACTTTTATTCTTACTGCCGCCCTTTCATCCTTACCCTCTTGTTTACTACAACTAATAACTTCTTCCTGATTGTGTATTATGACAACTTCTTTGTCTTCTTTCTTCAACAATTTATTGGACTGGTATTTAGTTTGCCACTCACTGTCATCTTCTTTTTTTTTCTCTAATTTTTTCTCCTGGACCAAACATTATTTAGTCTTTTCAACAGTACCTGCAATCATAAAACAATCATCAAAATCATAAGACCTTTGTGTCTCTTCTTTCTCTGGAAACATTTTAATTTGCTGCTCTAACATTTCCTCTTTTATCAGCACATCAATATGCTGATTTAACTTCTTCAAAGAACTCTCAAGACTATCAGTTAGTCTTTCTTCCACATCATCCATTTCAAGGATGTCTCTTTGTTCTAGTTCATAATAATGAACTTTTTCATTCTCACTCAGCTCTAACTTTACACCCTGAACACTTATCCTCTGTTTTTCTAGCCTCTTCTCCAGAATTCTTAACTCATGCCACAAATTTGTCATCTCATCTGAAAAAATCTTTGTACAATCTTCACTATCTTCCTCTTTGTCAGAAGTCAAATTTCCCGGTGACACTATCTCTCCATCCTTCATTAGAATAGAATTCCGATCCTCCATCTCTGCAATAGTTTTAGCTATCTGTCCATCACTCTTCCTTTGGCCATTTAATAAAATCAATTTCTCATTTTCATTACCAATAACAAATTTCTCATCATCAGACATAACTGTCACATCTCCATTGATACAATTCCTTTCACAAAACAAGGAATTTTTGAACTCCTTTTGTTGCAATAATTCAATTTGATCTTTATCTGAAAGATAATCATCATCATATTTTTCTTGGCAACTTTCAGCCTCATTCAATATAGTTTCATCATATGATTTGTCTTCTGTAATACCTGCATTCACAAACAACTTGTTAGTTTTAAAACCGGAAGACCTTATGTCCTCATTTGATGATTTAATCACCAAATCCTCTTGCTGTTCTGAATCCTCTATATGATTCATAAATTCTTCAATAGTCTTCTCTTCAATCCCTTTAAGCTTTTCAATTGATTGCTTAATTTCCAACTTTTGGCCATCATCATGAGTTAAATTTTCTCTGCTTCCAATATGTTGAAAAGTAAAACTTTTCCCCAACTGTGTATGGACATTTACATGAGATCTAGCTGTCCCATTTTCTTCCTTTATGACAATATCAACAGTTTGATTTTCTTCACATGTTCTTCTTGCAAACATACAAAATTTATTAGATTTAAAATCATGTGACCTCTTGGTCTCAATTGAAGTTTCAATCTTCAAGTATTTCCCCAAATACTCATTTATTCTAAGTAATTTTTCCTTCAGTCGAGCATTTATCATTTGCTCTTTCTTCACCTGTAGCTTATGCCACCTTATCTTTCTTCTTACAAGAAAACCACGCCTCTGGTCTTCCTCATTCCTCTGTAACAAATCCAACAATACCTCAAGTTGGACTGCTATCTCAACTTTCTCTCTCTCATATTCTTCCTTACTTAACTGTCTCTATATGCCATTTTCCTTGGCATTTTCTTTCTTCAATTTTCTTCTATTGTGGTCTTTCTCATAACCTCTGCCATTTCTACTTTGACTATCAGTAGTCATCTTCTTCTCTATCTCTATCTTCATGAGTTCCTCACTCATTCATCATGAGCTGTACTAAAGCCTCTGCTACAACAAGTCCTCCCTGCTGCCACTTACCTCACCAATCCCCTCTCTGGACTTGGTCTTTTGGCAAGCACTGGTTCTCTATTCTATGGAACCTCTTGAGCATTCCTCTCTACTCCTTCTAGGATTCAAATCATCTGCACCTTTTAAGAACACAAATGTCCTTTTTATCCAACCTCTATTGGAATTCTTCAAGGTTCTGCCACATTCTTATTTCACTTAGAAACCTTTACTGGCATCCTTCATCACTGTTCTTTAACGCTGTGATCTTCTTGCTGAGATTCTCCTTGATTGTCTGCAACCTGAATTCTGCAAACATAATCTTCAAACAAAATTAAAATACCTCACCTTCAAGATTTGTTTCAACACTCATTTGTACTTGCTTCTGCAAATTCTTCTCCAATATTTTGCTACACTGCATGCTGTCTATCAGATTCAAATCTGATCTCTTTTTTCTTTTCTGTCCTTTCCACAACTGTGGCTAATCAACTTTAAAATCTGAACTTCCCTTATTTCCTTCATCATGCATGCATTCTTACAAATTAAAAAAATTATTCTTCAAAAGAGCTTTGCTAGCTCTGATACCCAATGATGCAGCCGAAGGCTGTCACACCCACAATATTTATATTAAATTCAAATTCTTCATGCATATAAAAATGCTCATCTCAATTGAAGAACCTCAATAAACCAAAGTTCACCCAAATAGTGTAAATTCTGTTGCGGAAGCTATTTCCTTGTCACATAGTTATGGTTATAAACCATATACAAAAACCCACTTATTGAAATATAATTTAGCATGGTGAAAACCCACATTCATTAATACGTTTCAATCTTCTCTCATTACGTGGAATTGATTTCCTTTGGTTAAACATATAATATAAACCATAATTTAAACCCATTTAAATTATGATTTCCACTTCTTTTATGATTTCTATTTTAAAACACTACACACCAACAAAATAATTTCGGGCCCCACTCTTACGATTAACACAACTATGCATTTTGTACCCGTACATCTATCCACGTCCATCCAACAGAAATTGCATATCCCATATGAATGGTGTATAATTCAACAACAATCACAAATTAACTAGCACACTATTTAACGTTTCTTATTCGCGCGAAATAGCCGGTTTTGTGGTGCTATGTGGCACCTTCTAACCATTATCGCATTCCTCAATTAAATTCCGCCTACCTCTTTTGAGTTGTGTGAAAACCCTTAGTGGTTTTCCTTTCATAACCGGTTTCACTATTCACTGCAATGTCAACTCGGTTTAAATTGCATACTTCCATTCGTCTCCTCCATTAAATGCGATGCTATTTGACTCCCGGACTTCCACTTTTTCACTGAGCTCCTCATGCAGATTATCTAGCTTCAAATCTAATTTCCCTTCAAGATTGTAATCCTGCTTTATTTGCTCGATTTCAACAATATCAATTTTGTTGAAATCGACCTTCATCGTTCTATCAATTCACGGATTTCATAAAATCACGTGTACGGAACCTTGAGCCATATGATTAAGACAACGTTCCTTTCCAGAATTTAAAACTGCACATAAATTTCCTGTAACCATAGATTTTTTTCACTCAAGCCCAATTCAATCTCTCTTCGCTGAGACCTTGCAGCATTCGTTAGTACTTACGGATTTCCACTCCACGCTGACTATTATTTGCTGTTTTACTTGCTCCTTTGACAAATTGCATACCAGCTACAGCTCCAACCTCCATGGACATCCCGTACATGGACATCAAGGGCAGCTTCTCCATTCTCAAAGACATTGATAAATTCAAACTAATTATTACAGTTTAACACTCCAGCTATTTCTGAATTCGAGTACTCTGTTCATCCAAACTCTTCCATTATGCAACCCCTATGATTTATTCATAATTTATAATTCAATCAATCAATATTCATTTATACAGCATATGAATTTGAAATCTACTCTTTGCATTAAAATCAAACAATTACATAATAATTCTTCCTCTGGCCTAATTTTCTGTATAAATGGCCTTTTTCTAATTTCCCCGTAGGATTAAAAACAAACCCCTATATGTCCTAAATCCTACTCTCTTTTTCCTATATATATTTTTTTAATGCCTTGTGGCTTATCATTTTTATACAAAAGATTCTAAAACTATTTTTGGTTTCCGATCCTCCATCTTCTCAACAAAATCCTGAATATCCTCTAAGTCTTCATTTGACTCAACTAATCCCTAAGGATCCTCTTTAATCCCATAAATTCATGAACTAATTCCTAATTTAAAATCTGCAATTAATTTCTAATTCTCTCAATCCCTATGAGCTCTCAACTAGCCTAATTCTCTCCTGTTCTCCAACATTCGAGAACATTTACAAAATTCCTCACACTATTTAATTAATTCTCATTAAAATCACTCAAAACATTACATAAGAAGCTAATATTCCTTGAAAACACAAGACCCCTAAATCTATTAAAATACAAAGAAATTTTTGAGCCTAATGCTCCTGCATCAGACTCCCAAGGTTAAAAATAATCATGATCTCCCGATCATGTGATTTTAATCTTTGTTGTCCTGGATCGCATACTCTGTTTTGCTGTTGTCCATAAGCTGCATTGTCTTCATCATTCTTCAACTGCCCTTTTCCAGGCTTCCATACTTTATTCTGCATCTTCCCACTTGCTATACTTTCACATTCTGTTCATGTCTTCCTTTTGTTGTTGTTTCTTTTCTTTCCTGCTGTTGTTTTCTTCTTAGACACTTTCACCATTAGCCTTCTTATCAATTTAATTTCTTTCTCTAATATATCTTTTGACAACTGAGTACTTCCACTTCTTGATTGCTGAACTTTTATTCTTACTGCTGCCCTTTCATCCTTACCCTCTTGTTTACTGCAACTAATAACTTCTTTCTGATTGTCTATTATGACAACTTCTTTGTCTTCTTTCTTCAACAATTTCTTGGACTGGTATTTAGTTTGCCATTCACTGTCATCTTATTTTATTTGCTCTAATTTGTTCTCCTGGACTAAACATTCTTTAGTCTTTTCAACAGTACCTGCAATCATAAAACAATCATCAAAATCATAAGACCTTTGTGTCTCTTCTTTCTCTGGCAACATTTTAATTTTCGTCTCTAACATTTCCTCTTTTTTCAGCACATTAGTATGTTGATTTAACTTCTTTAAAGAGATGACTATCAGTTAGTTAGCAATTAATTTTTAAATCTCTCAATCCCTATGAGCTCTCAACTAGCCTAATTCTCTCATGTTCTCCAACATTCGAGAACATTTACAAAATTCCTCACAATATTTAATTAATTCTCATTAAAATCACTCAAAACATTACATAAGAAACTAATCTTCTTTGAAAACAAAAGACCCCTAAACCTATTAAAATACAAATAAATTTTTGAGCCTAATGCTCCTGCATCATATCCATTTTGGCATACCAAGCCCGAGGAGCTTGTTTGAGATCATAAAGAGATTTCGTAAGGAAACAAACAAGGCTAGAGTTGTTTTGGATAAAGTCAGGGGGATTGTTCCATGTAGATGTCTTCATGCATATCCCCATGTAAGAAGGCAAATTTAACATCCATTTGATGGACTTCCCATTTAAAGGATGCAGCAAGGGCAAGAACAAGGCGGATAGAATTCATCTTGGCAACAGGGGAGAAATTTTCCGTATAGTCAATGCCTTCAACTTGTGAAAATCCTTTAGCAACAAGACGAGCTTTATGTTTATCCACTTTTCCATATGGTCCAAACTTTGTTCTGTAAACCCATCTGCATCTGGAAAGTTTTTTTCCCTTTGGAAGAGGAACAGGATCCCAAGTATCCTTTGCCAATAAGGAACGATATTCTTCATTCATAGCTGCATCCCAATCTGGATTACCTGAAGCTTCTTCAAAGGTGTTTGGATCAGGATTTTCTGGAACTTGAGCCAATAAGGAAGAGGCTCTTTCAAACTAATAACGTGTACGACGTTGATCCAAATCCCAAGCCAGTTTGACTGCATGTGACTGCCGTTTTCCAGATCTGCTGTTTTTGACCATTTTCGGGCCGAGAGAACTGCGCTGTTGTGTGTGAAGCATCTGTTACAGTGAGGAACCCCTTTTGTTTCATGCGAAAAGGTTACCGGTTGCCAAAGTTATGTCATTTTAGATCTGGAGAAACAGGAAGACAAGATTTTTATGCTACGTATGCTCTTTCCCCGCGTCTTTGTGAAATCTCGGGAAATCAGAAATAGTGAGAAATATAGATAGTTGTCGTTAAGACTAACCGGAAAGGTAACATTCTACCATAAGTCTTGATTTTTTTTTTTTTTTGCACAGATTTTGTGTTTTTTCACAGGAAAAAGCATGCAAAGAAAAAAAACAACCCTTCCTCCTTTCAAACAATTACAAAATCCTTTTACTAGCTCACTTGGTGTAAAATTAGTTTATGAGAATAAAGGTCTTGGGTTCAAGTCTCTTTGTCAAGCTTCTTTTTCTATAAAAAGCTTTTTGTTAAAAAAAATTTGGCAAGTTGTCGTTTTTAAAAAAGGGGTTGGCTTAGGCCATGGACTGTTTCCTTCTTCGAGGGTTTTAACCACGTCAAATACTAGTGTACTAATTTGTGATCTGTTTGTGAGCGATGAACTTTGGTGTTTGATCTAAGGAACTTACCCTGTAAATTCCTACAGGGTATCAAAGCAACTGAAAACCTTTTCGCATGAAACGAAAGGGGCTCCTCACTGTAATAGATGCTCCAGACACAGCAGAGTAGTTCTAGCCCGAAAATGGACAAAAACAGTAGATCTGGAAAACGACAGTCGCGTGCAGTCAAACCGGCTTCGGATTTGGATCAAAAACGGATGCGACCCTCAAGTTGGCTCTGATACCATGTAGGAATTTACAGAGTAAGTTCCTTAGATCAAACACCAAAGGTCACCGCTCACAAACAGATCACATATCAATACACCAGTATTTGACGTGGTTAAAACCCTCAAAGAGGGAAACAATCCACGACCTGAGATGCGACCACTTCAGGAAATTTATTAATATAAAGAAATAAATTTTACATAAGCTTCTCTCATAAATGGTTACCATAAAAATGACCCTCCATGCTCTTTAAATAGAGATCATAGACCAATCGGGTGTTAAGCCAGAAATCAAGTGTCAGTAATACCGAGGAGAGAGTGAATTGTCGGATCACTACATATCGTGATCGTCAGATTATAAGTTACAAATGTACATAGTATAGAAACACACTTTACCTAACTCTATGCTAGACCAAGTTATACTTAACTATTTCCTATGTGTCGGAATATCCTAAAATCCCCCCTTCAGAACAACTTGGGATAGGATTGAAGGATTCACAAAGGTGACACAAAAGGAGACGATTTTCTATGCGTCGAAATATCCTAACACTATGATGCTAATCTGCATTGATCCTCTGATGCCACTGCATTGCTGCTGCTCTACATTGCGTAAGCACTACTCTGCACCACTGTGCACTACGTTGCTGCTGCCTCTGCTCTGCTCTGCGCTGCTTCAGACTTCAACACTTTAGCTCTTCCACTATTGCTCCATCATCCCTTGCATCAACTGACACCCGTCATTCTGCTACTGTCATTAAGGGCTCCCGTAGCCGTATGTGATCCAAGAGTTTGGGAACCTCAAGGATCTTGCCCCCTTCATGTAGCTTATCTACAACTCCATATCGCCCCTCTTCTTAGGTGCATGAGCACCCATTGCGCATCCATCATCATCATCCTCATCACCCTGAGCTGGAGCAACCTTTGAGTTAGATTCTTCCTTACCCTTCTTTTTCAGAGGGCACTGCATGGAAAAATGTCCTAGTTCCCCACACTTGAAGCATCTGACATTCGAGAGGTCCTTTTTCCTTCTATGTTGCCCTTGTTGTCCCTTAGATGCGAGAGCCACATCTTCCTCTTCCACCTTCTTGATTTTGATCCCTTTGTTGCTGCTTCCTGCCTTGGTCCACTGTCTGAGCTCTTCTTGTCAAAGAGTTGCCCACATCTCTTCCCAACTTGGAAGAGCTTCCCTACCCAAAATGCCTTGGAAAAAGGTCTCCTAGTCTTCAGTGATTTCATTTAGGGTAGTCCTGATCATAACACCAACATCTGGTGTAGCCCCTACAGAAGCTAGTTGATCTCAGATCCCTTGCAATCTAATGAGGAAGGGGTCGATCACTTCTCCCTTCTGCATTGGAAATAATCTTAGCTGGTTCTCAAGCAACATCTTCTGCTGGAAGAAAGATCCCTGGTACATAGTGGTCAAGGCCTCCCACATTTCCCTTACTCTGTTCTTCTCACCAATATGTGGGATCACATGATCCTTGACTCCGTCCATGATCATGCGTTTAGCTTTTGCCTGAGCCTCCTCGTACTTCTTAAGAGGATCAACATTAACCATAGCAAAAATAGTGTACAAGGCATGATCCTTGATGCGATGTTCATCCAAAACTGCCAGGATCCTGGCCTTCCAGATGACAAGTTTGGATGCTCTATCCAACCTGTCCTGATATTTCAATCCATTCACTACCATCTTTGCTCAATTAAGTGTTGAACAAGTTCCTTTCTCCCTCTTTTGTTGCTACCCCAGCAAAACTCGGATCTGGATTTCTAGGCACTAGAAGCCCTCTAAGGAACAAGCTCCCTCTGAGATTATATTTCCTTCATGGAAATCCTTCTTCCAATAGACGTCGAAACACTCCTCTCTGATCTTGCTTTGTTGCTACTTAGCTCTAGATCTAGACTTCTTGGCAATAAATCTTCCGAGGAATTGCTTCCCTGTACTTTGCTTCTACCCCACTAGACACTGTTCTGCACTAACAGAAACAATACCCCACTAGCAACTCCAGATAGAAATCGTACTGCTCTTCCAGCCATGAAAATTGGGTAATTGAGGCTCAACAGCCTTTGCGCTAGCCCAACAATCACTGAGCTGCATCCTGTAGCTACAACGTCACCTTAGCAGGCTGACGCAGGCTCTGCGTGAGCCCCTCTGGTGACTGCATCACCCTTCCTTTGCCTTTCTTGTTCAACGCTGTCACTTGGGACAGTTGCTTTCCTGTAGCAAATCTTCTCTCTCATTTTGTTGATGGCTTCAGTCCTTCTTGATCTTCAATTTCTCTGATACCATGTGAAAAATTTTGTATCTTAACATACAAAAATCCTACTGCAATTTTCTAATTTGTATTAACTACTTGTTTTCTTCATTTAACAAGTTATTTGCAGAATTATTCAGTAAATTCTAATACAAATACATTGCAGCCTACACCAATATATAGATTGAGAACTGAAAAATAAATGGAGCAATCACACAAAGGACACAATTATTTTTGGACAATTTTCCCCAAAAAACCAAATGCGGGAAAACTGATGCAATGGATCTGAGGGTTTGTATTATTAAGTAGTAGTATTCTGAGTACAACTAGGGTGCCAAAATCTAGCGCACCCAACATTGAAAATCCTTGGCAGACTGATAAAATAGTGAGTTTTACCTCACACTACAAGTCCTAGTTGATCCGGATCAGAAACTGGTGAAACCCTAGCTGCCTCTACGTTGCCTCTGTGCAGTGGATGCGTAGGCTTGTGTGGGTCTAGCTAAGGACTGCATCACCCCTTCTCTGTGCTGATCTGCCTCTCAGAAAATCAAGTTTCAGTGCTCTCGGCTCAGAAACCCCGATCTTCAGCTAAATCTGGACTATCTCTCGGATGCTCTGTGCTCCCCCTGTGTGGGCCTGCATCAGCCTCTCTGGGGACTGCATCACCCCTCTTGGTGGCTGTGCTGCTTCCTCTGCCATCTCTGCTGCCCTTTCTCTGCTATGTACTCTTAGTCCTCCGACCAACAACTGCTTCTGCCCCTCGCTGCAACCGAATCACTTAGATCTTATCTTCGTCCAAGCATTGCTCCATCAGAAGAATTCGATCTCTTGATTCACTGTGTGTGTGTTGGTGTCCTCCAACTAATCCTCAAGCCTTCCTTTATAATTTTCTCGTTGAGAAATCAACGACCGTGATCTAATCCTTAATCAACGGCTAAGATTAAATTAGACTTGATCCTCATCACTTAGAAGCTTCTCACGCACATTTTTATATTAATTCACTTTAATTATTTTAATTCCCTAAGTTTTAACTTAGGCTCCATTAAAAATAGTTAATTATTTGAATAACTTTCACTCTGGGTGGAATTTCTCCAAATGATTTCTGGGTCTTGGAGATCTCATGTGTTCTAGCCCCTCCAAATTTTTTTTGGAGCTAGAGCACATCCAATGCTACCCAAAAATCAATAGTTGGTTGCTGGATTTTTGGCTAATTCCTTATCTCCACTAAGGATTAATTGGGTCAAGATGAATACTTCTCTTAAGCTGGTTATTTAATTCTTGTGGATTAGGGAAAGAAGGTAGAATCCTAGAAGTTAAATTACCTTTTTGTCTAATTAAGATAAGTTATGAAACCAAGCCCTACTAGAAGGGGTCCCTCCAAGGGGAAAACATTCAACCATAAGATGAACTATGGAATGAAATAGAATTAAGACCCTTGTTGAGGAAACTGTAGGGTGTGGCCCAACAAGGAGATTTAACGCCTATCTCAACCAACAATAGAGAAGTGAGAGAATTTACCCTAGATGTCTCCCTCCAAGTGACAAAATTTCCCTTCAATGGTTTGATCTTTATATGATCCTTGTAGTAGTCTTGAATTAACACAATGTTGTCCTTTAAAAAATATGTAGAATAGCCAAGAAAAAGAAACTTCAAAATTGACACTAAAGCTTTAGGAAAATATTACATTATGGCATAATGATCTCACAATCCACAACAATTTGGGGGAATGAGCTCTATATTTATAGAAAAGGCTTTCAACATCTCTTTCCCTTTTGCTTCTTAGAAAATATCTAAGAAACCTTGAAAAAGGTTGATTTGTCATCCACGATAGACTTGGAGACTAAGTTATTACAAAAATTTAACTTTACAATGCTTGAAACCCTTAAGGAAGGTTGATGTCCCATTTGGAGAGGCCCAATGTCTCCCTCAAGTAGCTCAATCTTCACTTGGAGTTGACCTTTCATCCTTAACGACTACATAAAAGGTGGAAAACTCCTTCATTTGGTCCAATCTTTTTTTTTCTTTCATGATTTAAGACTTGATTTGCTTGCTTATACCTTTGATTGTGGTAATAAGACTTTGATACATATTTTTTTTGCACTTCCACATCACTTGAGTGCTTGCCACATCATCTAAAAATACCCCCACAGATGTCATAGAAGAATTTGACTCCCTTTAATGATGAAATAATCCTTGAAAAGGTACTTTGAAGGTGTTTTGGGAGCTTTGACTTGGATATGACTTGGCTTGCTTAGGAGATTGCAATGGACCTCTTTGCTTTCCTTGAGAATGTGAAATGTTGCCTCATTGAGCACAAAATCATTGTGAATTGTGAGATTTCCATAAAGAATGATGGCCATGATCAAAGAAGTGTACATAAATAAAAGAATAGTCCATGCGAGGAATAAAGATAGGTGTGCCAAGATAATGATGAGGTTGGTGTTTCCACCTTTGCATAGTGCAAACACCTTTACAGGGCTAAAACAACAAATGATCGTATAAGCCATGTGTCCTAAAAGATCCACTTCATTGATGAAAGTGATGAGATTGGTGTCTCCACCTTTACATGGTGCAAACGCCTTTAGAAGGCTAATACAACAAGTGATGCTATAAGCTATGTGCCCTAATAGATCGACTTCAATGATGCTCAAGTACCAACCTAGGCCATAGAAATTCCCCTCAACGTAGGGAGTTTCCACCCACTACAGGTTTGTTAGTAGAGACATCAAACTAGGTACCATGAAGATACGACTAGGATGATTGGTCATGACTATCCAACCAGGGGGAACTAGGATACACTTTTACACTTCATTCCACGTGACCTACATGGTCATAAAATTACACACATTTGGGCTTCCAAATGTTGTGGTCCTTTGTCAAAAATGTTTTAGGGTGTGGCCTCGACAGGTGGGTGAAGACAGGAAAATTCCCCAAGGAAATGATGAAGAAACTCTAAGGCATCCAAGCTTGTTGTGGCTTTGTGATCTCTTGACCAGTTTTGGCGAGATCGCAGTAGGCTGAGGGTGGAGGTGATTTAATCTCCAAGAAACCCTAGTTGTTTATGTCTTGAGATCCCACATACATGCTTTGATTGGCTGAAAGAAAGATTTGGTTTGACCCAATCTATGTTGGGTGGTACGCTGAAGTTCTTGGCTTGGTTGGATTTTGCATAAGTTAATAAGAGGTATTTTCGTATTGTAATCTATGAGCACTTGTACTTGTTATTATGGTGATTTGATGGTTTTTATGTAATGGTTAATAGTTGGTTATATGCGGGTTATAAGCATAGATTTGTAATGTGCTCTAGCTATGACTTGTTCAGGATTTGATAAGTATTTGATGGTTAATGAATGCATGGGCTAACAAGTGTTATTGCACTATTATGGGAGGGCATTAGACCTTCTTGGTGATTCTCAGATAAGTTTCAGACTCCTATGATCATATATGCAGTCATGACCTGGAGCTTACATTTCACCATATGTTTGACGAAATTTTGTCATGGTTAGGCCCGGTTAGGTCAAGTTCTTGTTAAAATTTTGTGTGGTTAGCATTGTCATGATGTCATTTATCATTATGAGAAGTTACAGGTAGTTATAGGTAGTGGTCTGGAGGATGGCCTGGAAAGGTGGTCCAGATCTCGGGAATATGCCCTCTGAATTGGAGTTTTTGGGCTATAACCGCATGGAAGCAGTGTCATGCATGTGGTTGGAGCCTTATAACCGCACCCTTGTAGGATTGGCATACAGTTGGGGTGTTAGGTCATTGAAAAGGAAATCCAGCTTAGGGTTTAGTCATCTGGGGTTGTTCTTTGGCCCCGATTGTCCTGTAAGCCTTAAGGGATGTATGTGAGTTGTTAGTTGTCGGGCCCACTTCCATAACTGAATCTTGAAGGTCATCTCATAGTAACTCTTCATCTCATGTTTATCCTGGCATGCCTGTGAAATTGGGTAAATGTGGGAGGGGGTGGTATTAGAGAATGGTTCAAATTCTTGGATTGGATGGGCTAGATGCATGTTGTTATGCATGCATTGTCATGGTTATGGTTATCGTGCATGAGGTCATTGTACACAGTTAGTATTATCATGCATGATGTCGACATATTGATATGATCATATATATGTGTGTGTGTGTGTGTGTCATGCTAATTTGGATTTATTTTTCATATTAGATAACCTCCCCTAAACTTCACGGAGGTATGTTGATTATTTTTATATTTTTATATTTGACATAGTATGTTTGTAGGAAGAAGAAGAGGATCAAAGATGACTAGCAGAATGGTGGATTATAGTTCACGAGACTCTCCTTATAGACCAGATGAGCAGCTAAGAGATGAGTACTCTCCTGACATAGTAGATACTTTGGGAAGTATGAAGCCACAAATCAGAAGTTGTAAGGAAGATAATGACAAGATCATTCAGTCACAATAAATACTTGTCTGGGCTCAGGAAAAACAAGCATAAGTCAATGCAGTTATCCTTCAGATTTTGTCAGTTTTGAAGAGACAGGGACAACCATGAATCAATCATGGATAGGAGGACAGGACTAATGGAGCATATGGTAGTAGATCCCGATCAGGGCACAGGTCGGACAAGGATGACAAAGTCAGAGATGGTAGGTTCTTGGATACACCTGACATGAGAGACAATGGTTATGGGTTCTATTCTAGTTCTAGTTCAGACAGTAAATCATGGTCATCATTGCTATCACCCTGACAGGAGGAGTGAGAAGGGATATTTTATAGATGAGTTCAAGAAAGCCAAGCCTCCTACATTCGATGGAGAGTTGAAGAAACTGGAACATGCAGAGGCATGGTTGCTTGGGATGAAGAATTTCTTTGAGCTGCATGATTATATAGAGAACATGAAAGCCAAGATAGCTATTTTTAGCCTCAAAGGGAAAACACACATCTGGTGGGAAGACGTAAAGCATGTCAGAGGTATCAGGGCAAAGGAGTTGAGTTGGCATGAGTTCAAAAGACTCTTCCAAAAGAAGTACCTGTCAGAGAGATACTATGACAGTAAGTCTAAGGAGTTATATGAGTTGAAGATGGGATCTATAATAGATGAGGAGTACACGACTATGTTCCTGGAGTTGCTGAGGTATGTGCCTTACCTCAAGGATGAGAAGACAAAAGTTCAAAGGTTCATCAGTGGACTGCCATTAGCATTCAAGGATTAGATTGAGTATGATGAGCCTCAGTCGTTGGAAGAAGTCATTGGAAAGTTGTTAATTTGAGAACATGTTCTATGCCATTTCAGATTAGGGCACAAAATACTGAAGCAGATAGAACATACCAATAGATCGATGGGAGACAAGCCAAAACAAAGATAATGAATGGTGGCATTATGGCGATCAGCAAGATGCTTCTACCAGCAAAGTCTCCAATAGGTCATTCAGCCAAGTGTGTCACACACAACCCCAAGATAACCTAAACAAAGAATACTCCACGAATACGTAACACCAAGAATACAACTCCATCGCCATCAAGAGAGAAGAAAATCCTCCACACATTTTGTGTATAATGAACTCCAAGTCTCTCCAATATATAGGAATCTTTGGGGGTGTGTGACACGTCTTTTAAGACATTTAAGTCTATTATATCCCAGGCCGACCTAGCACATAAGTGGAATAAAATCGAAGTACATGTTTTTCTCATCTGATCGAGATGATATTTAGATCAATCTTACACCTCTCCGAAAGAGGAATCCAATAAAAGTATTGGGATCGTCATCTGAGCAACACAAATAAGAGTTTGGATCTAGTTGTCCAAATTTAACACTCCCTCTCAACTAGGAAGAACTTCGTCCACTAGTGCAATCCAGACATGGTGTGTCATCCCACCGTAACTTGCTTCGCTGGCTTCTTTGTTTCAGAACAGAAGTGGGTCAGTCACCAAGCCATCATTCTTGGCAAACAGATTCAGCCCAGAGGTTTGAAACCTCTATATGACTCACAAATAGTCTCATACCAACCCGAAGTTGGTTTACCTGACCCGAAGTCAGTTGGAGGTCTGAAACCTCACTAGGACTCAATAGAGTCATATACTGACCCAAAGTTAGTTTCACTGACCCGAAGTCAGTTGGAGGTCTGGAACTTCATTATACTTGATCCCAGATCAAGTGGTTGGATCGTTCCATCCTAGACTTAGAGAGTATGGCAATTTCCGATACATCCATCGGTCTTGCTATGGTCTCTATTCACATTTCCCACCTCATTAGCCAAATGAAAGGTACTTCCCATGAGTCCGAAACTCCCTGGGTAGGATGCGTATAGGGCACAGATCAAAGAGAGGTAAAGCATCTCAATATCATCGTGGTGGGGCAGAAGCACACCAACTAGGTTCGACAAGCCTAGGCCTGTGGTTGCTTATAGCACCAAAGCTATCCCCAAAACCCACTTGGAGATCCCAGAGCTCATCATCCAACAGAACCCTCCAAATAGGGTCGTTCCATGATTCCAAGATTCTCACAGAAGGTTAGGAACATGACCTTCCCCAAGGGCATTATGAGAATGTCAGCAACTTGCTCATCAGTTTCTATATGATCGAGCCTTATGGCGCCTCTCTGTACCATATCCTGGATAAAGTGGTACCAACCATCAATATGCTTGGATCAATCGTGGAACCAGGGATTCTATGACAAATGAATCCCCCTCTGGTTATCACAAAGGATAATGGTGGCATCTAATACATGCTCGAACAACTCACTAAAGAGCTTTCGCAACCAAGTGACTTCACAATGGGCCATACATGTTGCAATGTATTCGACCTCAATGGTGCTCAAGGCTACCGAATTTTGTTTCCTGCTCGAAGCAAATCTACTTGTGAAGTAGCATCCATATGTGCTCTTACGATCCACCACACTGCCAGTGATCCGGATTTTATGCAGGAACACAACAGAATATAGAAATAACCATGAACATAGAGATGCAGCGGAAATAATTCTTCATTTCATTAATATCAAATAACAGAAATATGCTTACAGGCATAATGGAAATAAAATAGCTAGGGTGCCGGTAGCGAATCTCTTAGGAGAGATGTGATGGCTACAGACCTCTGAACTCTGTTAAAATGAGGCTCGAGGGCCTATTTATTGTTGAGAAACAATGTAGAATCCGAAACATCCAAAAACCTAACCGTAGGAGATGAGGCGCCAAAACTGTGGGCGCCCGTTTGGGTAAATTGGTGGTTCAACTTCCCGGGGGTGTAACTTTGGCACCCGATCTCCGTTTGACTCGCTCAATAGCTCATTAGAAAGATCTATCCGAGGAGTACAACTTTTAAACAAGAAACATTAGTCCATGGACCCATGTTGCTCTCCGTTTCCCCAAAAAACGTCGTTTAGGGCCTCAAAACGGCTCTGGAAGTTCAGGACCCAAAAAACTGCTAAAAATAGTAAGTTTTGTTGCAACCTTAAAATTGAAAGAACTGATGGCGGGGGTTCAAATGGAATAGGTGGGTGGCCACCAATATCTACCTGGATCATTAAGGCCCCGAAACGGCTCCAGGAGTGGAGGACCTGAAAACTTGCTAAAAATAGTAAGTTGTGCTGTATGTGAAGAGCTACAAGAATTGATGGTGCTAGTCCAACTGGAACAGGTGGGTGGCCACCGATATCCACCTGGATCATTCCTCCCTCCTTAGGAAGCAATGGTCCCCATTGCGTTGAGATCCTCCATGAGATGAGGCAAATTCTATTGAAGTGAGTATTAGATGTGTTGAAGATGTCAAGGACCTGTGGGTGGACATGCTGGATGCATTTAGTAAATTTGGTTTCTTTATCAGCTTCAGACAGTACATGTTTGGATTATGTATGTGTAGTTGCAGGATGTATGGAAACATCAGGCGGTGGTGCGTTGGGAGTCAGATCAATGGAGTGCTTGTCCTGACAGTGTAGAGGAACCTCTATGAGTGAGGGGAAAACTTCCTCGTATTCCTCCATGACTTTGTCCATCTGCTATAGCCATGCAAGGGAGCCCTGTTTCGAGGTTGTGGCCACAATATTTTTCTTTCCCTGTGAGTGAGTTGTAAGGAAAATGAATTTCCTGGTTTGGGAAACAATCTTACGGCATTGTTTTGCAGTAGTCAAAGAGATGATAGGAGGCGGTACTACCTCCGATATCCTGTACAAGTTATTTCCCAAAGTAATAATAACAGCACGAGGCCTAGACTCATACACATCATGTCACCTCCATAAGTATGGTTGGCCCAATAATACATCAGCTACATCAAGAGGAGCAACATCACACAATACCTCATCCGTGAATGGCTTGATACTGTATGGAAGGTGGCACTGCTGGTGGATGCGGAGATCTCTCCCTGGGTGGAGCCACCCGATGGTATACGGCTATGGGTGTGCTATGGTTGGTAGGTCGAGCTGCTTCACGACCTCTGCTGAAATGAGGTTCTTTTGGCTTCCGCTATCGACGAGAAACTGTAATGGAGAACCCTTCACCCACATTTGCGACTGGAAGAGGCGCTCCCCCTCCTCTGGATCTTGGTGGTGGCAATAATGGCACTGGGATCCGCATCAATGATCTGCTTCCCTATGTCATTGCCTTTGTCTGGTTCTAACTCAAGATCAGAAAATGCATCTGATTCGGGTGCCTTTAGTTCAGCCACCAAAGACTGTTTGGCCCGACACTCATTTGTGCTATGAGTGGGGCTATTATGAAATTCACACCACTTCCCTGTGTCCTTCTTTGGATTTGTGGTGTTGTTATGAGTCGCATTGCTTTGGCCTTTCCCCTTGTTCTTCGGTTCGGGGGCACCTTTCGGATTCGCAGATCCAAAGTCTCGCTTCTTCTGCTTAAATTTCTGCTCGATCTTGGCAGCATAGCGATATGCCATGCCAAGCGATGTAATGTCGAGGAACTCCATTTCCTCCTGAATGTGTTTGTGTAGACAGCTGCGGTACTTGAGCACCAAATGTCTCTCTGAATCTTTAATACCCAACTTTGTGCGCAGGGTATGGAACAGATTCGTCAGTTCATGCACATCTTGATCCTTTTGTTGCCGCAGCGTGGTCCATTGGATGTATTTGTCCTCATAGCTCCCCACGGGGTAATATTGTTCCTTGATGCCGTCTTGGAACGAATTCCAAGTGGGTGTGGTCAAGAACAGAGAGGGTTCCCCTTCGCCCTCTTGCTCACGGTAGGTTTCCCACCAGTCTTTGACATGGGGGGCAGCTTTGAGGAGTGCAAAAATAATCTTTTCTCGGTCAGAGAAGTCATGGATCGAGAAATACCCTTCCAACAAATTTAACCATCTGTCTACAGCGTCTGCATCTATTTTTCCTTCAAATATAGGAATGTCAAAGTTTACCTGTACCTTGAAGGGAGTGGCGCCTCCAGAGTGGCTGTTGGATGCAGATGCGCCATATGTGGGCAATCGTTGAAGGATTTGAGCAAAGTTATCCATCATCGCGTTCCTTTGTTTCTCGAGGGCCTCCTCGAGCAGTATTTTGATAGGATCTCCTGCTCCCTCGTCTTTCTTTTCTTCCACCATGGGAGGTTGTCGGGGTTTGCGAGGCTGATCTTGCAAGGGTTCAACCAGATCGAGCCCTAACTCCTTATACCCTGACCGCGTTGGGGACATGCAAAGAAAAAAAAAGAAAGAGCAGACCCGCTCTGATACCACTGATCCGGATTTTATGCAGGAACGCAACAGAATATAGAAATAACCATGAACATAGAGATGCAGCGGAAATAATGCTTCATTTCATTAATATCAAATAACATAAATATGCTTACAGGCATAATGGAAATAAAATAGCTAGGGTGCCGGTAGCGAATCTCTGAGGAGAGATGTGATGGCTACAGACCTCTGAACTCTGTTACAATGAGGCTCAAGGGCCTATTTATTGTTGAGAAATAATGTAGAATCCGAAACATCGAAAAACCTAACCGTAGGAGATGAGGCGCCAAAATTGTGGGCGCCCGTTTGGGTAAATTGGTGGTTCAACTTCCCGGGGGCGTAACTTTGGCACCCGATCTCCGTTTGATGCGCTCAATAGCTCGTTAGAAAGATCTATCCGAGGAGTACAACTTTTGAATGAGAAAAATCGATCCATGGACCCATGTTGCTCTCCATTTTCCCAAAAAACGTCGTTTAGGGCCTCAAAACGGCTCCGGAAGTTTAGGACCCAAAAAACTGCTAAAAATAGTAAGTTTTGTTGCAACTTGAAAATTGAAAGAACTGATGGCGGGGGTTCAAATGGAATAGGTGGGTGGCCACCAATATCCACCTGGATCATTAAGGCCCCGAAACGGCTCCGGGAGTGGAGGACCCGAAAACCTGCTAAAAATAGTAAGTTGTGCTGTATGTGAAGAGCTGCAAGAATTGATGGTGCTAGTCCAACTGGAACATGTGGGTGGCCACCGATATCCACCTGGATCATTCCTCCCTCCTTAGGAAGCAATGGTCCCCATTGCGTTGATATCCTCAATGAGATGAGGCAAATTCTGTTGAAGTGAGTATTAGATGTGTTGAATATGTCAAGGACCTGTGGGTGGACATGCTGGATGCATTTAGTAAATTTGGTTTCTTTATCAGCCTCAGATAGTACATGTTTGGATTCTGTATGTGTAGTTGCAGGATGTATGGCAACATCAGGTGGTGGTGCGTTGGGAGTCAGATCAATGGAGTGCTTGTCCTGATAGTGTAGAGGAACCTCTATGAGTGAGGGGAAAACTTCCTCGTATTCCTCCATGACTTTGTCCATCTGCTGCAGCCGTGCAAGGGAGCCCTGTTTCGAGGTTGTGGCCACAATATTTTTCTTTCCCTGTGAGTGAGTTGTAAGGAAAATGAATTTCTTGGTTTGGGAAACAATCTTACTGCGTTGTTTTGCAGTAGTCAAAGAGATGATAGGAGGCGGTACTACCTCCGGTATCCTGTACAAGTTATTTCCCAAAGTAATAATAACAGCATGAGGCCTAGACTCATACACAGCATGTCGCCTCCACAAGTATGGTTGGCCCAATAATACATCAGCTACATCAAGAGGAGCAACATCACAAAATACCTCATCTGTGAATGGCTTGATACTGTATGGAAGGCGACACTGTTGGCGGATGCGGAGATCTCTCCCTGGGTGGAGCCACCCAATGGTATATGGCTGCGGGTGTGCTATGGTTGGTAGGCCGATCTGCTTCACGACCTCTGCTGAAATGAGGTTCTTTTGGCTTCCGCTATCGACGAGAAACTACAATGGAGAACCCTTCACCCACATCTGCAACTGGAAGAGGCGCTCCCCCTCCTCTGGATCCTCTGGACCCTCCCTCTGGATCTTGGTGGTGGCAACAATGGCACTGGGATCTACATCAATGATCTGCTTCCCTTTGTCATTGCCTTTGTCTGGTTCTAACTCAGGATCAAAAAATGCATCTGATTTGGGTGCCTTTAGTTCAGCCACCAAAGATTGTTTGGCCCGACACTCGTTTGTGCTGTGAGTGGGGCTGTTATGAAATTCACACCACTTCCCTGTGTCCTTCTTTGTATTTGTGGTGTTTTTCTGAGTCACATTGCTTTGGCCTTGCCCCTTGTTCTTCGATTCGGGGGCACCTTTCGGATTCGCAGATCCAAAGTCTCGCTTCTTCTGCTTAAATTTCTGCTCGATCTTGGCAGCATAGCGATATGTCGTGCCAAGCGATGTAATGTCGAGGAACTCCATTTCCTCCTAAATGTGTTTGTGCAGACAGCTGTGATACTTGAGCACCAAATGTCTCTCTAAATATTTAATACCCAACTTTGTGTGCAGGGTATGGAACAGATTCGTCAGTTCGTGCACATCTTGATCCTTTTGTTGCCGCAGCGTGGTCCATTGGATGTATTTGTCCTCATAGCTCCCCACGGGGTAATATTGTTCCTTGATGCCGTCTCGAAACAAATTCCAAGTGGGTGTGGCCGAGAACATAGAGGGTTCCCCTTCACCCTCTTGCTCACGGTAGGTTTCCCACCAGTCTTTGACATGGGGGGCGGCTTTGAGGAGTGAAAAAATAATCTTTTCTCGGTCAGAGAAGTCATGGACCGAGAAATACCCTTCCAACAAATTTAACCATCTGTCTACATCGTCTGCATCTATTTTTCCTTCAAATATAGGAATGTCAAAGTTTACCCGTACCTGAAGGGAGTAGGCCTCCAGAAAGGGTCATGGATGAGATGCCTATATGTAAGGCCGTTGAAGGATCTGAGCAAAGTTATCCATCATCGCATTCCTTTGTTTTTCGAGGGCCTCCTCGAGCAATATTTTGATAGGATCTCCCGCTCCCTCATCTTTCTTTTCGTCCCCCATGGGCGTCCGTCGAGGTTTACGAGGCTGATCTTGCAAAGGTTCCACCAGATCAAGCCCTAGCTCCTTATACCCCGACCTCGTTGGGGACATGCAAAGAAGGATCGAGAAAAAGCAGACCGCTCTGATACCACCGATCCGGATTTTATGTGAACGCAACAGAATATAGAAATAACCATGAACATAGAGATGCAGCTGAAATAATGCTTCATTTCATTAATATCAAATAACAGAAATATGCTTACAGGCATAATGGAAATAAAATAGCTAGGGTGCTGGTAGCGAATCTCTGAGAAGAGATGTGATGGCTACAGACCTCTGAACTGTGTTACAATGAGGCTCGAGGGCCTATTTATTATTGAGAAACAATGTAGAATCCAAAACGTCCAAAAACCTAACCGTAGGAGATGAGGCGCCAAAACTGTGGGCGCCCGTTTGGGTAAATTGGTGGTTCAACTTCCCAGGGGCGTAACTTTGGCACCCGATCTCCGTTTGACGCGCTCAATAGCTCGTTAGAAATATCTATCCGAGGAGTACAACTTTTGAATGAGGAACATCGGTCCATGGACCCATGTTGCTCTCCGTTTTCCCAAAAACCGTCGTTTAGGGCCTCAAAACGGCTCCGGAAGTTCAGGACCCAAAAAATTGCTAAAAATAGTAAGTTTTGTTGCAACTTGAAAATTGAAAGAACTGATGGCGGGGGTTCAAATGGAATAGGTGGGTGGCCACCAATATCCACCTCGATCATTAAGGCCCCGAAACGGCTCCGGGAGTGGAGGACCCGAAAACCTGCTAAAAATAGTAAGTTGTGCTGTATGTGAAGAGCTGCAAGAATTGATGGTGCTAGTCCAACTGGAACAGGTGGGTGGCCACCGGTATCCACCTGGATCAGCCAGCCTAATCGACATCAGTATATCCATGGAGTGTCATGCTCTCGACAGTGTATCTCAGCCCATGGTCTATCGTGCCACAAAGATATCTTAAGAATTTCTTGGCACCAACCCAGTGAATGTTATGATCAACCATGTGTTGACTCAAAGTGTTCACTGCACATCATACGTCCGGACGAGTGTTCTCTAAGAACATCAGAGCCCCTACAAGTTGACGATACTTAGTAGGATTTGCTAACACGGACTCAGCAGCGCTGCCACTCAACTTCTTAAATTTGAGCTCCACCAGTGTCGACACGGACTTACAAACCATTATACCAGAAGCTTCACAATGTATTTTCCTTGAGAAAGGAAAATCTCGCCAGGTCTCTGCCAGACCTCCAGGCTTAGGAAGTCATGCATCAGTCCTAGGTCCTTCATCTCGAACTCAACAACGAGCTCCCTCTTGCACTGATGAATGAGAGGGTTAGCATCTGTCAGGAAGAGGTCGTCCACATATAGCACCAGAATGAGAGGCTTCTTTCTATCAACTTTGAAGTAAAGGTTTGAATCAACATTACTATGAGTGAAGCCCAGCTTCATCAAGTAGCTATATATCCTCTCATACCATGCTCTGGGTGCTTGCTTCAGCCCATAGAGGGCTTTCTTCAACCTGCAGACATGGGTGTCCCGATGCTGGACTTCGAACCCCATAGGTTGCTCTACATACACCTCTTCCTTTATCGCACCATGCCAAAAGGCGGTCTTTACATCCATTTGACGAAGATTCCTTCCTTGCGTAGCAGCAAGGGAAATAATAGATTATAGGTGCAACAATAATCAGTGCCTTCCTAGAGAAGTCTCAGGCAACACATTTTCCCATTAGATTCATGCTTGATCTTATATCGAGGTGACAACAACTTTGTTCTATGGTCTAGGAACCATATCCCAAACATCACCCCCTCGCATCCTTGTAGACTTGATGCTTTACAGCTTCTTCAAATGATTCAGGCTCATATTGTACTCATGGCAGCTAGATACCTCTGGTATTTATATGGCTTCTTTTTTTTCTATCGGAATTTCCCCCTTGAAGTCATATATATTTGAGCCATGAGGGTCTTCTTTCTTTCAACAATGATATAAGCTCAGGAGAATATACAATTGTATTCTCCCTCTTAATGCCAGCTTCTCTTGTGAGAGAAAAAATCTATTTTAAATGAGGGCATCCCAAACATCAACTTGGAAAGGAGTCTTATTCTCCCACAGTCAAAGCCATCCAAGACTTTACAGGCTTTTGCTGATCATGGTTCAAGGCTCCAACATCGTGACTGAAGGCTGCAAAAGCTTCTCAGTTCACACTTGCAAGTTTATCATTACGCTCCAATATAAGACTGATACAGTCACAAGCTTACAACTATTATGAATTTCGTAAACATGGGTTTCTATCTATGTCACTGTCATAATGATAGTGACATAGAATCACAGATTTAGAACTATCACCTCTGCCATATCGCTGATTATGGTGTTGCCATAATTTTATCGTACCCATCACTATCTTCTTCATCATTGTCATACTGCCATATAGTATTGAATATTTCAAACTTCATGGTCATACATATTCTGCCATATATCACTGTCAAGCAGGGAGAATATATCATGATTCCTTCTCTCATGATCTTGCACTGCTTCTTATTTTCCAGATCCGCCCATTTGTCATTCTTTTGGTCATTTTAGAAGACTTCTCCTAAGGCTACCAAAATTGGCCTAACTCTATGACAAATCAACTTCTCTTGTCACTCTCCTTAGGGCTTACAAATTTTCCCATCTTGTCAACAATATGACTGTTTCATAATATTGCATCAAGGGCTTCTTCAACCCTCTAAAAAATCCTTCCAATTCCAAAAAAAAAAAACTGCTTCTTAGGGCTTCCAGATTTGTCCAACTACAGTTAATGGTTGACTGATCTACGACGCAAATCTTCAGATCTCAATTATACAATTTATTTCTTAAATTGCACAGATCTAGGAACCAATCATACAATTGTTCCAAACACTGAATTGACCCTTCTTCATGCCAGTCCATACCTTATACGATACCTTTCTATTACACAGATCTAGCACAGTCATAAGTGCACATCAACCATTGTTGTTCATCACCTATGAACATACCTCATCTTGATTTCTCCTCTTCAAGGTAACCTGTACACATCTACCCTCTTGGCTCTTCTAATCACAATGCACAACATATAAACTATGTACAGAGCCTTCACATCCAGAGTTTTGAATGAAAATCTTACAAATGAATTCCTTAGAGATGAATTTTGCTGATGATGATCAATAATTTGCAGACCATGATGGATACAAGTGGCCAGGAAATCAATTGCAGAAGTGACAATTTTATCAAACTGATCAGAAGATTGAATATGATAGTTATTTTTCAAGGACTGTCCAAAAGAGATGCTTAGTAATTTAGATCCCTGGTTGAGTTTCCTTCCTGTCATGGAGAAGATACATGTGTTTTTAAATGACATAGTGTGTCTTCTTTTTCGAGGTTTTGGGGTGACAATGTATTATACTGCTACAATCCAATTTCTTTGAATTTTCTGCAGCCAACACTTCTTCAATAAGTTTGAGATTCCAATCTTCAACAAGGGCTTCACTAAATTTTTTATACTGCTGTAATTGACTGTTAGGGCATTTTGCAAGCTGCACCATCCACTAACCCGTCATTGGACATCCTCCTTCTAGCTGCGGCCTAGGCAAGACAAGGTGCCTTACGAATGGGTTGATGTTTTGGGCATGTGACAGTCTTTAAAAAATTTTTACGTTGCTTTGTTCATGGGTAGATATTTGGTCATAGGTTAGGGTTCCACACCAACCCAACCTTCTTGCCCAAAACACACCTCAAATGATGCAACCTCTTCTCCTTACATCCACGGTGACCTTGTTAAGTGAGGAGGCACCTATATTTCCACGTTAGGGTTGTTTTGAACCTCAAAATGCCACCTACGGGCCTGCGGCCTAGACATTACAGGTAGGTCCCTTTGATGATTTTATTGCCCAGAATAGTCCTCTAGTTTTCCTCTTTCTCCACGCTATCTAGCTCTCCAAAACACCATTGTATTGAACCTACTATCAGTGAGGTATGCGGCCTCCTAGTGATGATAGCGGCTGAGATGGAGGAGCTTTTCTAGCCTTCCCTTACCTCCAAACAACCTTCCACAATTTGTCGAAGCTTCAACTACCCCTGCGTCCCAAGCAGAATATAAAACATGCACTAAAACAACATAAAACAGATCCCAAACTTACCTCTGGGACAGACGTCAAACTGCTGTTATATTGTAGCTGGTTGGGGCACATTTATAGCCTTCAATCAACCACCAAAACAACACTCCTTGGCTGCGGCCTGGTCAGGGCTAGTTACCATTATTCTAGCCTCAAACGTTTTTCTCAGAAATCCTTCTAATGTCTAAGGGTTTCATAATCTGTAGGGCTGCTCATATACGCTGAAGGTTTTGGCTATTCTTAGCCCTCTTTTCTGCCTAACAACCTCAATTAGGGCTGCAGCTAAGGCAAGGTGAGATGGCCTCCTTGTGAGCTGCTGTTCTGGGCAAGTGGTAGCCCTTAACACCTTGACGCTGGCTTATTTTCGTGAGGCTAGGCCTGTGACCTACCTTAGATTACTGCGGCTCCCTAACAACCCTCCAAAACAACCTCTTCATACCTCGGCCTCCCTTAATTCTCTACGGCAAGCTTCGGTGAGGTTTCAGAGGCCTGAGAAATTTTCTTTTAGGTACAGACCACCCATAAGACAACCCCAAAACACCTCTGAATGTGATCCTGTGCCTCGGCCTTCTATCCCTGCAACTAGGCCTTCATAACAGTCCTCAAATATGTCCTACAAAGCCCTTTCCTCCTCGCTATTATAGCCTTCCTTGCTGCGGCCTAGACAAAGGTATCCCTTTCCTTCTTCACCGAGCTCTTCTCTTGTGATGTGTTGTACTTGTTGGATCAATAGATTGAATATTGCTTTTCAACACAAATTGGGCTTTGTTTTCACCTCTGCTCTGATACCATGTTAATTTGAGAACATGTTCTATGCCATTTCAGATTAGGGCACAAAATACTGAAGCAGATAGAACATACCAATAGATTGATGGAAGACAAGCCAAAACAGAGATAATGAATGGTGGTGTTACGACGATCAGCAGGATGCATCTACCAGCAAAGTCTCCAGTAGGTCATTCAGCCAAGTGTGTCACACACAACCCCAAGACAACCCAAACAAAGAATACTCCACAAATACGGAGCACCAAGAACACAACTCCATCGCCATCAAGAGAGACAAAAATTCTCCACACATTGTGTGTATAATGAACTCCAAGTCTCTCCAATATATAGGCATCTTTGGGGGTGTGTGACACATCCTTTAAGACATTTAAGTCTATATTATATTCTAGGCCGACCTAGCACATAAGTGGAATAAATTCAAATTACATGTTCTGCTCATCTGATCGAGATGATCTTTAGATCAATCTTACACCTCTCCGAAAGAGGAATCCATAAAAGTATTGGGATCGTCATCTGAGCAGCACAACCCGGAGATTGGACCTAGTTGTCCAAATTTAACAAGAGTTGAAGCATTGTTATGAGCAATCGAATTGTAGGTACAAGCCTAAGTGAGATTGGAAAGGGAATGGCAAGACTAAAGGAAAGTGGCCATCCAAGCGAACAAGACCTCAGGATGCGGGTGAGAAGGAAAATGTTGCTCCTTACAAGGAGTTTAATGTGGTTGAGAAGCGACATGGGTCTCAGCCTAGAGAGTAGCGGAATAAGGGTAGTGGCAGAGAACCGTTGCAATGTTGGATTTGTGGCAAAAATCATTTCAAGAAGGATTGTCCATTGTATTAGGGTGGCAGACCTCAAATCTACAGTGCTCAGGAGGCGTAAACAGTTGGGGATATGGGCCAGATGGATGCTTGAAAGAGGGGTAACATGAGGTACTGTTGAAAAAATCAATGAAAAGGATGCTTGAAAGAGGGGTAATATGAGGTACCATTGAAAAAATCCATGATAAGGGATATTATTTTATGAAAATTTCAAATTCACGTTGAATTCAAAGGATCAATTGTTTAAATCTATAGGAAAGAAGTGACTTGGTAATTATGGAATTAGTGATGGCTTGATAATAAACAAAGCATAAATTGGGTAAACGAAATTGAAAATATTTCAAAATGTATCTGCCGAAGAATGACAAGAAATAAATTAAGAGTGGTGTACATGGTTTTATAAAACGGGTAAACTGATTAATAAATTGCCCACTATTTATTATTTTCTCAATAGATTCCTTTATAGTGAAGAACATTATATTATGGAATCAGTGATAGAATTTGCAGAGTTTGATAGCGTGACAATAGACAAATCACAAATTGGGTCAACAAAATTGAAAATATTTCAAATTGTATTTTCCAAAGAAGGATGAATTAAGAGTGGTGTACATGGTTTTATTGAAAGGGTAAAGTGATTAATAAATTTCCCACCAATTATTATTAGGTTTCTCAATAGATTCCTACTTAGCGAAGAATATTACATCATGGAATCAGTTATAGAATTTGCAAAGTTTGATGGCTTGACAATAGACAAAGCACAAATTGGGTCATTGAAATTGAAAATATTTCAAAATGTATCTGCCAAAGAACGACAAGAAATGAATTAAGAGTGGTGTACATGTTTGTTTGAAAAGGGTAAAGTGATTAATAAATTTCCCACTATTTATTATTAACTTTCTCAATAGATTCCTAGATATCGAAGAGCATTACATTGATGAAAGTATGAGAATTCTCAAAGGTGTACTTGCAACAATATGAAGCATTCAGGTGTCTTCTGAGAAAATAAAAAACAATTTCCATGATTTGAATCAATATCAACCTTATTGTTAAATATGAGAATTCAATGAAGTTATTAGTGGAATTGAAGCTCAAACCAATAATATGGAAATAAGTTGGTAAGCACCAATCCATAAATGAAGTTTTGTTCCCTTCTTCTCGAATGGACGATGATTTTGCTGAGGACTGAAGAGACTTGATGTGAAGGCCATAACAGCGATAGAAAAAAAAATCAAATAATTACATTACAAGATAAGTCAAGATGCAGGAATTTCCAGTCACTGCATTGTATGTCTCATTAGGGGAATTTTGAGGTCTAAAATGGGCCTCCTAAGGAAATTATATAATAATAGTGGAAAGAATCAAATAAGATTTGATGACATCATCAAATTTTAGAGGGAAAAATGAAAAAACTATTTTTTCAACTCATATTTTCAACTTATCTCCCAAAGTTTTTACTCAAATTTCGATCGGGAGTACTTTTTGGATGCGAAATTTAATTCCTCATCCAAGGAGTACCCATGTTGCATACTTTCGATGGGTCCTACTACACGAAAAATGAGAAATACATGAAAAACGTGATTGTAATCACGTTTTTTTATGTATTTCTCATTTTTCGTGTAGTAGGACGCATCGAAAGTATGCAACATGGGTACTCCTTGGATGAGGAATTAAATTTCGCATCCAACGAGTACTCCCGCTCGAAATTTGAGTAAAAAATTTGGGAGATAAGTTGAAAATACGAGTTGAAAAAGTAGTTTTATTATTTTATTATTTTTTAATATTTTTGCCTTTTTATTTAAAAAATGGTGAATCATCCCCCATAGTTGACATCATCATCTTGAATCCTATTGGTTGTTATAAAGTTTATTTTTGTTGTACATTTTTCTTAGGAGGCCCATTTTAGACCTCAAAATTCCCCTAATGATGACAATTTTCAGGAAATTGAGATAGTTTTCAGTGTTCATTGGTGTTGATATATCACTAACTGATTGCCTGGATTGAGTTACATGCTACATTACTTTTGTTGCACATCTTCCACCCAGTATTCCTCAGATCCATGTAGTATACATCCTTTTTATTGCTCGAGGAACTCAGTAATCCATATTCATAATGAATAAAGGTTGTCGTAGACAACACCAAGAATGTCAAAGAGGGTATTTATTCTTACTAAATTGACTATCACAAAATAGATATTTAAATACAAAAATAGACAATAATATTTTAACAAATTGATGGTTTTGGTGCTTTACTAGTTATCATTTGTGTTCACATGTCACTAAATGTTTTGTTCGAGTTACATGCTGCATTATTTTTGTTACATCATCTTCCACTCGTTATTTTTCGGATCCATGTAGGATGATGACATCTTTTTTATTGCTCAAGAAACTCAGTAATCAAATTTTATAAGAAATAAATTTTTTCGTATATGAGACCAAGAATATCTTCTTTGACATGTATTCTCACTAAATTGACTATCACAAAATAAATATTTAATACAAAATGGACAATAATATTCTAATAAATTGATGGTTTTGGTGCTTAGAAAGTTTGAGCTATAGCATGGAATTGATTAAGGGGGAGATCTTTGATTTTACTTTCTAGAATTATTTATTTATTTATGTTGTCTATGGTTTCAGAGCACCGAGGGAAGCATGGTCGACAACAGTATTCTATTAACAGATGAGGAGATCAAGAGAAGAGAAAAATTTGCAGAAATGTTCAAGGTCCAGAAATAATGTGGTGGTATTATTGAACCTAAAAAGATTGATGTGATTTTACCAGGGGTGTTTCTGCCTGGTATGGCTAATGCATCTGTTGATGCACTGGATAGCGGAAATCAAGTTGTTTCCATTGTTGAAGAAACAAATGTGGGGCAAGGTTCAGTGGAGGAAATAGCAGTTGTGGACTCAGACATACCTAGGTGTAGTACAAGTGTTCTATCTGTTAGCAAGGCAGAGATGTTGGGGGATCATACGACAGTTGAACACTTGGAACACTTGAGTGAAAAGTGCAATCATTTCATGGCAGTTCTTGGATGATTATTGTTGTTTTATTCAGCTTTTTCCCCAAGGACTTTTAATTTCCAATCCCCTAGTGGATTTGATGTCTAATTTTTTTTTATTTTTTTTTGGTTAAACCGGTTTTTTGAATGTGAAGACATAAGAATGATTAACACCTAATTGGGACATAGGGATATGAGGAAGCAAGAAGAGCACAATGGGTTGACTTGTAGATTCAATGGTCTTTGGCCCAAGCTTGCATATCTCCTTGATTGGATCTCCTGCTCTTGGAAATTAGATGTTAAGGAAGAAGCTTCTATCTATCCCTATGCCAAATTACTCTTCATAATAAAATTCGACTTAGTTGAGGATAGAGATCAGATTGACAACTTTGGTTTGTGGTTCTAGGGAAAATTTGGACTCTAAATGATGAAATCCTATATTTTAACATTTTATCCCTTTTTATACAATATATAGAGTCAATATTATGCTTCATTTTTCATGAATCATATTATACAATATAAATCACATACTCTCTCTTTGTAGTGCTTGTCTGTGTAAGATGGTCTAATGTTCATTTGAATTTCAAGGTTTAAGATTCCCTAAGTAATAATGGAAATAATCTAGGCAATTAGAAGTGAGGACATGGAGCACTGTCATATCACTACATGTGTACATGTGTGTGGACATGGATTTTGGTAAATGATATTGGGTAGAAATCAAGCTGGCTGCAAAAGACTACATCTAGACTAAAAATTTGGAATATGAAAAAGTGACCTTTACATGTAGAGCATGCTTTAAAACATGGCACATTGTTACTCATTGCACCAATTTTTTTAAAGACTTAAGTTTTTAAGGAAATCTTAAGAATGCCTACCTGGTGGGTTGGAAGAATGGAGGCCCACCACTTGTTTAGTGAGGAGCCTTTGATGCCCACATTCCCCCTTGTCTCTCATTGAATCATGTAGGTATCTCTTCCATCAACTATTCCCATTTATGAAAAAAATTGTCTCAAGTGAACTGCTCCCAAGAAAAATGAAAAACCCCCCTTCTTCCATACTCCTAAAGCAAGAAACAAATACAATCCCATTTCAACCACTGCTTAATCTAAGGTTAGTTACTTTGACTCGGTAAAAGAAGAAGTGACACTAGTCATTGATGTTGTAAACATAATTCCTATTTATTACACTTGAGAAAAGATTTTTGCAAATATACAATATTATATATTGAATAATAGATAATTGACAAGATGATGATTACGAACCTCAATCTACTTAGATGTGTTGACTTGTCATGAGGTAAGACTGGTCATGAGGTAATAGGCATGTCTTTGACCTTTTGTTAAGCTACTTATTATTATTACGTTTTCACTCCCTTACGGAATGCTTTTCCCTCGAAGCATAATAATTTGAATTCTCTAGCAAGGCATCCTTTTTAGGTCACATCATCTTTGTCTTTGTGTGGTTGGAAGGTTTTGATTTCGTTTTGAGGGAAACACATCATCTGTCTTTGTAATAATAAGATGTTTTATTATTACATTGTCAGCCCCTTAAGGAATGTTTTCCTTTCGAGACATAATAATTTGGATTCTCTCTGGTTGAGCATGTTTCCTTGGTCCACATTGTCAGCCCCTTAAGGAATGTTTTCCTTTCGAGACATAATAATTTGGATTCTCTCTGGTTGAGCATGTTTCCTTGGTCACCTCATCTTTGTATTATTTTCATCATATTTTGAATTCTTTTAACTTGGTTTTTTAATATAAAACATTGATGCTTCTTGGTAACATATTTTGCTTTCTTTGCATTGTTTGCATCATATTTTGAATTCTTTTAACTTGGTTTTTAAATGTAAAACTGTTAAATTTGGACAACTAGGTCCAAACTCCATCTTGTGATGCTCAGATGAAGGTTCCAATATTTGTATTGGATTCCTCTTTCAGAGAGGTGTAAAATCCATCTAAAATTGATTTTAATCTGATGAGAAGAACATTTATTTTGAATTTATTATTTATAATAAATTTAAGTGCAGGTCAGCCTTAAGGTTTTTATCCCCAGCAGATGTGTCACACACTTCTCATGATTGGTATTTATAGGGTCAACGTTGGAGCATTTTCCACTCATCTCAACTCACATCTCCTCCTCTTATACGAGAATCTAAGGAGCAAGAAGGACGAAGTTTACCGTAGCAATAAGGACAAAGTTTACCGCAGCAAGAAGGATGAAATTTACTACAGCCAGAAATCTGCGGTTAGGGTTTCTGGGGAAGTTTGACCAGCGTTGACTTTGGTCAACGCATGGTCCGATTGGGCTGAATTTTGGAGGAGACTTCGATCTAAGGATGTCGTACTCTTTGGCATAGAAATCGAGGTCAAAGGTTGACCAGAAGTTGAATGCATTGACTTTTGTGGGGTTGACTTTGAGTTGACTGGGTGACTGATTTGAGGACTATTGTGACACATTCTGGGTTGTCCTGCCAAGAAGACTTTGCTGGTTGAAGCATCCTGCTGACCGCCATAATGCACCATCACCTTTATTTGTTTCGGACTTGTCTTCTAAAGGATCACTGGTATGTTCTATTTGCATTTTACTTGTAAATTCATGTGATTGTTGTTGATAAAAGTAAAGTTGCATCAAGCATAGAACTTCTACAAAATCTTACATGGTATCAGAGCTGAGGTGAAGACAAGCCCTAACTTATAGCAATCACCAAAAGAGAAAAATGAGATCCACAAGTTATGGCTTCAAGGAGGATGACAAGCTAACTGGAGGGGATGACTTCCATGCTTTGAAGATGATATTAGATCTCAAATTGGAAGACCATGATCTCATGGACTATGTACTGGGTAAGATACAAGAACCTCCATCCATTGCTACTGTTGCTGCTAAAACCAAGTATAAGAAGGGGGAGATCAAAGAAAAGCTAATGATCAAGGAATCCATACATAAAAGTCTGGTTGCCTACATATCTGAGCTAGGCACATCCAAAGAGATGTATGATAAGCTGATACAAATGTTCAAAGTAAAAAATGCAAACCAGGTGCTATTCTTCAAGAATCAATTGAAGAATCCAAAGAAAGGCAGGGATGAATCTGTCCAAACATACTTTCTGAAACTGATTGAGATCAGGAACAATTTGTTGGCTATTGGGGAGACAATAGCCGATCATGAGATGGTACTCATCGCACTTAGAGGGCTCCCATATGAATGGCAAGTATTCAACACTACCATTCTCAACAACAATACAATTCCTAACTTTGACGAGCTACTGTCAAGATGCATGCAAGAAGAGACAAGAATGATGGAATACAAAAATGACAGAAATGCTGCCTACGCTGCTCATTCTAGAAAGAAGAACTCTGGTGGTCCAAAGAACAAAGGAAGAGCAGGGGCCCAAGGAAAGAAGGGCAAGTGTTTCACTTATCATAGGCTAGGTCATCATGCTAGAGAATGTCCTTTCAAGAAGGATTCTCTCGATAGTTATGACAACAACAACAACCAGAGGAATGGAAATCAAAGAAACAACAGGTCTAAAGGAAAGAGGAAGGCTCCCTCTGGCAGAAACAAGAAACCTTTCAAAAGGTCTAGAAACTCCAGGTATGAGGAGTCAAATGTTGTTGATAAAAAAAATGAATACATTCTTGTATCTTCCCTCTCTGCTGCATCCCTGTCCGACACTATGGATGTCTGGCTGATAGATAGTGGTGCCTCAAGACACGTCACTGGGTTCAAGGAAGCACTTTCTGACATGGTTAAGGATACTAATCTCAAAATTATCCTTGGAGATAATGCCACATATCCCATGAAAGGGACAGGGACTGTGACCCTCCACTTGTCTCAAGGACAAGTCCTACATTTGCAGGTTGTACTATATGTACCAAAATTGAAGAAGAACCTTGTGTCTATATCAGTCATGGAAGAAAAAGGTTTCAATGTGGCATTCACTGATGGAGAGGTGCGCATGTGGAAAAAGAATCTCAAGGAAGCTATTGTGATTGGTTTTAGAGTTGGAACACTCTACCAAGTTGAAGGAAGACCACTAGGAGCTATGACATGTGAAACTATTTGAAAAACTGAACTATGGCATCGAAGGTTTGGACACCTTCATTACAAGGCCCTTGCCGAAGCAAGGAAGGAGGTGACAGGGATGCCCGAATTTGGAAATAATCATGAAGGTGTATGTAAGGGTTGTGCCAAAGGAAAGCATACAAGGGGAACTTTCCCCTCAAGTGTCACAAAGACATCTGATATTTTGCAACTGGTCCATTCTGATCTATCTGGTATGCTACCCATGACATCCCTGGGAGGATGTTCTTACTATATGACATTCACTGATGACTTCTCCCGTAAAACTTGGATATACTTCTTGAAGAAGAAGGATGAGGCTTTCATGTGGTTCTGTACTTTCATAGCCTTGGTGGAAAATATGACAGGGAAGAAGATCAAGATTTTGAGGACCGACAATGGCACTGAATATGAGCCAAATGAGTTCAAGGAATTTTGCAGAGAAGCTGGCATTAAGAGGGAGACTACTACTGCCTATACTCTTGAGCAGAATGGCGTTGCTGAACGAAATAACAAGACCATTGTGGAAGCTGCCCATGCAATGCTATGTGACCAAATTCTACCAAAGTTTCTGTGGGGAGAAGCTGTGAATACTGTTGTATACATTCAAAATCGATGCCCTCATTTTTCCTTGGACTCCAAAACTCCCGAAGAGGTTTTCACTGGTAAGAAACCTGACGTCTCACATTTTAGAATTTTTGGATGTCCTGTTTATTTTCATGTGCCAAAAGAAAAGAGATGTAAGATGGATGCTTCTGGGAAGAAAGGAATGTTTGTGGGCTACAACAAAACTTATAAGGTCTACAGAGTCTATGTACCTGGTCAAAGGGAAGTAGAGATATGCCATGATGTCACTTTTGACGAAGATGCTTCCCTGAAGAAATTAGTAGATCTTCCGAGATCTGAGGAAAATCATGAAGCAAGGCCTGGAAATCAAGAGGAACTGTAGGATGAGACAATGCCTAATGTTGAAGGACCAATGGACCCAATCGATCCATCTCCTTCACTGAGAAAGAGACCATCATGGCTCAGGGACACTCTCGAAGACGCTGAGGGACATGCTGCCCCGAGGGGGACATTCCGAGAAAGCAAGAAGCCATGTAGATACCAAGGGTATCTGGCTGCCATGAGTACTATTGTACAATCTGAACCTGGATCTTTTGAGGAAGCCGTAAAGCATCAAGTCTGGAAGGATGCTATGCATGAAGAATATGAGTCCATAATGAAGAATGATGTCTAGGATGTGGTTCCAAGATCGAAGGACAAATCAATTGTCACCACAAAATGGCTCTACAAGATCAAGCATGGATCTGATGGAAGTGCTGAAAAGTTCAAGGCAAGATTTGTTGCCCGTGGCTTCTCTCAAAAGGAAGGAATAGACTATGATGACATATTTGCACCTGTGGCACGATACACCACCATTCGATCAATCATAGCCCTTGCTGCTATGCAAGGATGGAGTCTTCATCAGATGGATGCCAAGACCGCTTTTCTGCATGGTGCAATAAAAGAAGAGGTGTATGTAGAACAACCTCTGGGGTTTGAAGTCCAGGATCAGGACACCCATGTCTGCAGGTTGAAGAAAACCCTTTATGGGTTGAAGCAAGCACTGAGAGCTTGGTACGAGAGGATAGATAGCTACTTGATGAAGCTGGGCTTCACTCAAAGTAATGCTGATCCAAACCTTTACTTCAAGGTTGTCCAGGGGAAGCCTCTCATTCTAGTGCTGTATGTGGACGACCTCTTTCTGACAGGCGCCGACCCTCTCATTCATCAATGCAAGAGGGAGCTCGCTGTTGAGTTCGAGATGAAGGACCTAGGACTGATGCACTACTTCCTAGGCCTGGAGGTCTGGTAGAGACCTGGCGAGATTTTCCATTCTCAAGGAAAATACATTGTGAAACTTCTGGAAAGATTTGGTATGGTGGAATACAAGTCCATGTCAACACCAATGGAACTCAACTTCAAAAATTTGAGTGGTAGCGCTGCTGGGCCCGTATTGGAAAATCCTACTGAGTATCGTCAACTCGTAGGGGCCCTGATGTTCTTAGTGAACACCCGTCTAGATATATGTTTTGTAGTGGACACTTTGAGTCAACAGATGGTTGAACCTCATCACTTTCACTGGGTTGGTGCCAGAAATCTTCTGAGATACCTTCGAGGCACGATAAACCATGGGCTGAGATACACTGTCAGGAGCCTGACACTCCTTGGATATACTGATGCCGATTGGGCTGGCAGTGTGGTGGATCGTAAGAGCACATTGGGATGCTACTTCAATCTTGGTTCTGCTTCGATTTCATGGATGAGCAGGAAGCAGAAGTCGGTGGCTTTGAGCACTGCAGAGGCCAAATACATTGTAGCAAGTATGGCCTGTTGTGAAGCAGTTTGGTTGCGAAAGCTCTTTAGTGAGATGTTTGGACATGTGCTAGATACCACCGTGATACCCTGTGATAACCAGAGTGGGATTCTCTTGACCGAGAATCCTGTGTTCCATGACCGATCCAAGCATATTGATATCAGGTACCATTTCATTCGGGATATGGTACAACGAGGCGCCGTAAGGCTCGATCATATAGGAACTAATGAGTAGGTTGCGGATATTATCACTAAGCCCCTAGGGAAGCTCAAGTTCCTAACCTTCCGTGAGAGACTTGGTATCGTGGAATGACCCTGTGATGTGGGTCTTGTTGGACGATGAGCTCAAGGAGCTCTGGGGGGCTTTGGGGATAGCTTCTCGGAGCTATGAGCAGCTACAAGGCTAGGCTTGCCAAACCTTGTTGGTGTGCTTGGACCCCACCGTTGTGATTATTGAGTTGGTTCACCTCTCATTATCTGTGCCCCATATGCATCCTACCAATTGAGTTCAGGGTTCATGGGAAGTACCTCTCATTTGGCCAATGAGGTGGGAAAATCTAGAGACTAGTAGCAAAGACTGATGGACGCATCAGAGATTGCCGTACTCTCTATCTAGGATGGAACGATCCAACCACTTGATCTGGGATCAAGTCTAGTGAGGTCTCGGACCTCCGCCTGACTTTGGGTCAGATGAACCAACTTCGAGTTGGTTGGATACTTTTTGTGAGTCTGATAGAGGTTTTGGACCTCTGGGCTGAATTTGTCAGCCGGGGGATGATGTCTTTGTGACTGACCCAATTCTGTTCTGAAATAAAGAGGCCAGCAAAGCAAGTTACGGTGGGATGACGCATGATGTTTGATTGCACTGGTGTATGGAGTTATCCATAGTTGAGAGGGTGTGTTAAATTTGGACAACTAGGTCCAAACTCCATCTTGTGATGCTCAGATGAAGATTCCAATATTTGTATTGGATTCCTCTTTCAGAGAGGTGTAAAATCGATCTAAAATTGATTTTAATTTGATGAGAAGAACATTTATTTTGAATTTATTATTTATAATAAATTTAAGTGCAGGTCGGCCTTAAGGTTTTTACTCCCAGCAGATGTGTCACACACCTCTCATGATTGGTATTTATAGGGTCAATGTTGGAGTATTTTCCACTCATCTCAACTCACATCTCCTCCTCTTATACGAGCATCTAAGGAGCAAGAAGGATGAATTTTACCGCAGTAATAAGGACAAAGTTTACCGCAGCAAGAAGGACGAAATTTACTGCAGCCAGAAATCTGCAGTTAGGGTTTCTAAGGAAGTTTGACCAGCGTTGACTTTGGTCAACGCATGGTCCGATTGGGCTGAATTTTGGAGGAGACTTCGATCTAAGGAGGCTGTACTCTTTGGCACATAAATTGAGGTCAAAGGTTGACCAGAAGTTGAGCTGCGTTGACTTTTAATGCTACTGCCCTGTGTTGACTTTTCTGAGCAGCATTGAATTTTCTGGGGATGACTTTGAGTTGACTGGGTGACTGATTTGAGGACTGTTTTGACACATTCTGGGTTGGTCAACCAAGAAGACTTTGCTGGTTGAAGCATCCTGCTGACCACCGTAACACACCAACACATTCTCCTATTTCTGGTTTGTCTTCTATAGATCCACTTGTATGTTCTATCAGCATTTTACTTAACTGTTTATGTGATTGCTGTTATAAAAGTAAATTTTCTTCAAGCATAGAACATCTACAAAAATTTACAAAAACATTGATGCTTCTTGGTAACATATTTTGCTTTCTTCTGTTGTTGTATGTTCGTCATACCTCTTGTGTTTTTTTATTAGTTGTAATACATTATTCTTGAGAGTGGAACATTCAACACCATTTACTTTATAATGTTCACCTTTCCAATTAAACCCTATGAACTCTTCTTCAATTTTAGTGGTGTAAGTGTCCACTTTGATTTTTCACCTAGCATTGTATTCGTCTCATTGATTAGTAGAGCATAAGATCTTTATTTGTAGTTTCAATTCTTGTATTTACTTTGAGATTTTGTGACATCGTCCTACTCCCTTAACCTTTGTCCAATTATTATAATTGTGAGGTCCTTGCTAGGATACACAAAGGCTTTTATGTTTAGTGACATTAATGTATATACAATTATGATGTTGTTATTACATGCATTAATTGGTCACGAGGTAAGAGGTGTATCCTTTTACATTTCATTAATCCCCTTATTATATTTATATTATTTATTATTATATATATTACAATTATGATTATTACCATTGACCCTTATCATCTGCCTCTAATGGAGGAAGAGAGTAAAGAATTTTCCCAAGAAGAAGTTCACACATAACTTGTTACTCCATTAATATCTCAAAAGGGGGAGTGGATAGTAGGAGTCAAGGAGAAGACGTACCAGGGGTGAAATCAATATTGAAATATTATTTGGCCATCGAATTCTTTTGTATTTAGTGTTCTCAATTTGTTTGCATTTGTTCATGTGAGCTGCAATCTAAAAGAAAGTGTAAGGTCAAATAGAAAGAAGTGTAAGGGAATCCCTAAACCTTATGTTAGGTGGATCCAACCCACTAGAGATTCCGCTCTCCCATATGTAATCTTCTTATGTTTTATATTTGCAACCATTTTAAATAAAAAAACCTTATATGTTAGTGTGAAAAAAATAGATATCGTTCTCAAGTTGTCTAGGGAGTACCCACAATTTACTTTCTATCAAAGTTTCAACCTTACTAGCATATATATAAATACAAGAGTCTATAAAACTTTAAGGGTGTGTATGTGTGACTCATGTGAATTCAATGATGTCTTGTGTCTCATCATAGAGAGAACCATATGAGACAATGGTCAACAATTCTGTATGTTGGATTGCTTAATTATTTATTTTGATGTGGATACAACGTTCAAACCCTTCTTGTACAAAACAAATTTGCCAACTCTTATTTTTTGATAGGTACACTTCTTTCATAAGGTATGTCATTTGGTTTATAATGTAGTGTATTAGTTTTCAATGGACTCACATTTGGAAAAACTAGTAATTGGGAACTGAATGAAGTCTTGTTCCCATTACCTTAATTACTTATTTTGATGTAGATACAAAGTTCAAACCATTCCTATAGATATAAATTTTGCTCACTCTTGTTTTGGGTAATAGATAGAATTTTTTCTCACTCTTATTTTGGGTAGGTACAATTCTCTCATAAGGTTATTCATTTGGTTTATGATGTAGTGTATTAGTTTTCATTAGACTCACATTTAGCAAAACTTTTAATTGTGAATTTAGTGAAGTCTCAGATAAGGTTACTCATTTGGTTTATGTTGTTGTGTCTTAGTTTTCAGTAGACTCCATGTAGCAAATTTTTTAATTGTGAATCTAGTGAAGTCTTGTTTGTCCACAATAGAGAGAACCATAAGAGATTGCTCAACAATTTTTATATGTTGGACTGATTAAGTACTTATTTTGATGTAGATACAAAGTTCAAACTATTCCTATAAAAAATAAATTTGCACACCCTTATTTTTTGACAATTGCTACTCTATTATAAGGTTATTTATTTGGCTTATGATGTAGAGTATTAGTTTTGGTTTATGATGCAAGGTATTAGTTTTCATTGGTCGAGTTTGGAAAAACTAGTAATGTTGTATGTTTCTTTCTCTATTGTCTAGAATTTGATTTAGTAATGCATGTACATGAGAACTATTATAAAAATAGGAGATAACAACTTGTCTTTAAAAATATTTCGCTACTAAATATCTAATTATGGTATTTTTTGACATTATTTATTACATACAATATTTTGTTCTTAATTGTTTGAAGATTAAATTATCTACAATATGTTTTTAGTGAACCTATAACAATGATAATAATTGGGGGATAACCACCCTATCTTGTAAAACCTCTCTTGGAGCCAAATTACTATTTACATGGAAATATTCGATTATGACATTCTTTGGAGTTTAATAGGAGACTATCACACAATATGTCTAATTATGGTATTTTTTGACATTATTTATCACATACAATGTTTTTTTCTTAATTGTTTGAAGATTAAATTATGTACAATACAATATGTCTAATTATGGTATTTTTTGACATTATTGATCACATACAATGTTATTTTCTTAATTGTTTGAAGATTAAATTATCTACAATATGTTTTTAGTGAACATGTACCAATGATAACACTTGGGGGATAAGGACCCTATCTTGTAAAACCTCTCTTGGAGCCAAATTACTATTTACATGGAAATATTTGATTATGACATTCTTTGGAGTTTAATTCGAGACTATCACACAATATGTTCTTTATTGGCTAAAAATGAAATTATTTACACCAATGATAACCACCCTATCTTTCAAAAACAATGTTGGAGCCAAATTACTATGTACATGGAAATATTTGATTATGACATTCTTTGGAGATTACATCATAGACTATCATATAATATGTTCTTTATTGACTAAAAATGAAATTATTTGGTTAATGTATTACTATTATTTGCTTGAAATTTAGTCATGTTATTCTAAAAAACATTGTTATGAATATTTTTCAACTTTCCTATATTATAAATGATTCAAGGCATTATAGTCATGAGATTGACTTGGATTTGGAAAAGTATAGAAAAAAATAAAATTATCAATTTACTTAGAATTTCACTAAGTTCTTCTTTTGGAGGTTGGATTTAGCACTAATTTTTATTCACACTTTGAAAAGTGGTGATGCCACACCACCCATTTTTCATTTTAGGTTAAAGTTTCCACATTTTTCAACCATGGCATTTAAATCCAAATATCATAACTATGAAACATATGAAAAAACACATTGAAATACAAAAATGGTTATGCAACATCACTCCTTTCTAGTTTTAAAATTAAAACATTTTTCATTCATGGTATTAATGATAAAAGATATGACTACTAAAGTGATGTAACATCACTCCGCTTTTTAAGGGTTAAAATCCAACCTTTTTTAACCATCACTTTAAAGGCCAATCATGACTATGGAAAATTTTAAAAAGATCAACACCTAAAATTTGTTCACCTTTTTTTTCATTTGTTTTTATAAATCTATGTTTTTAAGTGTTTTCAAATTTGGGAATTTTAATTTTAATTTATTTTATTTTTGGAGTTAAAATTACCAATTTCAATGATGGTTGATTGAGTTGTCTTTCTAGACTTCATTGATTATTATTTTAATGATTTACATTAAAATATTTGGAGAAAAATTTAACCATTTTTTTTAGGGAAATTCCAATTCAAAATAAATAAATAAAATCACTAATTATACTACCTTTTAAAAAGAATTGGAGGGAAAAGCAATTCTTAAAAAAAAAAAAATATTAATATACAAATTTAAACAATAAAAATAAATTTTACCCTTAAAAATCCCAAAATTACCAAAAAAAGAAAAAAAGAAAAACAACCATCAGATAAAAAAATAATAATAATAAAATAAAAAATAGAAAAATAAAACACTTAAAAAAATAATGTAACTACTCAATTAACACTTAAAAAAAATTAAATTTTAAAAATTATTAATAGAATTAAAAAAATATTGTAGATAGATAGAAAATCTTTCAGATTAATCACATCATTAGGATTAACCATAATCCATAATCCTAATGATGTGATTAATCCCAAAGATTTTCTATCTATCTACATTATGGATCACAAAAGTCTTAGATCTAACATAAAAAAATATTATTAAAAGATAAAAAAATTTAAGTTTTAAAAATTATAAAACAAAATATAAATAAATAAATACAATTTAAAAATTAAATTTTAAAAATTATTAATAGAATTAAAAAAATAATTATTAAAAAATTAAAAAATTTAAATTTTAAAAATTATAAAACAAAAGATAAAAAAATAAATACAATTTTAAAATTATTAATAGAATTAAAAAAATATTATTAAAGATATATATATATATATATATATATATATATATATATATATATATATATATATATATATATATATATATATATATATATATATATATATATATATATATATATATTTTTTTTTTTTTTTAAATTATAAAACAAAATATAAATAAATAAATACAATTTAATTTTAAAAATTAAAAAGAAAAATATAAATAAATAAATTAATTTTAATTAAAAAATATTAAAGAAAAAAAAATCATTAATGAAATTAAAAAAACACAATAAAGTTAATTTAAAAAAAATATTAAAGAAAATAAAAATTATAAATTATTAAAAAAATACAAATAAATTATATAAAATTAATTAAAAGACGTATTATTTAAAAATGATAATAATAATGAAAAAAATAAAACACTTAAAATACACATACTTTAAAAAGTTAAAAACAAAACAAACACTTAAAAAGAAATAAAATAATTAAAAAACTTATTGATGATGATGATGATTAACGTATACTAAGACTAATGCGGCCTATCAGACTTCCAGAAAAGAAAAAGAAAAAGAATCAAAGTGTGATTCTTCAAAATCTTGTTTCTATGATCGAAGATAAGGGAAAGAAGCGCTCCAAGGTCGCTGTAAATGGGCTAGCTTAATAAGTCATAAGATTGGGAGTGTGGCAAATGTTAGGGAACTAAGAGCGGATGTAAGATTTGGGCAATCCAAAAGGAAGTGCTTTTCATCTTCCACCTTCTTAGTATCGCAAATCTGACAGATTTTATCGTTCTAGGGAGTCTTGGGAATAGACCACTGTCCGGTCTCACTTCGAAGGTCATGAGAATTAGTTCTTATCCTAGTGATGTTCATTTCTTCATAGTGTTGGTCAACACAGAGAGATCATTCTGGGTATCAAGGGTAGGGTTGATCACCTTTTTATAGTATCTTAGCTTCCTTTTACCCTCCAGCTCCTTATCCTCCTACAAATTTTACTTAAACTTGGAGGTAATAGTATCTTTGATACTATCTTTGCTTCCCATACTAATCTCCTCCTAAATTCCCCAATGGTTGAGCCAAGACAGGGCATCTTTATGCTATCCACGCTTGAGGCAAAGGTGGGGGTTTTGACTAAAGTTAGAAGCAATTTTTGGGAGCCTTGTGGATTCCATGTTGTAAAGCTTCTTCTTATACATAAGATATCTAAACATAGTTGTTCTTTCAATGGGGGACATACCAGTTTCGATCAAGAGAATAGGATAGGGAGTATTTCCCTTGATCTTAAGGTTGTAGGTTATGAATTTCTTTTGAATCAACTTAATCTTCCTCCATGAATCTCTGGATTTATTGCAACCCCAAAATTCACATCCGTATAAGACAACAGGGGTGACAAGGGTCTCAAAGAGGAACCTCTTTTTAGTCCAAATGCAAAGATCAATTGACTTACAATTGTTTTCAAGCTCATAATAAGCTTTCCAGCCTCCAATAATCTTTTTCTTAATGTTATAATTCCAGTTGAGTTGACGAGGAAAGTCAATACCCAAATATTTATAAGAAGAAACTTGATCTAAGCACCTGTCATTATAAACGAAACTACCATGGGTGATCTTTTTGGATTTAATGATCACGACTTTAGTCTTGTCGGTATTAATCGTCATACCCATCTTGGAGCAGCAGACACGAAGAGTCTTAAGTTGTTTGTCTAGGTCATCATGGATTTTTGAAATAAGAACGATATCATCAGCGTAAAGGAGAAGAGTAATGATTACACCAGCAAGCTCGGTGCCCTTGCATCCCACATTTTCTAGACATTCCTCTAGATTATCGATGTATATGATAAAAAGGGTAGGGGAATGGGGACATCCTTGCTTAACTCTGATATTGCATTTAATGTATTTAGACCATCCTTCGTTGGTCTTAAGCTTGGCAGTGAAAATCTCGTAGAGGTAGATCACAACAATCCTTAGTTCAGGAGGAATCATGATCTCTTCAAGTCTCTCCCAAATCCTATCTCGAGGAACTATGTCGAAAGCTTTTCTAAAGTCCACCAAAAAACATAAGAGATCGGTTTTAATATTGCAAAATTCCTCAACAATGATTCTGAGAGTGACAAATAGGTAATTAGTTGAGTGATGTCTTTTAAAACCAACTTGTTCTTTAACTCTCTTTCCCTGGGTTTCAAACCAAAGGCTAAGCTTCTTTTCCAAAATGAGCCCATAAATATGGCTAGGATGTCACTAATCATAATGGTTTTGTAGTTAGAAGAAATAGTTTTGTCCCCATTTTTAAAGATAGGCACAGTAAGGCTTTGCATCCAAAGCCGAGGGAAGCCATGCTTTATAGCCAAATTGAGAAGCTTGTGGATATGCGAAATGACGATAGATCTTCCCATTTGAAGGATCTAAGCTTGGTATCCTTCAATATCTTTAGCTTTCCCATTAGTGAGATTATTAATCCTAGACTCAACATCTTCCAAAGAGAATACATCCTCCTTAATAGTAGTGTTTAATTTGGTGCCCATATATAAATAAATTTAATTTAAACAAAATATTAAATTTAAAAAAAAGGAAAGATGATGTTGAGTATTACTGCATTTTTATTTCTTTATCATTATTATTATTATAATATTTTTTCAAATTTTTTAAATATGTTTGTAAGATATTCCCCTGGAAGTATTTAAGTTTCCTAACAGATTTCTAATTTTTGCCTAAGATAGTTTTCATGAGATTTTTTCAAATAGTTTGTAAACATATAGTTGTAAGTGCACCTTAAATGAATTTATTTAATATTCACACATAGAACACCAAGTAAATGTTCATGGGAATTCTTAATATTAGCAATACAACATTCATTCAACACCCATAAATCATATAGACCACTGTTTGAAGCAAATAAAGAGGTATATTTTAGATTTATAAACTGATATGAAGATTGTAAATACAATAAAATACAAAGATCCTAAGTATGTTCCAACAATGATGATATTTGCCTTCTCTAATAATAGTAGTATTGACCTCTCTATCTGTCTCTCTCTCTCTCTCTGTCTATATATATATATATATATATAGAAAGGGAACTCGACCTCTTACATTGATGGCTGTAGCACCTTACATAGTAAATAAAGGAAAAAATCAACCCATATGTGACACAGTTCAATCCGTTTTTCCATAGGTGTACCCAACCAATGAAATGAGGATATTTCCAGCCACTGTTCATAGGTACAACTCAATCCTGAAATGATTAGACTCGACCCTTTGTGAGAAATGGATACTCATCTAGAAAGACAAGGGAACTCAACCTTCCTTCCTTAATAGTGTCGATGAACCGAGGTAAGAAGAGTTCTCAACCCCACGCATAGCGTACAAACCAACCACAACTTGACCTGTAGCAAAGAAGGATCTTGGCTCCCTTCTTCCACAACTCGACCCATATAATTTAGCTTGTAACTCAACCTCTAAAGATATACAGAATATCCAATGTTAGAGTATAAAATCAAGTGATACTACAATGAAGCTCAATCACAAAATCTGAGTGATTTCACTCTAAGATTAGTTAATGTGTATAGTTTTAACACCGCACCAATACCGATACTCGCAACTAGCAATGAGGGTTTCCCAAAGCCCTAGAATCTTCTTCAACATTTCTCCAAAATTCTAATTCTCAAGTGAGAAAAAACAATCATGTGAAGGGAATCCTCATTTTCCGTCTTTTATAACTCATTCATCACTTTTTCCACCTTTTCCCTTTTATTTTAATAAAGTCACTTTAGTGAGTTTTCTCACTTTATAATTTTAAAGTGACTTTTCATGAGTCTAGGACCCACATCCCCTTTTTACCAACTTAGCTTTGTAATGTTTTCTCCTATGTAAATCATATTCCCTTGATTAATTTTTCTCGCCATAGCCTACGAGAAACATATTAGGCTAGCAGATCCCATTCCTTATGTCTCCTAAGGGGATGGGGAAAATACAGTCCTCTGTGCCCAAGATTGCTTGTCCTTAAGCAACTTTAGTCTCGAATGTTGGAGCACGTGTTCCCCTTCCCATGTGGCTTCTTCAACTGGAATATATTTCCATTTCACCAGGTACTCCCTAATAGTCCCATTCTGTAGCTTTAACTCCCTTAGGTCCAGAATTCCCTCCAGAACTAGAATAAAATCCCCTTAAGCAGTAGTGGAAGCTCGGTTGAAGTGACTACATGTCCCAAACAATTTTTGAGGCTAGAGACATGGAAAATATTGTGAATCTTACACCCCTTTGGAAACTATAGCTCATAGGCCACCTCCCCTACACACAGGTAAAATTTTAAGGATGGAAATTTATCTTAAAGTTTAGAAACCTTGGCGAATCTTACAAGTCCCTAATATGCAAATTGTAAAAAATTTGGTGATATTTTCTTAAAGAAATCCAAATTTCTAAAGACTATATATAGTCTCTGTAATTTTTTGGCTATATTTAGGATAACATAATTTTATACTATAAAATTTGGGTGAATCACTTTTAGAAAAAAATGGATATTGGTGAATCTTTTTTTTGGAAAAAACATGGAAAATTAGCCCACCTGCGAATATTAGCCCCTAAAATTTTCCATGCCTACACGCCTCACAATCTTGTAGGACCCATAATATTTGGGTTTTAGCTTCTCGACCCCATTCATTTTGAGTGATGATTTCCTCTAGAGTTGCAGATGAAGATACATCAAGTCCCCAACCTTAAAGTTATGCTTTACTTGATGCTTGTCTATGCAGATTTTATGTTGGTTCTGAGCCATCTACAAATTGTCTTTGAGGACCCGTAGTATGTCCCACATATCCTGAATCCAGTCCTTAGGCAGAGGAGTTTAACTATCCTAGAATGCATGATCCACAAATGTTGGAGCTTCATATCCATATATGGCATTGAAGGGTTTCATTCTAATTGACATGTGGTAAGCGGAGTTATAACAATGCTCTCCCAGGTGTAACCACTTTACCGATGCTTTTTCTGGCCATATACATAGTTTCTGAGATAACCCTCCAACCATTTGTTGACTATCTAGGTTTTTCCGCCAGTTTACGTTGAATGGTAGATATTAGTAAGCATTATATCCATCCCAAAAAGCCTTAACAACTCCTACTATCCTTGTCAGTCTTTGGTATCCCATGCAATCTGAATGCCTCCTTGAAGAACAACTTTGCCACTTGTGTTGCTAAATATTTGGAAGGTATGGTGAATAAGTGTGCAAAATTCATGACCTATCCCACACCACATAAATACAATCCTTCCACTATACCTGCGGCAATCCTGCGATGAAATCCATGGAAATTATTTCCCATTTCCGCTTTAGGATGGCAAGCGACTGAAACAACCATGCCGGATGAGTATGCTCTACTTTTTTTTGTTGATATACATTGCATTCTCTCACAAATATTAACACATATATCTTGAGCCCCTTCCATGTGAACACCTTCCTGATCTTCCTATTGGTCTTCAAGTACCTAGGGTGCCCTGCTAGGGGTGAGCTTTGTGCTACCTACATGATATTTTCTTTGAGTTGTGACTTTGATACCATTTAGATACGGTATTTGTAGTAAATAATGTTATCTACAACACAATATCTGTCATCTTGGATTAGCCCATCAATGATCTTGCAAGCAAATTTGTTTTTGGAGTACCCCACCTACAGGAGAGATTTCCAATCATTTGTAATCGCCATGAGAAAGAAGATGGATGACATTCTATAAAGGGAAACTACTGCCACATTTTTTTCCCCTAAAATTTGTTTTTGGAGTACCCCACCTATAGGAGAGATTTCCAATCATTTGTAATCACCATGAGAAAGAGGATGGATGACATTCTATAAAGCGAAACTACTACCACATTTTTTTCCCCTTCACATAATCAATCTCAAAATCGTATGCGTATAGTTGTTGAGCCACTTCTGCTGCCTCTCGCTAAACTCCTTCTGCTCCATGAGGAATCACATTATGTTATGACTAGTCTTCGCTTTAATCCTATTCCCGACCAGGTAATGTCTAAGCTAGGTTAATGCAAGCATAATGGCCAAAATATCTTTATCATATATATAATAAGTCTACTGATAATCCTTGTGTTTGCAACTTTCAAACACAATGGGGTGGTGATTTTACATTAACACTACTATTCATATCCTTAAAGTGTCACACTCAAGCATGAATAACTGAGTGAAATATGGTAGTGAAATATCCCTTCTTCATGAGGTTTGTAAGAGGTGTTTTCAGCTATGAGAACCCCTTAACAAAATTTATGTAATAAGTGAAAATACCTAAGAAGCTCTTTAGTTATATCACATTCTTTTGGGTAGGCCACTTAATTATTGCCTTGATATTCTCCTGGTGCACCTAAACCCTATTTTTCATGATCACATGCCCCAAATATAACACCTTAGTCATACCAAGCTCACACTTGGACTCCTTTGCATACAATTCCTACTCCTCCAAAATTCCCAACCCTTCGTCTAAATTCCTGAGGTGATCCTCCCAAGTTTTGTAGTAGATGAGAATGTCATCATAGAAAACCAACAAATGATTTTGCAAATATTTGTTTAACACATGGTTCATACAGGTTTGAAATGTTGTAGGCGCATTAGTTATCCCAAATGGTATAACTAGAAACTCATAGTGCCCATAATGGCACCTAAAAGAAAATTTTCGGGATATCCTACTCCAAAACTTAGATTTAATGGATCCCAAGTGAAGATCTATTTTGGAAAATGATTTCCTCCCCTCAGTTCATCCATCAGCTCATCAATCCTTGGAATGAGGTACTGGTTTTTTATGGTTCTTTTATTTAGTGTCATATAATCAATGCACATCCTCAAGGTGTCGTCCTTCTTCTTGGCCATCACTAGCGGAGAAACAAAGGGGGTAGAACTATGACGAATGTGGCCCAATCCTAACAACTCCTGGATAGCCTTCTAAATTTCATCCTTATAAACCTTGGGATGCTAAGGGATGGTTGTACAAGCTTGCACCCCCCTTTCATGTTTCATAAATCACCCCAAACTCAACCCACAAATTTCTTGGTTTCTAACACATAACAAACTTCACCTAGGCGTATGATAGTCTTGACCTCATAATAATAAAATCGGTCTCCATGCCAAGCATGCAAACTTCGTCAAATCATTGCTACCTTCACAGTTGGAACCTGCAACAAATTTCCTTTGTACCTCCTTTGAGGAATCTACATGATCCCTCTAATTGAATAGCTAGGGTTTATCTTGCAACACCAAAACTAGTTTTGATCCCTTGGAAGGAAAATTTCATCCTCGAAGATGATCCACACTCACAGTTATAAACTCTTACGTAAAGCTTAATGATCCACAAAATCAATTCATCAAATATCCAATGACACCCATGAATGGGCTCCTCTTCTTTTATTGAGGTGGTCATCAAAATACCATGGATCACCTTTTATCCATCTACTAAAGTGATTTTCATGAAGTTGTTTTTTCTATAGTCACTTTAATTAATTACTCCCAAGTATTTCTCAATTAACTCTAATTTGTAGCCCATGGGAATTGTCTAATCCACTCACCTGTTCTTCATTCCCCACTTCCAGAAAAAGGGACATTACATATCATTGACATAGGTCTCCATGATTCCATAGACAAGCATAGATTTACCTTGTTTCAAGTGAGATGAAGGGAATAGAGCTAGAAGTGACGGATCAAGCTTGGGGGAAAGATGAAACTTGCGTCACGATGATCATTTTGCATCTATTTTGACTGTTGTTGACTCTATTACCAAAGGGAGAATAACAAGGCTTAGGATTGCTTTCATCCCTACTAATGGTACATTAGGGGAATTTTGAGGTCTAAAATGGGCCTCATAAGGAAATTATAAAATAATAGTGGAAATAATAAAATAATATTTGATCACATCATCAAATTTAGAGGGAAAAAAGAAAAAACTACTTTTTCAACTCATATTTTGAGCTTATCTCCCTAAGGTTTTACTCAATTTCAAGCGAGAATACTCGTTCGATGCGAAATTTAATTTCTCATCCAAGGAGTATCCATGTTGCATACCAAAATGGGTACTCCTTGGATGAGGAATTAAATTTTTCATCCAACAAGTATTTTCGCTCGAAATTTGAATAAACCTTTAGGGAGATAAGTTGAAAATACAAGTTGAAAAAATAGTTTTATTATTTTATTATTTTTTAATCTTTTTAGTTTTTTACTCCAAAAATGGTGAATCATCCCCCATGGTTGATATCATCATCTTGAATCCTATTGGTTCTTATAAATTTTATTTAGTTGTACATTTTTCTTAGGACACCCATTTTAGACTTCAAAATTCCCCTAATGGTGGTGTAGGATGGTTTTGGGTTATCAATAAATTGTCTTTTATGTGTCAGAAGGGAGTTGTAGAGGTACACACACGCACACACACACATATATTCCCACAATTACTACTCAAACTAGCACAACAATATAAACTAAATGGATGGTAAATGTTGATAAACACAAATTGATAATAAGCTTCAAAAAAATTCATCATAATTGTTTAAATTAAAAAAATCATAGGAATTAATTAAATTATTATTATTATTATCATTATTATTATTATTAATGATAAAAATAAGTAATATTAAATTAAATATATATATATATTTTAAAAAAGAATGGAACAAGACTCTTAACTATGGAGATTCACCCCCACTTTATGATGGAAATTCTTAATATGTTAATAGGAAACTTTTTTACAATACCATAGGCCAATACCATGGCTGATCAATAACACCTCAAAAATTCCAATAGCTCATTTGATATGACAGTTGTTCATATAACAATATGTTTAATTAGTGAATTTAATTAAAATGGAAAGAAAAAAAACCATAACCACTTATGCAAATAAATTTCATTCTTTGATTTGTCCTTACTACTAAAAACATTAAAAACTATTCTATATTTAAAATTATTATAAAATATCTCTTTTGCAAGAAAATTTGTTTTTGGAGTACCCCACCTATAGGAGAGATTTCCAATCATTTGTAATCACCATGAGAAAGAGGATGGATGACATTCTATAAAGCGAAACTACTACCACATTTTTTTCCCCTTCACATAATCAATCTCAAAATCGTATGCGTATAGTTGTTGAGCCACTTCTGCTGCCTCTCGCTAAACTCCTTCTGCTCCATGAGGAATCACATTATGTTATGACTAGTCTTCGCTTTAATCCTATTCCCGACCAGGTAATGTCTAAGCTAGGTTAATGCAAGCATAATGGCCAAAATATCTTTATCATATATATAATAAGTCTACTGATAATCCTTGTGTTTGCAACTTTCAAACACAATGGGGTGGTTATTTTACATTAACACTACTATTCATATCCTTAAAGTGTCACACTCAAGCATGAATAACTGAGTGAAATATGGTAGTGAAATATCCCTTCTTCATGAGGTTTGTAAGAGGTGTTTTCAGCTATGAGAACCCCTTAAAGTATGTAATAAGTGAAAATACTAAGCTCTTTAGTTATATCACATTCTTTTGGTGAGCCATAGTGTGCCTTGATATTCTCCTGGTGCACCTAAACCCTATTTTTCATGATCACATGCCCAAATATAACACCTTAGTCATACCAAGCTCACACTTGGACACCTTTATCTGATTCTACTCCACCAAAATTCCCAGCCCTTCGTCTAAATTCCTGGTGAGTCCTCCCAAGTTTTGTAGTAGATGAGAATGTCATCATAGAAAACCAACAAATGATTTTGAAAATATTTGTTTAACACATGGTTCATGCGGAGTTTGAAATGTTGTAGAGCGCATTAGTTATCCCAAATGGTATAACTAGAAACAGTGCCCATAATGGCACCTAAAAGAAAATTTTCGGAATATCTACTCCAAAACTTAGATTTAATGGATCCCAAGTGAAGATCTATTTTGGAAAATGATTTCCTCCCCTCGGTTCATCCATCGCTCATCGATCCTTGGAATGAAGTCTTGGTTTTTATGGTTCTTTTATTTAGTGTCATATAATCAATGCACATCCTCAAGGTGTCGTCCTTCTTCTTGGCCATCACTAGCGGAGAAACAAGGTAGAACTATGACGAATGTGGCCCAATCCTAACAACTCACAGATGTGCCTAAATTTCATCCTTACTAAACCTTGGGATGCTAAGGGATGGTTGTACAAGCTTACCCCACTTTCATGTTTTATAAATCACCCCAAACTCAACCCACAAATTTCTTGGTTTCTAACACATAACAAAACTTCACCTAGGCGTATAGTAGTCTTGACCTCATAATAATAAACTCGGTCTCCATGCCCGAAGCATGCAAACTTAGTCAAATCATTTCTACCTTCACAGTTGGAACCTGCAACAAATTTCCTTTGTATCTCCTTTGAGGAATCTACATGATCCCTCTAATTGAATAGCTAGGGTTTATCTTGCAACACCAAAAATAGTTTTGATCCCTTGGAAGGAAAATTTCATCCTCGAAGATGATCCACACTCACAGTTATAAACTCTTACGTAAAGCTTAATGATCCACAAAATCAATTCATCAAATATCCAATGACACCCATGAATGGGCTCCTCTTCTTTTATTGAGGTGGTCATCAAAATACCATGGATCACCTTTTATCCATCTACTAAAGTGATTTTCATGAAGTTGTTTTTTCTATAGTCACTTTAATTAATTACTCCCAAGTATTTCTCAATTAACTCTAATTTGTAGCCCATGGGAATTGTCTAATCCACTCACCTGTTCTTCATTCCCCACTTCCAGAAAAAGGGACATTACATATCATTGACATAGGTCCTCTCCATGATTCCATAGACAAGCATAGATTTACCTTGTTTCAAGTGAGATGAAGGGAATAGAGCTAGAAGTGACGGATCAAGCTTGGGGGAAAGATGAAACTTGCGTCACAATGATCATTTTGCATCTATTTTGACTGTTGTTGACTCTATTACCAAAGGGAGAATAACAAGGCTTAGGATTGCTTTCATCCCTACTAATGGTACATTAGGGGAATTTTGAGTCTAAAATGGGCCTTCTAAGGAACTTATAAAATAATAGTGGAAATGATAAATTAAGATTTGATTACATCATCAAATTTTAGAGGGAAAAAAGAAAAAACTACTTTTTCAACTCATATTTTGAACTTATCTCCTAAGTTTACTCAATTTCGAGAATACTTTCGTTCGATCGAAATTTAATTTCTCATCCAAGGAGTATCCATATTTGCATACCGTAATTTACTCGGATGAGGAATTAAACTTTGCATCCAACGAGTACTCTCGCTTGAAATTTGAGTAAAAAATTAGGGAGATAATTTGAAAATACAAGTTCAAAAAATAGTTTTATTATTTTATTATTTTTTAATATTTTTAGTTTTTTACCCCAAAAAAGGTGAATCATCCCCCATGGTTGACATCATCATCTTGAATCTTATTGGTTCTTATAAATTTTATTTTGGTTGTACATTTTTCATAGGAGACCCATTTTAGACTTCAAATTCCCGCAATGGTGGTTTAGGATGGTTTTGGGTTATCAATAAATTGTCTATTAAGTTTTAGAAGGGAGTTGTAGAGGTAGATACACATATAGATATATTCCCACAATTACTGCTCAAACTAGCACAATAGTATAAATTAAATGGATGGTAAATTTCTATAAGCACCAATTGATAATAAACTTCAAAAAAATTCATTATAATTGTTAAAATTTAAAAAATCATGAGAATTAATTAAATTACTATTACTATTATTATTATTGTTATTATTATAAATGATAAAAATAAGTAATATTAAATTAAATATATATATATATATATATATTTAAAAAGAATGGAACAAGACTCCTAAGGGGAACAAGACTCCTAACTATGGAGATTCACCCCACTTTATGATGGATATTCTTAATATGTTAATAGGAAACTTACAATAAATTATTTTACAATACCATGGCTGACTAATAACACCTCAAAAATTCCAATAGCTCATTTGATATGACAGCTTGTTCATATAACAATATGTTTAATTAGTGAATTTAATTAAAATGGAAAGAAAAAACCATAACCACTTATGCAAATAAATTTCATTCTTTGATTTGTCCTTACTACTAAAAACATTAAAAACTATTCTACATTTAAAATTATTATAAAATATTCCTTTTGCAAGAAAATTTGTTGGAGTACCCCACCTATAGGAGAGATTTCCAATCATTTGTAATCACCATGAGAAAGAGGATGGATGACATTCTATAAAGCGAAACTACTACCACATTTTTTTTTCCCCTTCATTAATCAATTTCAAAATCGTATGCGTATAGTTGTTGAGCCACTTCTGCCGCCTCGCTAAACTCCGCTCCATGAGGAATCACATTATGTTATGACTAGTCTTCGATTTAATCCTATTCCCGACTGCAATGTCTAAGCTAGGTTAATGCAAGCATAATGGCAAAAATATCTTTATCATATATAATAGTCTATCAGATAATCCTTGTGTTCGCAACTTTCAAACACAATGGGGTGGTGATTTTACATTAGTAATACTATTCATATCCTTAAGTGTCAAGAACAAGCATGAATAACTGACAGTGAAATATGGCAGTGAAATATCCCTTCTTCATGAGGTTTGTAAGAGGTGTTTTCAGCTATTAGAACCCCTTAACAAATTTATGTAATAAGTGAAAATACCTAAGAAGCTCTTTAGTTATATCACATTCTTTGGGTAGGCCATCAATTATTGGGCTCTGATATTCTCCCCCGTGCACCTAAACCCTATTTTTCATGATCACATGCCCCAAATATAACACTCAGTCATACCAAGCTCACACTTGACTCCTTTGCATGTTAATTCTACTCCCTCCAAAAATTCCCAACCCTTCGTCTAAATTCCAGTGATCCTCCCAAGTTTTGTAGTAGATGAGAATGTCATCATAAAACCAACAAATGATTTTGCAAATATTTGTTTAACACATGGTTCATGCAGGTTTGAAATGTTGTAGGCGCATTAGTTATCCCAAATGGTATAACTAGAAACTCATAGTGCCCATAATGGCACCTAAAAGAAAAATTTTCTGGATATCCTACTCCAAAACTTAGATTTAATGGATCCCAAGTGAAGATCTATTTTGGAAAATGATTTCCTCCTCAAGCCATCCATCGCCTCATCAACTTGAATGAGGTAATCGGTTTTTGTCTTCTTTATTTAGTGTTATATAATCAATGCACATCCTCAAGGTGTCGTCCTTCTTCGCCACCACTAGCGGGAGAAAACAAAGAAAGGTAGAACTAAGGACGAATGAGGCCCAATCCTAACAACTCCGGGATAGCCTCTAAATTTCATCCTTATAAACCTTGGGATGCTAAGGGATGGTTGTACAAGCTTGCACCCCCTTCATGTTTCATAAATCACCCCAAACTCAACCCACAAATTTCTTGGTTTCTAACACATAACAAATCCACTGAAGTAAGATATTCTGGACTCACAATGTAATTACCATGTCAAGCATGGCACCCAAACTCACAATCATTGCTACCTTCAGAAGCTTGGAACTCCGCAAATAAATTTTCAGAGCCTCCTTTGAGGAATCTACATGATCCCTCTAATTGAATAGCTAGGTTTATCTTGCAAATACCAAAACTAGTTTGATCCTTTGAAGGAAAATTTCATCCTCTTCGAAGATGATCCACACACTACGCTATAAACTGGAAAAAAAGTTTTTAATGATCCACAAAATCAATTCATCAGCATTCAATGACACCCATGAATGGGCTCCTCTTCTTTTGTTGAGGTGGTCATCAAAATACCATGGATCAATTATCCATCTACTAAAGTGATTTTCATGCTGTTTTTTCATAGTCACTTTAATTAATTACTCCCAAGTATTTCTCAATTAACTCTAATTTGTAGCCCATGGAATTGTCTAATCCACTCAATTGCTTCTTCATTCCCCACTTCAAATATTAGGACATTACATATCATTGACATAGTCTCCATGATTCCATAACACAAGCATAGATTTGTTTGAAGCTTCAAGTGAGATGAAGGGAATAGAGCTATAAGTGACGGCTGCTTGGGGAAAGATGAAAACTTTGCGTCACGATGATCATTTTGCATCTATTTTGACCGTTGTTGACTCCATTACCAAAGGAGAATAACAAGGCTTAGGATTGTTTTCATCCCTACTAATGGTACATTAGGGGAATTTTGAGGTCTAAAATGGGCCTCATAAGGAAATTATAAAATAATAGTGGAAATAATAAAATAATATTTGATCACATCATCAAATTTAGAGGAAAAGAAAAACTACTTTTCAACTCATATTTTGAGTTTATTCCCTAAGGTTTACTCAATTTCAAGCGAGAATACTGTTGATGCTAATACTTATTCTCATCCAAGGAGTATCCATGTTGCATACCAAAATGGGTACTCCTTGATGAGGAATTAAATTTTTCATCCAAATGCCATTTTCGCTCGAAATTTGAATAAACCTTTAGGGAGATAAGTTGAAAATACAAGTTGAAAAAAATAGTTTTATTATTTTATTATTTTTTAATCTTTTTAGTTTTTTACTTCCAAAAATGAAGAATCATCCCCCATGGTTGATATCATCATCTTGAATTTACTGTTCTTTATAAATTTTATTTAGTTGTACATTTTTCTTAGGACACCCATTTTAGACTTCAAAATTCCCTAATGGTGGTGTAGGATGGTTTTGGGTTATCAATAAATTGTCTTTTATGTGTCGAAGGGAGTTGTAGAGGTACACACACGCACACACATATATTCCCTACAATTACTACCTAAACTAGCAAATAACAGTAAACTAAATGGATGGTAAATGTCGATAAACACAAATTGATAATAAGCTTCAAAAAATTCATCATAATTGTTTAAATTAAAAAATCATGTGAATTAATTAAATTATTATTATTATTATCATTATTATTATTATTAATGATAAAATAAGTAATATTAAATTAAATATATATATATATTTTAAAAATGGAACAAGACTTTAACTATGGAGATTCACCTCAATTTTATGATGGAAATTCTTAATATGTTAATAGGAAACTTTTTTACAATACCATAGGCCAATACCATGGCTGATCAATAACACCTCAAAAATTCCAATAGCTCTTTTGATATGACAAGCTTGTTCATATAACAATATGTTTAATTAGTGAATTTAATTAAAAATGGAAAGAAAAAAACCATAACCACTTATGCAAATAAATTTCATTCCTTGATTTGTCCTTACTACTAAAAACATTAAAAACTATTCTATATTTAAAATTATTATAAAATATCTCTTTTGCAAGAAAATTTGTTTTCGAGTACTCCCACCTATAGGAGAGATTTCCAATCATTTGTAATCACCATGAGAAAGAGGATGGATGACATTCTATAAAGCGAAACTACTACCACATTTTTTTCTCCCCCTTCACATAATCAATCTCAAAAAATCATGCGTATAGTTGTTGATACACTTCGCCGCCTCGCTAAACTCCTTCGCTCCATGAGGAATCACATTATGTTATGACTAGTCTTCGCTTTAATCCTATTCCCGAATTGTGTAATGTCTAAGCTAGGTTAATGCAAGCATAATGGCCAAAATATCTTTATCATATATATAATAAGTCTATCGATAATCCTTGTGTTTGCAACTTTCAAACACAATGTGGTGTGGTGATTTTACATTAACACTACTATTCATATCCTTAAAGTGTCACACTCAAGCATGAATAATCGAGTGAAATATGGAGCAGAAATACCTTTCATGAGGTTTGTGAGAGTGTGTTTTCAAACTTATGAGAACCCCTTAACAAAATTTATGTAATAAGTGAAAATACCCAAGAAGCTCTTTAATTATATCACATTCTTTTGGGTTAGGCCACTTAATTATTGCCTTGATATTCTCCTGGTGCACCTAAACCCTATTTTTCATGATCACATGCCCCAAATATAACACCTTAGTCATACCAAGCTCACACTTGGACTCCTTTGCATACAATTCCTACTCCTCCAAAATTCCCAACCCTTCGTCTAAATTCCTGAGGTGATCCTCCCAAGTTTTGTAGTAGATGAGAATGTCATCATAGAAAACCAACAAATGATTTTGAAAATATTTGTTTAACACATGGTTCATGCAGGTTTGAAATGTTGTAGGCTCATTAGTTATCCCAAATGGTATAACTAGAAACTCATAGTGCCCATAATGGCACCTAAAAGAAAATTTTCGGGATATCCTACTCCAAAACTTAGATTTAATGGATCCCAAGTGAAGATCTATTTTGGAAAATGATTTCCTCCCCTCAGTTCATCCATCAGCTCATCAATCCTTGGAATGAGGTACTGGTTTTTTATGGTTCTTTTATTTAGTGTCATATAATCAATGCACATCCTCAAGCTGTCGTCCTTCTTCTTGGCCATCACTAGCGGAGAAACAAAGGGGGTAGAACTATGACGAATGTGGCCCAATCCTAACAACTCCTGGATAGCCTTCTAAATTTCATCCTTATAAACCTTGGGATGCTAAGGGATGGTTGTACAAGCTTGCACCCCCCTTTCATGTTTCATAAATCACCCCAAACTCAACCCACAAATTTCTTGGTTTCTAACACATAACAAACTTCACCTAGGCGTATGATAGTCTTGACCTCATAATAATAAAATCGGTCTCCATGCCAAGCATGCAAACTTCGTCAAATCATTGCTACCTTCACAGTTGGAACCTGCAACAAATTTCCTTTGTACCTCCTTTGAGGAATCTACATGATCCCTCTAATTGAATAGCTAGGGTTTATCTTGCAACACCAAAACTAGTTTTGATCCCTTGGAAGGAAAATTTCATCCTCGAAGATGATCCACACTCACAGTTATAAACTCTTACGTAAAGCTTAATGATCCACAAAATCAATTCATCAAATATCCAATGACACCCATGAATGGGCTCCTCTTCTTTTATTGAGGTGGTCATCAAAATACCATGGATCACCTTTTATCCATCTACTAAAGTGATTTTCATGAAGTTGTTTTTTCTATAGTCACTTTAATTAATTACTCCCAAGTATTTCTCAATTAACTCTAATTTGTAGCCCATGGGAATTGTCTAATCCACTCACCTGTTCTTCATTCCCCACTTCCAGAAAAAGGGACATTACATATCATTGACATAGGTCTCCATGATTCCATAGACAAGCATAGATTTACCTTGTTTCAAGTGAGATGAAGGGAATAGAGCTAGAAGTGACGGATCAAGCTTGGGGGAAAGATGAAACTTGCGTCACGATGATCATTTTGCATCTATTTTGACTGTTGTTGACTCTATTACCAAAGGGAGAATAACAAGGCTTAGGATGAAATATCCCTACTAATGGTACATTAGGGGAATTTTGAGGTCTAAAATGGGCCTCATAAGGAAATTATAAAATAATAGTGGAAATAATAAAATAAGATTTGATTACATCATCAAATTTTAGAGGGAAAAAAGAAAAAACTACTTTTTCAACTCATATTTTGAACTTATCTCCCAATGTTTTTACTCAAATTTCATGCGAGAGTACTAGTTGGATGCAAAATTTAATTCCTCATCCAAGGAGTATCCATGTTGCATACCAAACTGGGTACTCCTTGGATGAGGAATTAAATTTTTCATCCAACAAGTATTTTCGCTCGAAATTTGAATAAACCTTTAGGGAGATAAGTTGAAAATACAAGTTGAAAAAATAGTTTTATTATTTTATTATTTTTTAATCTTTTTAGTTTTTTACTCCAAAAATGGTGAATCATCCCCCATGGTTGATATCATCATCTTGAATCCTATTGGTTCTTATAAATTTTATTTAGTTGTACATTTTTCTTAGGACACCCATTTTAGACTTCAAAATTCCCCTAATGGTGGTTTAGGATGGTTTTGGGTTTATAAATAAATTGTCTTTTATGTGTGTCGGAAGGAGTTGTAGAGGTACACACACGCACACACACACATATATTCCCACAATTACTACTCAAACTAGCACAACAATATAAACTAAATGGATGGTAAATGTTGATAAACACAAATTGATAATAAGCTTCAAAAAAATTCATCATAATTGTTTAAATTAAAAAAATCATAGGAATTAATTAAATTATTATTATTATTATCATTATTATTATTATTAATGATAAAAATAAGTAATATTAAATTAAATATATATATATATTTTAAAAATGGAACAAGACTCTTAACTATGGAGATTCACCCCCACTTTATGATGGAAATTCTTAATATGTTAATAGGAAACTTTTTTACAATACCATAGGCCAATACCATGGCTGATCAATAACACCTCAAAAATTCCAATAGCTCATTTGATATGACAGTTGTTCATATAACAATATGTTTAATTAGTGAATTTAATTAAAATGGAAAGAAAAAAAACCATAACCACTTATGCAAATAAATTTCATTCTTTGATTTGTCCTTACTACTAAAAACATTAAAAACTATTCTATATTTAAAATTATTATAAAATATCTCTTTTGCAAGAAAATTTGTTTTTGGAGTACCCCACCTATAGGAGAGATTTCCAATCATTTGTAATCACCATGAGAAAGAGGATGGATGACATTCTATAAAGCGAAACTACTACCACATTTTTTTCCCCTTCACATAATCAATCTCAAAATCGTATGCGTATAGTTGTTGAGCCACTTCTGCTGCCTCTCGCTAAACTCCTTCTGCTCCATGAGGAATCACATTATGTTATGACTAGTCTTCGCTTTAATCCTATTCCCGACCAGGTAATGTCTAAGCTAGGTTAATGCAAGCATAATGGCCAAAATATCTTTATCATATATATAATAAGTCTACTTATAATCCTTGTGTTTACAACTTTCAATAAGTAAAATTCAGTGATTTTACATTAACACTACTATTCGCTTATCCTTAAAGTGTCACACTCAAGCATGAATAACTGAGTGAAATATGGTAGTGAAATATCCCTTCTTCATGAGGTTTGTAAGAGGTGTTTTCAGCTATGAGAACCCCTTAACAAAATTTATGTAATAAGTGAAAATACCTAAGAAGCTCTTTAGTTATATCACATTCTTTTGGGTAGGCCACTTAATTATTGCCTTGATATTCTCCTGGTGCACCTAAACCCTATTTTTCATGATCACATGCCCCAAATATAACACCTTAGTCATACCAAGCTCACACTTGGACTCCTTTGCATACAATTCCTACTCCTCCAAAATTCCCAACCCTTCGTCTAAATTCCTGAGGTGATCCTCCCAAGTTTTGTAGTAGATGAGAATGTCATCATAGAAAACCAACAAATGATTTTGCAAATATTTGTTTAACACATGGTTCATACAGGTTTGAAATGTTGTAGGCGCATTAGTTATCCCAAATGGTATAACTAGAAACTCATAGTGCCCATAATGGCACCTAAAAGAAAATTTTCGGGATATCCTACTCCAAAACTTAGATTTAATGGATCCCAAGTGAAGATCTATTTTGGAAAATGATTTCCTCCCCTCAGTTCATCCATCAGCTCATCAATCCTTGGAATTTGGTGCGGTTTTTTTATGGTTCTTTTATTTAGTGTCATATAATCAATGCACATCCTCAAGGTGTTGTCCTTCTTCTTAGCCATCACTAAGCGGATAAGCATGAAAAGGGGGTAGAACTATAGCGAATGTGGCCCAATCCTAACAACTCTGGATAGCCTTCTAAATTTCATCCTTATAAACCTTGGGATGCTAAGGGATGGTTGTACAAGCTTGCACCCCCCTTTCATGTTTCATAAATCACCCCAAACTCAACCCACAAATTTCTTGGTTTCTAACACATAACAAACTTCACCTAGGCGTATGATAGTCTTGACCTCATAATAATAAACTCGGTCTCCATGCCAAGCATGCAAACTTCGTCAAATCATTGCTACCTTCACAGTTGGAACCTGCAACAAATTTCCTTTGTATCTCCTTTGAGGAATCTACATGATCCCTCTAATTGAATAGCTAGGGTTTATCTTGCAACACCAAAACTAGTTTTGATCCCTTGGAAGGAAAATTTCATCCTCGAAGATGATCCACACTCACAGTTATAAACTCTTATGTAAAGCTTAATGATCCACAAAATCAATTCATCAAATATCCAATGACACCCATGAATGGGCTCCTCTTCTTTTATTGAGGTGGTCATCAAAATACCATGGATCACCTTTTATCCATCTACTAAAGTGATTTTCATGAAGTTGTTTTTTCTATAGTCACTTTAATTAATTACTCCCAAGTATTTCTCAATTAACTCTAATTTGTAGCCCATGGGAATTGTCTAATCCACTCACCTGTTCTTCATTCCCCACTTCCAGAAAAAGGGACATTACATATCATTGACATAGGTCTCCATGATTCCATAGACAAGCATAGATTTACCTTGTTTCAAGTGAGATGAAGGGAATAGAGCTATAAGTGACGGATCAAGCTTGGGGGAAAGATGAAACTTGCGTCACGATGATCATTTTGCATCTATTTTGACTGTTGTTGACTCTATTACCAAAGGGAGAATAACAAGGCTTAGGATTGCTTTCATCCCTACTAATGGTACATTAGGGGAATTTTGAGGTCTAAAATGGGCCTCATAAGGAAATTATAAAATAATAGTGGAAATAATAAAATAATATTTGATCACATCATCAAATTTAGAGGGAAAAAAGAAAAAACTACTTTTTCAACTCATATTTTGAGCTTATCTCCCTAAGGTTTTACTCAATTTCAAGCGAGAATACTCGTTCGATGCGAAATTTAATTTCTCATCCAAGGAGTATCCATGTTGCATACCAAAATGGGTACTCCTTGGATGAGGAATTAAATTTTTCATCCAACAAGTATTTTCGCTCGAAATTTGAATAAACCTTTAGGGAGATAAGTTGAAAATACAAGTTGAAAAAATAGTTTTATTATTTTATTATTTTTTAATATTTTTAGTTTTTTACTCCAAAAATGGTGAATCATCCCCCATGGTTGATATCATCATCTTGAATCCTATTGGTTCTTATAAATTTTATTTAGTTGTACATTTTTCTTAGGACACCCATTTTAGACTTCAAAATTCCCCTAATGAGTGGTGTAGGATGGTTTTGGGTTATCAATAAATTGTCTTTTATGTGTCGGAAGGGAGTTGTAGAGGTACACACATGCACACACACACATATATTCCCACAATTACTACTCAAACTAGCACAACAATATAAACTAAATGGACGGTAAATGTTGATAAACACAAATTGATAATAAGCTTCAAAAAAATTCATCATAATTGTTTAAATTAAAAAAATCATAGGAATTAATTAAATTATTATTATTATTATCATTATTATTATTATTAATGATAAAAATAAGTAATATTAAATTAAATATATATATATATATATATTTTAAAAAAGAATGGAACAAGACTCTTAACTATGGAGATTCACCCCCACTTTATGATGGAAATTCTTAATATGTTAATAGGAAACTTTTTTACAATACCATAGGCCAATACCATGGCTGATCAATAACACCTCAAAAATTCCAATAGCTCATTTGATATGACAGTTGTTCATATAACAATATGTTTAATTAGTGAATTTAATTAAAATGGAAAGAAAAAAAACCATAACCACTTATGCAAATAAATTTCATTCTTTGATTTGTCCTTACTACTAAAAACATTAAAAACTATTCTACATTTAAAATTATTATAAAATATCTCTTTTGCAAGAAAATTTGTTTTTGGAGTACCCCACCTATAGGAGAGATTTCCAATCATTTGTAATCACCATGAGAAAGAGGATGGATGACATTCTATAAAGCGAAACTACTACCACATTTTTTTCCCCTTCACATAATCAATCTCAAAATCGTATGCGTATAGTTGTTGAGCCACTTCTGCTGCCTCTCGCTAAACTCCTTCTGCTCCATGAGGAATCACATTATGTTATGACTAGTCTTCGCTTTAATCCTATTCCCGACCAGGTAATGTCTAAGCTAGGTTAATGCAAGCATAATGGCCAAAATATCTTTATCATATATATAATAAGTCTACTGATAATCCTTGTGTTTGCAACTTTCAAACACAATGGGGTGGTTATTTTACATTAACACTACTATTCATATCCTTAAAGTGTCACACTCAAGCATGAATAACTGAGTGAAATATGGTAGTGAAATATCCCTTCTTCATGAGGTTTGTAAGAGGTGTTTTCAGCTATGAGAACCCCTTAACAAAATTTATGTAATAAGTGAAAATACCTAAGAAGCTCTTTAGTTATATCACATTCTTTTGGGTAGGCCACTTAATTATTGCCTTGATATTCTCCTGGTGCACCTAAACCCTATTTTTCATGATCACATGCCCCAAATATAACACCTTAGTCATACCAAGCTCACACTTGGACTCCTTTGCATACAATTCCTACTCCTCCAAAATTCCCAACCCTTCGTCTAAATTCCTGAGGTGATCCTCCCAAGTTTTGTAGTAGATGAGAATGTCATCATAGAAAACCAACAAATGATTTTGCAAATATTTGTTTAACACATGGTTCATGCAGGTTTGAAATGTTGTAGGCGCATTAGTTATCCCAAATGGTATAACTAGAAACTCATAGTGCCCATAATGGCACCTAAAAGAAAATTTTCGGGATATCCTACTCCAAAACTTAGATTTAATGGATCCCAAGTGAAGATCTATTTTGGAAAATGATTTCCTCCCCTCAGTTCATCCATCAGCTCATCAATCCTTGGAATGAGGTACTGGTTTTTTATGGTTCTTTTATTTAGTGTCATATAATCAATGCACATCCTCAAGCTGTCGTCCTTCTTCTTGGCCATCACTAGCGGAGAAACAAAGGGGGTAGAACTATGACGAATGTGGCCCAATCCTAACAACTCCTGGATAGCCTTCTAAATTTCATCCTTATAAACCTTGGGCGTTAAGGATGGTTGTACAAGCTTGCACCCCCTTTCATGTTTCATAAATCACCCCAAACTCAACCCAACAAATTTCTTGGTTTCTAACACATAACAAACTTCACCCAGGAAGTGTATTTATGTCTCGACCTCATAATAATAAACTCGGTCTCCATGCCAAGCATACAAACTTCGTCAAATCATTGGTACCTTCAGCGTTGGAACCCGCAACAAATTTCCTTTAGAGTCTCCTTTCGAGGAATCTACATGATCCCTCTAATCGAATAGCTAGGGTTTATCTTGCAACACCAAAACTAGTTTTGATCCCTTGGAAGGAAAATTTCATCCTCGAAGATGATCCACACTCATGCTTATAAACTTCACGTAAAGCTTAATGATCCACAAAATCAATTCATCAAATATCCAATGACACCTATGAATGGGCTCCTCTTCTTTTTATTGAGGTGGTCATCAAAATACCATGGATCACCTTTATCCATCTACTAAAGTGATTTTCATGAAGTTGTTTTTTCATAGTCACTTTAATTAATTACTCCCAAGTATTTCTCAATTAACTCTAATTTGTAGCCCATGGAAATCTGTCTAATCCACTCCACCTGCTTCATTCCCCACTTCCAGAAAGGGACATTACATATCATTGACATAGGTCCTCTCCATGATTCCATAGACAAGCATAGATTTACCTTGTTTCAAGTGGGAGAGATGAAGGGAATAGAGCTAGAAGCATACAACGGGCTTGGGGGAAAGATGAAACTTGCGTCACGATTGATCATTTTGCATCTATTTTGACTGTTGTTGACTCTATTACCAAAGGGAGAATAACAAGGCTTAGGATTGCTTTCATCCCTACTAATGGTACATTAGGGGAATTTTGAGGTCTAAAATGGGCCTCATAAGGAAATTATAAAATAATAGTGGAAATAATAAAATAATATTTGATCACATCATCAAATTTAGAGGGAAAAAAGAAAAAACTACTTTTTCAACTCATATTTTGAGCTTATCTCCCTAAGGTTTTACTCAATTTCAAGCGAGAATACTCGTTCGATGCGAAATTTAATTTCTCATCCAAGGAGTATCCATGTTGCATACCAAAATGGGTACTCCTTGGATGAGGAATTAAATTTTTCATCCAACAAGTATTTTCGCTCGAAATTTGAATAAACCTTTAGGGAGATAAGTTGAAAATACAAGTTGAAAAAATAGTTTTATTATTTTATTATTTTTTAATCTTTTTAGTTTTTTACTCCAAAAATGGTGAATCATCCCCCATGGTTGATATCATCATCTTGAATCCTATTGGTTCTTATAAATTTTATTTAGTTGTACATTTTTCTTAGGACACCCATTTTAGACTTCAAAATTCTCATCGGTGGTGGGATGGTTTTGGGTTACTAATAAATTGTCTTTTATGTGTCAGGGGGAGTTGCAGAGGTACACACACAGTGACACACATGTGTATTCCCACAATTACTACTCAAACTAGCACAACAATATAAACCAAATGGATGGCAAATGTTGATAAACACAAATTGATAATAAGCTTCAAAAAAATTCATCATAATTGTTTAAATTAAAAAAATCATAGGAATTAATTAAATTATTATTATTATTATCATTATTATTATTATTAATGATAAAAATAAGTAATATTAAATTAAATATATATATATATTTTAAAAAAGAATGGAACAAGACTCTTAACTATGGATATTCACCCCCTCTTTATGATGGAAATTCTTAATATGTTAATAGGAAACTTTTTTACAATACCATAGGCCAATACCATGGCTGATCAATAACACCTAAAAAATTCCAATAGCTCATTTGATATGACAGTTGTTCATATAACAATATGTTTAATTAGTGAATTTAATTAAAATGGAAAGAAAGAAAACCATAACCACTTATGCAAATAAATTTCATTCTTTGATTTGTCCTTACTACTAAAAACATTAAAAACTATTCTATATTTAAAATTATTATAAAATATCTCTTTTGGGGATCAAAACTAGTTTTGGAGATTCATCTTCATTTTATCATGTAGTTTTTTAATATTTAGTATGAGCATATGGAATTTTTTTAATTAATTGATGTAGGAAAAACAAACACAATTCCTACCAATCAAATTATTATAGTAAAATGTGCAATTTTACCAAGGCCCAGACTTTTCTCCTTGGCGAGATTAGTTTGCCTCTTGTTGGTCTAAGTATGCAAGGTTACCACTATGTCAACCAATATGGAATGCCACTTATTTTCCGAGCACAAATTGTATAAGTGTCATAAAACAACATACCATTTATTCAACCCAAATGGTCTTTAAGGTTCCACTTGAAATGTATCATGAACAAGTGGAACTCATTAAGTTTTTTGAATGACAGAAATTGAGTCGAATGCCATATGGGTTGCACCCATACCTCATAACTTGTCATCGTTATAGCCTATCACATAGACTGAATCATAATCATTTCAAGGTTCCAACGTTGTTAAGACTGCAACGTTGCCAAGACACTATAATCCATGCAATGTAGCACCTCCACGCAATGTAACGCCTCCACGTAAATGTAATCCAAACTACACCATACACAAACACATCTCAAGCCATACAATGTAATGCCTACACAAACATATCTCAAGCGATACCATATGTGATGCCCACGACATGGTCACTGTGGCATTGGATACATAACATTGCAGAGACATCAATGCCTCCCACGTTGGAACCGACCCCAACCAAAACGTAGTGTTAAGTCTGGCCTTCACTCCTTTGTTGTCACGGTTTTGCAAATAAAAATATGACAACACTTCAAATGTCGTGGTTCTTTGAACTCACATATCAAATCATGCGGTTCCTTTCATCGTCGATGATCACAGATATATGTTTGCTGGTGACTCTAGCTATATCTCCCATTGTATTCCTTCAATCACACAACAAGGTAACGTACTTACGTCGGCCCGCGGCTCCGGCTACGACCATCACCATACTCCTTTCCCTAACGTAGAGCGTATCTTCCGCTCACTCTTCCATGACTGTGATCCTTTATTCTGGTGGCAGTCTTCTGCGCTTCACACATTCCAAAAAATATACATGTAACATATATATATATATTGCATAATCAAATAAAACTCATAATATCAACTTCATCAGAATGATCTACTGATCTAAATTTACTTCACAAATGAATTTGTAGTCTACACATCGACAAGTCCTGATGTTTCCTTACCATCATCCTACTATTTATACTTGAAGAATAAAACTGCTCCTCTTAGAATAGGTTTCCTCAATAAATCACTACCTTCCTATTTTTAAGGGCTTATCCCTATGTTGGCTCTACATCCATGCAAGGAGAGAAACCAATTGCTAAATTTATTCCACATTTATTTAAATACAAAACAAACTAACAATACTCCATAAATAAATAACAAATAAAATAAAATAATTAATTATACTACTCCTAAGTCTATTTTACTTCAAATTAGCCACAACATGTGACCAAAATGTCACATTGCTGGCTAGGTCCCCGATCGATGCAGGAGCATTAGACACTAGCCAACAATGCATGAGTTTTGTCCAC